>QRFJ01001345.1:156475-201615 GCA_006176705.1 Cocos nucifera
AATTCTAAAATTTTAGTTAATAAAAATTTTATTTTTGCATTTTAATTTCTTGCTTTTTATTGTAATTTAATTTCTGCACATTAAATTATTGCTTTGGAAGTAGATGCTAAGATCTAACTAGTAGATCTTAGTACCAAGTTTAAATTCCTGTACCTTTTAATTTTTGCTTTTTATTTTCGGACTTCACTTTTGATCCCAAAACTTTTCTTTTTTTTCTTTTTCTTTTAAAAATCAAAGATTTTAAATCTAAAATACTACCTTCCCTGTGGATTCGACCCGACTCACTGCTATCTACGCAATTTCAATGATTTTAAGAAGTCGAATTAAACTGATAAACATGGTGTCTTAACGACAGCATCGCGTCCATATCAGCTGTCATCTTATTTATCCATGTACGAGATTAGACATGGTATATTGACTAGAGATAGTGAGCAGATACCAGTCTAATCCAAGTAAGAGCCACTGGAGGATTGTATAGATAATTCCTAAGTATTTGAGAAATACTAAGGTCCAGTAACTCAAATATGGATGTACTGACTTAAAATATATGGATGTTTTAATTTCAATCAGAATAAGATGATAACAAGAGAATGTTGAATCATACCCTAATTGTAGGAGCAATCTACTAGAAAGATTCTAAGTAGGATACTTTAGCCTATTCAGTTAGTGTTGTAGAGTACGTCGTGGCATATGATGCTGCCATGTAAGTTGTGTAGTTACTAAGATTCATTAGCAAGTTGGGAGTGGCACCCTCAACCCATGGTACAGTCCTATCGTAGCACTGAAGTCATAGCTCAGGCTAAAGAACTGAAGGACCAGCATATTCTGCATCATTTTCATCTTAGATATTTGATCTATGTGACATCGATCTTTAGAAGATCGATATAAAAGGAGAACTTGATCGACCCATTTGCTAAGGCCTCGGAACTAAGGAGTTCTACGAACTCAAGTGGAAGATAGGATATTTGATATCATTCTGATTGGCTTTAGTCCAAGTGAAAGTTGTTGGGAAATGTGTCCTAAATCTAATCATCTAAGTAGAAGATGATTGGAATTAGTATATGAATTATCTAATAATGATAGTAATTTGGCTGTTTCATCATAAAAATTCTATCTTTCTTAAATGAACTCCTAAATTATGATGAAGTCCTTAGAACCACAATCAAACAATAAAGAAGGATTTATCGGATGGTTCTTAAATTATTCACGATCAAATGATAAGTTATTAACAAGGATGATAACTTATCGAGTGTAGATCGCTGTATGCCATATGCGTTGATTATCCTCATAACCAAGTGGTATGGAGACACTGGTATGGCATCTAGGTGAGATGTAGGAGTACATCTGCACTGAACGTGATCAATGTAGCACTCTACTATCAAGAATAGCTAGCTAAGGCCAATAGATATAAGAGTCCCTCCGACCTAAGAGATCGCCATGGTGACTTGCAAGCAACTCACTATAATTTGGTGCTGGACTATTTGTATTTCTAATATAGGTGACGAAAGATTTTTGGATATAGTTAACTACTTGTAGAGTCAGTGTGTGAGTCAAGATGGAATTAACCACTCCTGATTAACTTTAGAAAGAGAATATCTTGCTGTGTTTTAATTTAGCAAAACCTAGGCCTGGGTAATCCTCGTGTGGTGTCATAGAATTTGTAAAATTTTGAGACACAATAGAGATGACTTGTATGAGTGTTTGATAGTATACTCAAAGTCGTCTTGAGCATTATTGGTCATAGGATGAATTATACAATAACCATGGGCTAGGGTTCAAAGAATGTTGCTTTGCATACATTTGACCTATCCGGACTTCGAAAACCATTGCTAGATGGTAACTTCGATTGGCATAGAAATTAGTTCCTATACTACCAGCTTAGGTTCGAACCTATGGAGTCACACATAATAGAGTTTGTAACCTGATCGGATGGTTAATCGATGATTGAGAATCATTTCGAGATCGAACATTCAATGCGATTGATGTTTGACCTAATGCAAATATTGTAGGAGGATTGATTTGCAATTGGATTGCTAATTGGCTCAATTTAATTAAGCAATCAGACTAAGATCAAGTATAATAAATTAAATTTAATTATAATTAGATTAGATTTAATTAGATTAAGTCTAACTGGTTTATTGGATAAGCCAATTATAAGGAATGAATAATTCCTTGTTTGACTAGGACTTGGGTGCACCTGATTGACTTAGGATTTAAATTAGATTTAAATCTTGATTTAATCTAATTTAATTAAGCTCCAAGTTAAAATAGGATCACTCTTAATTGGATTGTATTTAATCTAATTTAAATAGAATTTAAATTATGTTTAAAATAATTTTGACATAGTCAAACAAGAGGAGTCCTAGTTGGACTGGGACTCTCTCTCTTTCACTTGCGCCTATGAAAGCCCACACCATATTTTAATTCTAAACCTTTTTCTATGATTTCCATGCCTAAGAAATGATTTTCCACACCCCATTACCCAAGAAATTAGATTTAAATTTGATTTGGTCAAAATTAGAAGGAAGTTGAAAATTGTTTCCTACTTGGAAGAGTCTTCTTTGACCCAAACTCCTCCCTCCCTTTTGCGCCAACTCCACCCATGCCCCTCTATCTTATTCAGCCCTTTTTTCATTGGTTTTATGCATGAGAATCAGTTGTTATATAAAAAAATAAGTGGGAGGGGCGTCCAAGAGTTGGACACCCCATAGAAGTCCTCCTTTGACTAGGTTTTGACCTAGTCTTGCAATAAAAGAAGGATGCCTCTTATGAGATGGTTTTAGGATAAGAAAAATTCTAGAAAAATCATAAAAAAATAGAGGAGAAGGAGGAGAAGGCATAAAGGATTTGTGGTTCCACGATTCTTGGAGAGGAGCCCTCAATTAAGACATCAAAGGTTGATGTCTTGAAGAGACAAGCTAAGAGAAGATTGTCTTCTCTTATATTTTTTTTTTTATGTTTCTCTCTTTCTATTTTATTTATGATTTAATATGATAAAGATTTGAGAGAGAGAGAGAGGAAGGGCTTGAGGAAAGATGGTTCCAAGATCCTTACAGAAAAGGTCTTCATCTTGACATCAATCGTTGGTGTCATGAAGGCACAAAGGTAAGAGAAGATTATCTTCTCTTTATTTTCTTTTGAGTATCTTCTTGTTCATTATTTTATATGATTTTTATATGATAAAGATATGAGAGAGAGTGAGAGGAAGAGGGCATGGAATCTATGCTCCAAGGTGTTGGGGCATGGTGATCCTTTTTGGACATTATCTAATCATGTCTTGATGCGAGAAGAAGAAGAGAAGGTCTTCTCTTAGGATTTCCTTGAGAGCCCTTCTTCTCAAATTTATTTATGAGATTTTTATTAGAAAAATTGAGGGTATGATATCTGAAAAATAGAAAAAAATTTAGAGAAGAAGGTCTCCTCTGATCCTAGCATAGAGGTATTTTCAGGACATCAACTGTTGATGTCCTGAACAAGAAGATTTGTCTTCTCGTAGGTTTTTTTTCATATGTCTTTTTATTTTCTGAATTATGGAAGATCCAAGCATTGGATTCCTTCCACATTTTTTCTCATGTTCCTCATCTCTTGGATTGTCCAAGAGATCCAAAAAATATGTATTTGATTAACCATCAGGAGGGATCCATGAGAAGCTAGCACTTCGATCGAATTTTCATTCGATGAACCTTCGATCTGTGTTGCAGGTCCGTGTGGATCATCTGTAGAGGCTGGATGCATGTGCGGCTCCAAAAGCAACAACGGATTCAATCGTAGAGTTCTCGACCAGTGCAAAGGTAAGAGATCTGATCTCTTAGTGACCTAGATGTGATCTAGGATTAGATCTAAAATTGTTCTAGATCTAGGTATTGATATGATCAATATCACTTATAATTAATTTAATTTTAGATTTGTATTTGCATCATAATATGTTATAGATCCTTGATGTAGGGTTTTGTAATTTGATTACATGCATGTTGTAGATTAAATAGTTTAATCTATGTCTTCCGCTGCTCTATATTTCAAAAAAGTTTTGAAATCTAGGCATGAAATCCTTCATGTTTTCTATCAATATTTCTAATATATATCTTTTTTGAGATTAATTAATTAATATTATTTAATAAAAAAGAAAGAATGAATAATGAATTAAATGTTGTGCTTGATTCCACTATTCTAATCTTTGAAAAGCTCTGATCCTCTTAAAGCTTAAAAGTATATACTTGAAAATCTATTCAAAGAATCATAGGCATTTGAAAAGGGGGAGAGCCTTTGATATTTGAATTTAAGCTAATTTCTATAGAGAAAGAAATTTCAAAAGATAAGCTTTTAAAGAAGAGATGATTCATTTGATTTGATTCAAATTTTTAAATTTAATACATCTGTCATTTGACACACCCCATCACATCTCTGATTCCTCATCTAATTTAGATGCTTTCAGCCATAATCTCTACTAGATTTAGTTTAGTCATCTTTGTATTAGGTTATGATCTAGTATCTCTTAGTTATTTTTGAGTTGTTGATCAAGTCATAATTGGTTATATTTTTTTTGGATCTAACTTATGGCATTGGTACTATTGGCTGCTTGGATCATGGATAATTGTATCTATGAATTTTGTATATTTTGATGACCTAACTCTCATGAATGCTTTTCGATATCTTTAGCACTTATATATTTTGATGACTTGATGTAATGATTTATTGTGTGTGGAATGATAATCATTTGGATGTAAATATGTGTATATAAATATGATGATGTCATTTGAATGATGTGAAATGTAATTTCTATGAATTGGCTAAAATTTTATTATGATATGCTGAAAACACCGTGTTGTATATAAGCAAATTGAAAGTTTTATTATATACTCTTGTTCTAATAGGAAAACAAATGGAATAAATTAGGGAGGAGGCTTTTTCTTTTTGAATTTTAAAATTTCTTAAGATCTTACTTGATGATGTCAAAAAAAGAGAGTAGAGGAAATAGAACTAGGCTATAAACAAAATTGAAGTAAAATTGATAAAAGAAATAATTAAGTCAAATACTTTTAAAAATAATTTGAATGTCCAACCATAAGTAATCTTCAAACTATTCTTTATGCAATATTTATCAAATAACTGAATATGATATTCTAGTAAGTGATGTAGGCTTCTACATGCTTTATTTTTTGCTTATGCTCAAATATTTTATCATCATAATAAAGGAGAAGATTGTTACTCCAAGAATTGATTTTTATTGTTACAAAGCATTTGAGAGGATTACTAATGAATTTGGTTTGAAAAAAGATTTTATATTTCAGGAGCAAAATAATAAGTTTATCAAGTTTTGATTTGAGAGTCTCAAGAGCAAGTATAGAAGATTTCTGATCCTTTGGAGGTAGTCCCATAATTTTTGGACATATATTTTGGGAGAAAATCAAGTTTGAAGCAAAAGGATCGACCCTTAGGTCATCCCCTGCTGAAACGGGCTGTTTGGCATGCTGTCTTTGTGCCAAGGGTCGATCCCAGGGTTGACCTCTACTGTTCCAAAGGTCAAAAATATAGAACAGCTGATTTTCTAGATTCTGTCTTAGAGGTCGACCTTAAGATTGACCCCTATGCCAGAGGTCGACCCCTATGCCAGAGGTCGACCTATGAGTCGATCCCTGTGATGGAAATCTTCTGCAATGGCTGGTTTTATCCCATTTTGGCAACTTTTAATACTTTTTTTAATGTTTTCAATGGCTATAAATCTTGCCCAGGATTCCCTCCTCCATCCACTGAAGATTTGAAAGGCTATATTAAAGAGAAAAACATAAGAGATTTCATTATTCAATTCAGCCCTAAGCAAAAGTCATCTTCAAGTAAAGAAGCTTTCGTTTCAAGTTCACCAACCTCTCAAGAGCTCATTCAAGTCTCCAACAATTTTGAGAAAAATTAGAAAAGTTTCACCATTATTGTGAAAAGTGTTCTTAAGATTTTATATGCTCGTTAAGGGAGCTAAATTTATTTTTCATTATTACTAACTCTTATACTCTACTTTATTGTTTTGATTTAAGTTTTGGGAGTTCCAAAACTTGGGAAAGGTTGTTCCGAGCCTTAAATTGGAATGTGTAGGGTTGACTTGTACCTGAGAAATAAGTGTGCTAGCTTGGGATAGTTAGGGTTGGAGGTACTGATGTTGTATTCTAATTGAATGCATTTAGTGATTTTGATTTTCCAAGTAGGATCTTGGGCAGTGGATGTAGGTGCAAGGGAAGCACTGAACCACTATAAATCTTTATTATTTATGGTGTGCTTGCTGTCTTTCTTTTCTTAGTTTATTAAATTCTTGCTTTTTAATCTTTTATATATTTATCTTACCTAAATTGCTTCACACACACTACTTGCATATCATCATTCAATCTTGATAACTTTAAATTAGCATTAAAATATTAAAAATCCAATTCACCCCCACCCTCTTGGGTTGTTTAGCTGGGCAACATTAGCACTAATCTTTTTTGGCCTTTCTCTTGTCAAGACCTTGTAGATCCTTTATTGAACCAACAAGTCCTTTATCCTTTGTTGCCATTGGATAAAGTTTTTCCGTGCCATCGAACTTCTCAAAATCCACCTTGAATCCACTCGATCCCATGACTTCAAACAAGTCAAAAATAGATCCCTAACACCCTTCTTTGATCACACACCAGTACCACTATCCTTCAAAGAAGATTTAAATGCCCTAGATTCTCTTTTCAATCGTCTGTATCACCGTCCATCCATGTAACCAATCTTCACCTTAATCTAGAGACAAATAATGAAGAAACAAGAAGATTTTGGGTAAAACCTAGTGCAACAGATCCTAGATGTAGTAAAACGAGGTATCTTCCTTCCTTCCATGCAACACCACTTTGATACCAATTGTTGAAATAAACTATCCTCTCTTGAACTGGCATGGCCACTCATGATTAGCCAAGCAATAAGGAACAATCTCTTAGGATCAACGCGGAAGCAAAATAATGGATCCAAGAGAAAAGAGAGAAAGAGACCACAAGAGTTTTTTAGGAGAAAGGAGATTTATTTCATGAATTTGGCATCATATTCAACCTTGATCTATTTTTAGTATTTATACTTTACAAAAGGTCAAGTCTCAAGCTCATAGAAAAATTTTTGAAAAGCCAAACATCCCACATACACAAAACAAACCCGCAAAATCTAAGACAGTCGAGTTTCAGACTGAGCTGGCTAACCTGCGACTGGGTTCACTCAATTTGAGACTGAGCCGACCTAGTTATATACCATACCAACAGTCCAAAAATGCTGCTTTCTATCTAAAATTTTCTTTAAGATCTAGCCGACCAGTCCTGGACTAAGTCAGCCTAGTTCCCAACTTAGCCGGCTTAGTCTTAGAATGAGCCAGCTCAATTTCTGAACTTTGCTACCTAGGTTGATTTCTCTTCTAGCTTGTTCCCATCTTCTCATGACCTGTCTTCTCATATTTCCAAGACTTGGGAGCCCCACTTTTGAGCTCACAAACTCATCAGCTCATAACACACCTGATTGAACCTTTGGATATGTGTAACAAGATTTTCACCTTCGGACATCCTCAGACTATACAGCTGTTTCTTCAACCATAGCTTATTTGTCATATTGTATCCCATGTATGTGTACTCTAGTCTCGTATAGAGCCTCTTTTCTGTACTCTCTATATAAACCTCGGGCAAAACCTAATTAGCTAAGCACATTCGGATTGTGCTGAAAGTAATTTTCTTCAACTCTTTCCAATCCTCAGTACTGATCTTTTTCGGTCTTTCTCTTGTCAAGACTTTGTAGATCCTCTGCTGAACCAACAAGTCCTTTACCCTTTGCTGCCATATGATAAAGTTCCCTTTGCCATCAAACTTCTCAAAATCCACCTTCAATCCACTCGATCACATGACTTCAAACAAGTCAAGAACAGATCCCTAACATCCTTCTTCGATCACACACTAGTAACACTACCATTTAAAGAAGATCTAATCATCCTAGATCCTCTTTTCAATCATTTGTATCACAGTCCCTCCGTGTAACTAATCTCCATCTTAATCAAGAGATAAATAATGAAGAAACAAGATGATTTTGGATAAAATCTAGTATAACAGATCCTAGATGTAGTAACCCTAGGTGTCTTCCTTCCTTCCGTACGATCTCGCTTTAATACCAATTATTGGGATAAACTATCCTCTCTCAGACCAACATGGCGATTGGTGATTAGCCATGCAATAAGGAGCAATCTCCTAGGATCAATATGGAAGCAAAAAAATGGATTCAAGAGAAAAGAGAGAAAGAGAGCACATGAGTTTTCTGGGAGAAAAGAGCTTTATTCAATGAATTCAGCATCATATACAACCTTGTCCTATTTTTAGTATTTATACTTTACAAAAGGGTCAAGCTCCAAGCTCATAGAAAAATTTTTGAAAATCCAAACATTTCATGTAAACAAAATAAACCCACAAAAACTGTGCCGACTTAGTCTCAAACTTGGCTAGCTAACCTACAAATAGGTTAGTTCAGTCTCAGACTGAGTCGACCCAGTTGTGTATCGTGCCAACAGCTCGAAAATACTACTTTCTGTCAAGATTTTCATCTAAGATATAGCCAACCCAGTCCTAGACTGAGCCGAACAAATTCCTAACTTAGACGGCTCAATCTTAGGATGAGCTAGCCTAGTTTTCGAACATTGCTATCCGACTAATTTCTCTTCTGGCTTGCTCCTATCTTTCTATGACCTATCTTCTCATATTCCCAAGACTTGGGAGCACCACTTTTGAGCTCACAAATGACTATCTAATAGTGAATGGACTAATTAGGATTTAGCTTTAATAAAAAGAATAGAGAACAATGATCTAAATTATATGAATTATTTTAAGCCTAGAGACTTGGACTTTAGTCTAAAAGTTCTTCCACTATTTTATACGAATTGGTAGCCTCTACCTATAATTCGAGAAATTACTTTAATTTTCTAGTAGGTACTAGAATCCACAAAGATTCCATGTAGGTCTAAGGAAAGCTCTAGCTAACCCATATGCACCTATGAGTAGGTTCTCAACTAATTATTTTTCTAAATAATTTTTAGTAATTTAGTTTTTCCCCAGGTTCCTCTTCAGCAGGTGTAAGGCACCTCCACTGAAAGTCCTGATTAGGTTCAACCATTAACATGATAGAGTTTGGTGCAACAAACGAATGATGATCAGGCCTAAAAAAAGCTCTGGCTAACCTGATCGCCATCCTGAGAGTACGATCTAATCATCATATGATGAATGATAATTCCAATATCTTGATGAGCACCGGGCATTAGGAACCTCCAATGTCCATGCAGACTATTAGACCCATTATGAAACACTTTAATGGGAGGCTATAACTTAGTTATCTCCATAACTTAGTTATTTTAAAGACCTAATAATTTAGAGAATTTAAATTTATTTATGATTTAAGGATAGAGAAGATATGGACCAAATTGGTCCCACTGACTACACCAAGTCAAATCCTCCCACTGATTTCTTAAGTCATTGATGAGGACTAGGATCAATTTCAATCCATGGGAACCTAAATCAGTCTCAATAAATCAAATTAGTCTTACTGATTTTCTATGTAACATAGGTTAGCATGAATCAATAAGCAACCTAATCAAAAGCTAATTAACCATATTGGCTGGATAAGTGAGATCGGTGGAAGGGTCTGCCAAGACTTGCCTTAGACAGCATCAAAAATAATCAGGTAAGTAGGCTATCAATTAAAAATCATCAATCTAGGAATGCCAGACTTATCTTAGATACCAATCGATTTATCAGTTTTAATTTGGTCAACCTAAAGACATGGGCTCAACTATTGAGCCATGATCAGTATCCATTTGTTAGATGCATGGACTTTGATCAACTACAACTATTGAATTAATCTATAGAAAAGAAATGACCTAATCCTAATTAACTATTAATTAGATCTAATCAATTTCTTAACATAGTTCATATTTAATCTAACCTTAGGTCTAATCCAGTTAATGACCTTGTTGCCCAGTGGTAGCAACCCAAGAGGGGGGTGAATTTGGTTCTTATAAAAGCTTTGGCTAAATTTAACTCTAAGCAATTATGTGCTTTGATTTTAATCTAAGTGGTAAGAATGAGATGTATATAATATGAGGAGTGGAATTAAAATAATAAAATCAAACTATGAAAGTTATGTAAGAAGTATAAGCATGAAAAGTATATAGAAAGATAGAAGAAAAAAGCACAACATAAACACAATGATTTATAGTGGTTCAAAGCAATCCACTCCTATATCCACTCTCTAAGCTTTTCTTGAGAATTCTACTATAATCTACCCTTGATTATAGTATGTTTGTTTTCTCAGGCTCAAAAACAAACCTAGTTGGTTATCACAAGAGCACCAATCAAAATCTAACACCATTAGTTTTCGAGGTTCACTAACAAGCCAGTTGATTTTTTGGAATCACCAACCGAAACCTACAATATCTAATTTCAAGCTTGGACGAGCCTGAACCCTAAGTTCTTTTTCCTTAAAAAAACTTATAAAAAAATAAAAAAATATAGGTAAAGTTTCAGCACAATATAAAAAATAGAGTATAAGCTCTTTTAAATCCTAAAGAATAAGCCAATAATGTGCTCGATTGAAGCTTGGCTTTTCTTCAAATTATTCTTGAGAGGATGTAAAAGATGTTGGAGAAGATTGCTTTGAAGGCTCGTTGAAATCTATGCACAACACTCCTCTCTTTTTTCTTTTCTTTGGATATTCAATGTTCCTTACAAAATCTGAAAGATTCTCTCTAAATCCTTTAATCCTTTTCTTCTTTTTTTCAATTGATTCTCCATCTTTAAATATCTTTAGAAGGTTGGAGAGAGAGTTTTTAGCCATTGGAAGCTCTAAAATAGTCGTTGACGTCGAAAAATAGTCATTGGAAAACTATTCATTGAAGGCTGTCCATGTAGATCAAGATCTCTCAACTTTTCACGAGACCTCTCGTTAGATTTCGAGATCTCTCAATTTTTAATGAGACATCTCACCAGAACCATGAGACCTCTCGAGAAATCTATAAGACCTCTCGCTTTCAGAGCACAAAAATAAAGTTTCTATCTCCTGAGAACAAGACGTCTCGAGTTCAACTCGGGACCTCTCAAGACTGTGCTAGAATACTGTTTCATTATGCCAGACTACTCGAGAGCTCTCAAAAAAAATCCGAGACATCTTAAAAAATCCTGACTTCATTTTTCTTTAATGTTTGACCTTTCAAACATGAGTTTCTTGGTCCCAAACTCTTTTAAACATAATTGCTTCCCTCAATTTTAATTTTTCTTTTTTCAATCATACTTTCTTCATACCAAGACATCCAAATATGTGTGAATTTGCTCTTTTAAGTATTTTGGCATGACATCTTAGGAGAATTTATTCTTAAGATAAATTTTTTATTTTGGATACTTGAAAAATCTTATACACATTCTTGAAATACATGATTAGATACATAATATACTCAATATTTTGGAATCCTCAAAATCAATCTCAGGGTCAACAATCTCTCCCTTTTTTATGATGACAAAATCTTGAGTATGTGCATAATAAAAGCAAATAATGTATTTCTATGTATTTTGCTAAAAAGTATCATAAAGTATAGATTAAACACATGAATAAGTACTTCACGAATATTCTCAATTATTCTTTTGGTTCATTGCACATATTTCGTATACTCAAAAAAAAAAAATGTTTCAATTCATATCAGTGAGTATTAAATTTTTATTTCAAGCATCAATACAATTCAGTGAGTTTCTTCAAGTATATACTCAACATTCCTCTCCCACTTTTTGACAGCATGAAAAAGCTCAAAGGAAAAAAAATAAGAAATAATCATCAAAATTAATAATACGATTGTATCAAAGTAAGAATTGTATTAAGTTCAAGAAATTAATTTATATGAGTCATCAAAATATGAAATTGAGAGATGTATTAAATTCATGAAATAAATTGAATCATCTTCCTTTTGAAAATTTGTCATTTGACTCAAAATATGTTTCAAATATTTATTTTAATTTCAAAAATTAGCTTGAATGTAAATATTATATGCTTTCCCTCTTTTTGAATGAATATGATCTTTATTCAAATTTTCAAATATGCACTTTTAAGTTTTAAGAGCAATAGAGCTTTTCAAAATATTTGAATATGAAATCAAGCATAATATATACTTTAATATTCTAACTTTTCTTTTCATAAAAAATTTTGTTCAATTAGATTTGGAAATGGTATGTATCAGAATTATATCGAGCAAAGTAAAATAAACAATATCAAAGCATAAGATAGTCATATTTTCAAATTCATTGCTTTGAGTAAAATATTATTTCAAAACAAATAATCCATAAGAATTTTGCAATGCATATGAGAAATTTAGGATCAAATTTGAATTTTTAAATGGATTTCAAAATTTATTCCTTAGAGTAAGAATATGTTTTCAAATTAGTCAAAATATTTTTAGTCAAATCAAGTTAGAAAATATCTCTCCCCCTATTTTTCATACTTATAGCAAGATTAATTTACTTTTCAACTTTTTGCCCTTCTTTATTTCAAATCAAGCAAATTCAACATGAATTTAACCACTAAATTTAAATTTTTAAAATTTAAAATATATTTTTAATTTTAAAAGCCTTTTTTTATTAAATGTTTACTTCTTCTTTAATATTTTCTCTTTCTTACTTTAACAAATAGAGTCATTTCTTTGAAAAATTTTCTTGATATCAATTAAACTATGTTTTAGATCAAATCATGATTTTTTTGGTTAAATACCATTTAAAGATTAATTTAAAAATTTAGCTCGATACTAATAATTTTAGTTTTGAATTAAATCAAGATGAATTAATTCGAATTAAATAATTTAAGGATTTAGAATGATAAATCAATTTGAAATGATATCAACAAATTAGTTGAGGCAAATCATAAAAAACTTTTTAGTCATTCTTCAAAAAGATCATTTCTTCCTTTTCATCAGAAATATCAAGAAATTAGGTTCAAAGAAGGTATGTATTTTTGAATTTATTTCAAATAATATCATATCAAACATACAGCTGTGCAAAATCAGATTTGAAATAAAGATATTTTCTCTTGTTGCTAAAAGATAAATCAATCAAATACATGGCAAATAGTGAGCTATTTGATACCAATTACTTAAAACTAAAGTTCTCTTTAAAAGTTTAGCTTTGAAGATAAATAATAACTTTCTTGAAACATCTTGTTAGATATCATCTTCAAACGATTCAAGAAGATCATAAAAAATAATCAGTTGGGGGGTTCTAATAATCAATTTAAATAAGATCAAATAAAAAGAAAATTGGATGAAGGCTTTATGTGTTCAATTCAACTAGGAAGTTTTGAAATCCTTAGGGGTTAACCTAAGATATAATTCAAATTAACACTTCAAATACTTGACTTGTATAAATTGAATGTCTTATTTTCAAGTACTTAAGTCATGCACTTTTTAGGAGAATTTCAATATCTAAGCATTCTATGGAAAAATATCAAAAATTAGTTTGTCTTGTTGGTTTAGCAATTTAAACATTCATATTTAATAAGCAACTTTTAATTCAAATTCATTAATTATAAAATTGATATGGAAAGACTTAAAATATTATGCTGAATTTTAAACTAAACCATTTCATCCATAGCATGATATATATAGGAGAGCATATTATTCTTTAAAATCGAAACATTCAATAACATGATATGAATTCATTGCAAGCATCAAAATCAATCCATTAAACATAAGAAGTATTTCAAGCAAGGAATTATATATGTAAGAATATTAATTAAAGGATTCATTCAATCAAAAAGATTTTAACAATCATTGATGGTATGATGAAAAGAAAAAAGGTTTAGATTATACCAACAATCATCGTCCATCATCTTGACATCCAAGGAAACCAAATAAAGATGTTTTTCTCTTTTAAGAGCATTGGATCCTTGGCAAACCTACAAGATCGCTTCAAAACTTTTGGTACCCAAGCCATCTTGGGTCCATAGGAGTTAGTATTTAAGGTTTCTTTTGGAACCCAAATTTGTCTTACCAAGGTTTGACCAATTCTTTTAAAGTTGCATTCCAAAATCTTGTGGCCAATTTGATTACATTTAAAGCACTTAAAGGAATGATCTTTGCCAGAAGCTCTTGTAAAAATATCTTTCATAGTTTGCTATTTTCTTGAAGTATTAAAATTAATTTCTGTTTTATTGAAAATAGTCCCATTAAATTTAACCAAGGATTGAAGATTTTCAATGTTAATTGTAAACTTTTTAGCTATAGGTTTCAAAACCTCAACTTCTCTTCTTAATTTCTCATTTTCTTCCAAGAGCTCTTTCTTTTCAATTGAAAGATTTTCATTTTCTTTTAGGGAAGATTTCAGAATATCATTTTTCTTTCTAAGCTCAAGAATTTTTTTATCTAAAGAATTTTTAGATTTAATCAGATTTTCTTTTTCTTTAGCTAAAGAATTCTTTTCTTTCAAGATATCTTCTTTTCATTTAATAACTTATTCTTTTCATTAGCTAAAAGAAGATTAGGGTTTTTGATTTCTTTTTTTCAGCCTTAATTTTTTGAATTCATCCATTAAATCATTGAAGGCTTCAAACAATTCTTCAAATGTAAACTCTGAGGAGTTTTCAAAATTTACTTCATCCTCAATGGCCATGAGGCAAAGATTTTTCACTTTCTTTTCCTCATTCGAGCTTGAAGTATCACTATCATCCCAAATTCCTAACGTAGCTCTTTTCTTGGTCTTTTTAGGATACTTTTTGAGTAGGGGGCAATTAGACTTGTAATATCCCCTTTTGTTGCAATTATAGCACGTGACACTTTTTTTTTCATTTTCTTCTTTCTTTTTCATACTTCTCTTTAGGAGGAACTTCTTGAATTTGCTTGTTTAGTAGCTCCATATCCTCATCATCATCTTCACTGTCTTCTTCATCTTCTTCTTCTTCGAACTCATCACTTTTTTCATGTTGCACAATGGACTTGAAGGCGATGGTCTTCATCTTTCTTGGCTCTTCCTCTTCCTCCTTTTGAGCCATGTTCAACTCATGAGTCATGAGTGAACCCATCAATTCTTCTAGTGATAGCTTGGTGAGGTCTTTCGCTTCATGTATGGCTGTCACCTTTGCTTCTCATTCCTTTGGCAAAGATCTTAAACCCTTGTAAACAAGTTCATAGTTAGTATAGAATTTGCCAAGACTATTTAGAGCATTAATAATATCAATAAATTTGAAAAATATTTTAGAAATTAACTCATATTTTTTCATTTTAAATATTTCATATTTATGAACAAGCAAGTTGATTTTGGACTCTTTTACTTGGCTTGTTCCCTCATGAGTCACTTCCAATCTTTCCCAAATTTTCTTTGCTGATGTGCAAGTAGATATTCTATTAAATTCTTGTACATCAAGAGAACAATAAAGAACGTTGATGGCTTTTGCATTTAATTGAGCCATCTTCTTATCAAATTCATCCCAATCCTTTTTTGGTTTGGGAATGGACACACCATTAATTTCTATTGTGAGTGTGTGTGGTCCTCTAGTTATGACTCCCCACAAGTCATAGTCTAAAGCTTGTATGAAAATTTTTATTTTAGTTTTCCAAAAGGTATAATTTGTGCCATTAAATAGTGGTGGTCTTGATGTGGATTGGCGTTCAGCAAATAATGAGCCAAATGGGGTTGCCATGATCTTTTACTCAAGATGGTTAGGTCAATAATCAATTACAGAGCACCTGCTCTAATACCAATTGTTGCTCAAAGGTAGCAATCCAAGAGGAGAGGGTGAATTAGGTTCTTATAAAAGCTTTAGCCAAATTTAACTCTAAATAATTATGTGCTTTGATTTTAATCTAAGTGGTGAGGATGAGATGTATATAATATAAGCAGCGGAATTAAGATAACAAAATCAAACTATGAAAGTAAAGAAAGAAGTATAAGCATGCGAAGTATATAGAGAGATAAAAGAAAGAAGCACTGTACAAATACATAAAGATTTATAGTAGTTCGGAGCAATCTACTGCTACGTCCATTTTCCAAGCTTTCCTTGAGAATTCTACTATAATCTATTCTTAATTACAGTGTGTTTATTTTTTCAAGCTCACAAACAAACCTAGTTGGTTTTCATAGGAGCACCAACCAAAACCTAACATCGTTAGTTTTTCGGATTCACTAACAACCCAATTGATTTCTTGGGATCACCAACCAAAACCTACAATGTCCAATTTTGGGCTTGGCCGTGCCTAAATCCCAAGTTTCTTTCTCCAAAGAAACTTGTAAAGAAATCAAAAAATACAAGTTAAGTTTCAGCACAATATAAAAAATAGTGTATAAGCTCTTTTAAATCCTAAAGAACAAGCCGATAATGTGCTCGATTGAAGCTTGGGTTTTTTTTAAATTATGCTTGAGAGGATGTGGAAGATGTTGGAGAAGATTGCTTTGAAGCCTCGCTGAAATCTATGCACAACACTCCTCTCTTTTCCCTTTTCTTTAGATATTTAATGTTCCTTACAAAATCTGAAAGATTCTCTCTCTAAATCCCTTAATCTCTTTCTTCTTTTTTCTCAATTGATTCTCCATCTTTAAATACCTTTAGAGAATGTTGGAGAGAGAGTTCATAGCCTTTGAAAGCTCTAAAATAGCTGTTGGGGTTGAAAAATAGCCATTGGAAAACTATCCGTTGAAGGCTGTCCATGCACATCGAGACCTTTCGATTTTTTATGAGACCTCTCACCAAATTTTGAGATCTCTCAATTTTTCATGAGACTTCTTGCCAGAACTATAAGATCTCTTAAAAAATCTGTGAGACCTCTCACTCTCAGAGCATAGAAATAAAGTTTCTATCTACTGAGAACGAGATGTCTCAAGTTCAACCCGAGACTGTGCCAGAATACTATTTCATTGTGCCATACCTCTCGAGAGCTCTCGAAAAAAATCTAAGACATCTCAGAAAATCCTAACTTTATTTTTCTTCAATGTTTGACCTCCAAACATGAGTTTCTTGGCCTCAAACTCTTTTAAACATAATTGCTTCCTTCAATTTTAATTTTTCTTCTTTCAATCATACATTCTTCGTACCAAGCCATCCAAATATATATGAATTTGCTCTTTTAAGTATTTTCGCATGGCATCTTGAGAGAATTTATTCTTGAGATATATTCTTCATTTTGGATACTTGAAAAATCCTACACATAATTTTGAAACACATGATTAGAGACATAATATACTTAATATTGTAAAATCATCAAAATCAATCTTAGGATCAACAAACCTGATCAAAGCTAACCTATTATCCTTTAACCCATATTTTATGAAATTATCTTTAGGATCTTTAAATCACAAACCTAGATCCAAAATAATCATTTAATTCTTAATTAAGTTCAAGGCTTATGGGTTGGGGTTTGGAAGCTTAGAACTAGTTTTTGATTTCAAGTTTTGAAATATTTTTGATATGTAAATAATTTACATTGAATCATATTCAATTCATGATTTTAGATCTCATTTATTTCAATATATACATCATGTCCTCGGGTTTCAAATCAAGGTTTTGCAGAAAGTATGTTCATAATTTAAATTCTGCAAAGCAAATATGTCATACATAATCCTTCTACATTCAAAAAATCAAAACTACATATCCAACATATATATAAAAGAAACTAGATCTAAACATGAAACACATATTATTCAGATCTTATCTAAATAACTAAAAATTAGATCATAAATAAATTAATCTTAGATTTAAAATCTAAAAATAAATCATAAATTATTTTAGATCTTATCTAACTTATTTATGATTTAAGAAGCATATACTAGGATACCCTCTCTACTATAAGGGGTAAATCTTACAGCAGAACAACCTTATAATCAGTTTGTGCGATCCAAATATTATTTAGATCTAATCTAAATAATCTAAAATAAATCTAGCATCAATTTATTTTAAATTTAAAATCAAAAAATTAAATCATAAAACTACTTAGATTACATCTAGCTTATTCACATTTCAAATTTACAGATCAGTACATACTAGGACAACCTTTTCATTGTAAGGGATTAACCATACAATATGATAACTTTATGATATCTTTAATTTTTATTTTTAGATTTATTTTAAAGCATGCATGATCATGTCATAAAAGATCAAGTGCTCTAATACTACTGTTGGAAAACATGCAGGGTTTCTTGCATACATTTCGAAACTTTTTCAAAACTAAATGCAGCAGAAGATAGATTAAACTATTTAACCTATAATATGCATATGATCTAATGACTAAACCCTACATGTAGCATCTATGTTATATCATGATGCAAACATAAATCTGAAAATAAAATAGAGATTGGTAGTGATTATATCAATACCATAGATCTGGAACTATTCTAGAAACCCTAGATCGCATATAGGTTAGATAAGAGATCAAATCTCTTACCTTTACATAGGTTGAGAATACCATAGCTAAAAATTGATGTTTCTCTTTATTGCTTGGAGCCATACAGCATGTCTAGCCTCTATAGGTTGTCTACCTGAAGTCGTCACTTTGATCGGAGGTTCGTCGAATAAAGATCCGCTCAAAGTGCTAGCTTCTCGCGGATCCCTCCTGATGGTCAATCTATAAAATTATCTTCGACTATCTTTGACACTTTAAGAGACAAAGATCTTGAGGAGGATTATAAGATTCTTCTCTCTTATTTTTTTCAAAAATAATAGCAACAAAAAAACAATGAAATCTAGGGAAGAACCTTTCTTCTCCATAATTTTTCTCTCACCAGGACAAACCCTAGGTTTGTCCTAAAGAAGAACTTGCATCCCAACATGAGAAGACCCTCTCCTCCCCACTTTCACATATTTTTTTTATATGTTTTTCTGAGGAACAGTTCACTTAAAATTTAGAGAAGAAAAGATTTACAAAGAAACCCTCCAGAAGACAATCTTCTCTCTTTCTTTTTTCTCAATAGGACATGAACCTTTCATGTCCTAAAGAGACCACCATGCCCAAAACATGGAGTGCCAAACTCCCATGCCCTCTCTTTCTCTCTTTCTGATTTTCTCCATAAAAAGCTTAGAATTTTTTATGCTTAAAATCCCTATAAAGGTGGCATCCCTTATTTAAATGGCAAGAGTAGGTGAAACCTAGTCTTAGAAGGAATTTTGGTGGCGTCCAACTCTTGGATGCCACCCCCCTTTTATTTTTGCATGGAGAACCTGAAAACCAACATGCAAAAGATGGAGTTAAGGGGTGGACAAAAAAATAAAGAGGCATGGGGAAAAATCCAAAAGAAGAAGTAGGTGTTTTGAAGATTTAGGACTCTATAAAATAATGTTCAAATCAAAACAAATTTGAAAATTTGACTTGGTCAAATTTTAATCCAAAAACACCAGATGTTGGGGTGTGCATGGAGTCTCCCAAAACAAGAGAAAACTCATCTACAAAGAAACAAAAATTGGGTGTGGACTATTCTTTCTTGGCACAAGCAAATAAGAGGAGTCCTAGTCTAACTAGGACTCTTCTATTTGGACTAGGTCAAATCTTATTTAAATCCTATTTAAACCAAATTTGATGCAACCCAATTTAGGATGATCCTAGTCTAACTCTAATTAAATTAAATAAATTAAAATTTAAATCTAATTTAAATTTTAAATCAATTAAAAATTAGGTGTACTCAAGTTCTAGTCTAATAAGAAATTTTTTTTTTGTAATTGGCTTATCTCATAAACCAATTGGAGTTAACCCAATTAAATCCATACCAATTCTAATTGAAGTTAATTCAATTAAATTGGATCTCAGTCTAATTACTCAATCAAATTAAGTTAATTTGCAACATAATTACTAATTGATCCTCCTGCAATACTTGCACTTGATTGATTATCAATCACATTGATGATTCGATCAATAAATGATTCTCAATCGATGATCAATCATTTGATCAGATAGAAACTTTTTATGTGTGTATGACCTCATAGGTTTGAACATAAGCCGGTAGCATAGAAATCAATTTCTGTATTAATTGAAATGACCATCTAGCAATGGTACCCAATGTCTAGATAGGTCGAATGAATGCAAAGCAATATTCTTAGAACCCTAGTCTATGGTTATCATACAATTCATCCCTTTCCCCAATAATGCTCAGGATGACTTCAAATTAGCTATCAACACTTATACAAGTTATCCATATTGTACTTCAAAATTTTGAAAATCTCATGATTTCTCATGAGGATTACCCAGCCTTAGATTTTACTAAATTGAAACACAGCGAGATATTAGCTTCCTGAAGTTAGTCAGGAGTGGTTAATCTCATCTTGACTCACACACCGACTTTACAAGTACTTGACTATACTTAAAAATCTTTCGATCCTGTATTAGAAATACCGATAGTCCAATAGCAAAATATAGTGAGTTGCTTGTAAGTCACTGTGGTGGTCTCATGTCAGAGGGACACTTATATCCATCAGTCTTAACTAGCTACTCTTGATAGTAGAGTGCTACATTGGTCATGTTCAGTACACATGAACTTCTATATCCCACCTGTATGATATACCAATGTCTCCACACTATTTGGTTATGAGGACAACTAATGTATATGACATACAGCGACCTATACTCAATAAGTTATCATCCTAGTTAATAACTTATCATTTGGTCATGAATAATTTATAAACCATTCGATAAATCATCCTTTATCGATTAAGTATGGCTCTAAGAACATCATCACCATGGTGGTCTCATATTAGAGGGACACTCATATCCATCAGTCTTAACTAGCTACTCTTGATAGTAGAGTGCTACATTGGTCACGTTCAGTACACATGAACTTCTATATCCCACCTGTATGATATACCAATATCTCCACACTATTTGGTTATGAGGACAACTAATGTATATGACATACAGCGACCTATACTCAATAAGTTATCATCCTAGTTAATAACTTATGATTTGGTCATGAATAATTTATAAACCATTCAATAAATCCTCCTTTATCGATTAAGTATGGCTCTAAGAACTTCATCATAACATAGCAGTTTATTTAAAAAAAATAGAACTTTTATGATGAACAAGTCAAATAATAATTATTATTTGATAATTCAAATACTAATTCCAATCATATTTAGGATATATTTTCTAATAATACTCTCCTAAGACAACCTAATATATGAAAGCACTCACCGAGCCCATGTACACCCATGTCTCCCATGCTCTCATTTTCTTGATCTAAATCCGATCCATACATAAATTAGCTATCATAAGATCTTATTAAAACAGGCCTTAAGATCCCTTATATTAAACCTGATCCAAGATCAAATAGAAAATTCCATCCTATTCTATTTGCCACTGCTGAGCTGGTTCTGTCAGAAGTCGAGCTGGCTCGACTACATCTCACCTGAACACTGTCTTTTGTCTATCTGAGTAGGATGGTTTGATTATGGTTCGAGTCCGCTTGGTCTCAGCTCGAGCTAGCTCGATCTGTATCCAAGCTAGCCCATCTATGTACCAACGCCTTATCTTGGCTGATACTTCTGCTCCAATCCTTTGCTTCATCATATATCTTAGATCTTCAAAGCACCTACTAAGCCCCTTAAAGTCCTCACACCTAAACTTTAAGCCTATGGAGGGCTACACACCGCCTCTATCGTATGACAGCTCCTATCCTAGTCCTAGGACCACACCTATCCTATACTCCTCAAAGCCAATACTCTGGCTCCTCCTATGGCCTTCCAAGGCTTGGGAGCACCACCAATCCTTACATTAATCTAGATCATATCTAACAAATTTATGATAAACTTTAGATCTGCATGAACTAGGACAACCTTTATACTACAAGGGGTAAACCTTATAGTAGGACAACCTTATAAGATCAGTCCATGTGATCTAAAATTTAATTTCAGATTATAATTTAGATCTAATCTAAATAAATAATCTAAACATACACAAAAATCATGTCATAAAAGTTCTAGGCTCTAATACCAATTGAAGGAAAAGTCTAAGATTTTTAGCAGGTATTTTAAAACTTTTTCAAAAAACTCGATCAAAAAAAGCAATAAATTAATGTTATTAATTTATTAAAATATATAAATAAATTCTAGATCTAGGATCTAATATCATGACCTATGCATGCTAATAAATTTAAAATTATATATTAAATAAAATAAAGATATTGATCATATCAAATATTATATTGAAACTAGATCTGATCTAGCGGGAGAAAGAGATCAAATCTCTTTTGCCTTTTACAAGTTGGGATCTCCAGTAAATCAACATCAAACTAAAACTAGATCTAATCTAATGGAAGAAAAAAATCAAATCTCTTTTATCTCTCATAAGTCAGGATTTCCACTTACTGATTTGAGACTGGGGTTGTCACTTTAAGCCACACACACATCTAATCTCCATGGAAAGTCCACACGAAGCCTCGATCATTGATCAAAAGTCCAATAACTGAAAATCAGCACAGTATGCTAATACTATGCTGATCCTTCTTCGGTGGTTGATCATAAATCTTCTTCTTCAAAACTTGGACCTTCCAATAATTAGAGGAGATGTGGAGGATTTGGGAGAGAGAATACTCTTCTAAAATCTCACAAAGAAAAGAGGAAGAAGAGAACTAAAATCTCTAGAGAAGAATCCTTTCTTCTCTTATCTTTTTCTCTCATCAGGACATGATAGTTTGTGTCTTTACAAATTACCACACCTAAAGCCCCTTTGCAACCAAGCTTCCCATGCCCAAATACTCTCTCTCAGGTTTTTTAATACCTATAAATATTTCATGCTCTAACTCTCTTTAAATAGAGAGTTATCATGGAGTCGTTGTTTAGGTCAAATATCTTGAAAGGTATGTCCAAATTGAGCAAGGATTGAGGTGCCCAACTCTTTGGTGACTCCTCCAAATTTTGTGGCATGAAAATTGGGGAAGTCGTGCACAGTATTTACTCTTTCTCTCAAAAAAAAATCAGGAAAAAAAATTAGGTGGATTGTGTTGATCCACTAATGGCTGCTCTGATATCAATCTATCAAGAACAATCCCTGCTACTCAATGATTATGGAAACAGCAATAAGGATTTGAGAAAAGGGATGGTCATTCTATTGAAACCCTAGCAAACCCTAGGCGTGGAGAGTGGAGAGAACAAGAGAGGAAGAGAGATTTTTAGGGAGAAAAGGTTTGTATTGATTTCATGCTTAGTTTATAAAACTCAGTACAGAGTATATATACCTAGTCAAATAAGACATAACCTAAAAAACTCCCCTAGCTAATCTAATGTGATGCATTTCCCAAGCCCATGTACATCCATGTCTCCCATGCTCATACTCATTGGACAAATCTCAATTCAATCTATAGGTTAGCCCCCTTAGAACCTTACAAACTAAGGCCCTAAGTTCCTAGGATTAAACCCAATCCCAAGCCAGAATAGAAACTATATTTTGTTCTATTCACTGCTTGAGCTAGCTTGGTCAGTGTTGCTCCTACGGTTGCTCGGAGCCACAGCCATAGATTTGATCTCTTGCGTAAACTTGGGTGCTAATCCAGCAAACTGAAGAAGATCTAAAAAGGATGAGAGAAGCTAGAGTTTTGGCATTGAAACTAGAGAGAAGAGAGAAGAGAGTTAGGGAGAAAAGCTCAATTGTATTTTAACTTAATTGTAAAAGTTACAGTATCCTAGTTTATATACCCTAGAGTTTCCACATGAATCCTAATAAACCCCAGCTCAAAAACTCCCTTAGACTAACCCAATACATGAAAGCACTCACCGAGATTATGTACACCCATGTCTCATATGCTCTAATCCCCTGGATCCAAACCCAACCCATACATGAATTAGCCCCCTTAAGACCTCTTGAACTAGGCCTTAAGACCCCTAAGGTAAGTCCCTATCATAGCCCAAACAAAACCCACACATAACTCTACCAGCACACTAGGCCGGCTTAGTTTCAATATTGGGTTGGCTAACCTGAGACTGGGTCGACTTAGCTTCAGACTGAGCCAATCCAGTTTCTGTCCCATGCTTGCAATCTTAAATGCGACCTTCTGTCCATCCTGTGCTCTAAGACTTAGCCGACCCAATCTAAGACTGAGCCAGCTAACCTGCAAAAAGATTCTTTTCTATAGTCTTCAATCTTCCTATTTTGATTCCTTGCTCCATCTTGTGTCCTAGGTTTTCGAAGCACTAACCAAGCCCTTTAAGGTCCTCAATACCTAAACCTCGAGCCCATAAAGAGCCACATGCCGCCTCCATCCTAGGACAACTCCTGTCCTAGCCCTAGGACTATACCTATCCTAGTCTCCCCAGAGCCCTCACCCTAGCTCTGCCTGTGGCCTCCCAAGGCTTGGGAGTACCACACCACCTAAAATCTCTATCTTGGTGCGCCCAAGCCTTAGCACACCAGACAACATCTCATCCTCCAGCATGATCCTACTATCCCTACATGTCCTGATAGCTCCTTGTACTCACCTTGCCACTGCCATTCTTCTTCAGTTGCTGAGCTTCCTTTGAGGCCTTCGGGATGACTGCCTCCACCATTGAAGTCCTTGGCTTGTTTCTCTGCACCACCTTTGGACTTGTAGATATCCTTCTACTTGGCAACTGCATCACTTGTCCTGAACTTTCCTAGAGATCATGCAACATTCCTTTACCGGCACTCACTACATATCATGATGCTCCACTTGACACTGTCCCCTTAGAGCCATGTCTATCTTCCTACACAATCCTCTCCATCTGGATCTGTATAACCTCGACACTGGTACTGGGATATAGGTCCTCCCTCTACACCCTTTTGCTTTGAACCCGTGTCACAGCTTTGTCCACTCGTGAAGCCTTCTCTACCTGGTGCTCCACCTAGAACTGAAGTCCTTCTGATGCTGCAGAAGCCAACTCTATCTCCGAGTTCTCCGAGGCCAACCACCCAACATTGCACTGCTGGTTCTGCTGCTATACCTCAAACACCGTCACTACCCCTTCAAAACCTCCACACTCCACAGACCTGTTTGAAACCATCTCAAATACACTACACCTTGCGGGCTCCTCCGACACCACCAAGATTTTATCTAAATCTTCACTCTCAGTGACTGAACTAATAAAATTTGAGTTTTCTCCTCCATTGCACTTCTTCCAAAGTGGACACTCCCGCTTAAAGTGCCCTGCTTCTCTGCACTTGAAGCATCTTGTGGACCCCTTGCTCCCCCTCTATTCACCCTTCTTCTTCCCTTTCTTGTGCTTCTTTGAAACCACAAGACTCTCCTGGAAGACCTCCCTCTTCATCATCCATTTTCACTGCTCGTTGGACTTGAGCACTGATACGATCTCCTCGTACACTAGTGTCTTCTTACCATATAGCAAAGTTATCACCAATGGATCAAAGCTTTTGGATAGCGAACACAGCAACAATGGACTCTTGTCCTCCTCTTCTAAATCCACCTCTATATTGAGCAAGTCCATGCTTATCTACTCGAACAGCTGAATATGCCCCACAACATTCTTGCCCTCCTACATCTAAAGGCTGTACAATTGCTTCTTCAGCATCAATTTATTGCACATGTTCTTCCCCAGGTACAACTATTGCAACCTCAACCATAATTCCTTAGGTGTTCTCTCCTCCAACACACCATACAAAATCTCATCCACTAAATAAGCCCTAATTATGGCATATATCCTTTTCTCCAAGGACACCCACTCCTTATCTATGATCTTCCTCGACCTATCCTCCAAGATCGAATCCAGCCTCATCTGATCTAGTAGATCCTCCACCCTTATCATCCACATCATGAAACTTTTCTTTCTATCAAACTTCTCTAATCCTACCTTCAATCCACTGCTCTCCATGATCAATCTAAATCAAATAACATCAAACAAGTAGATTTGAGAAATACATTCACTAGGAATGGTGGACAACAGCCCTGTGATCTCTTCCTTCCTCACGAAGCCTGGAGAAAGCTTTTAGATTTGAATCTTGCAGCTGATCTCTACTAAAAATCAATCTTCTTTCTTCTCCATGCTCAATTGGGCTCTGATACCAATTATTGTTCCTATGACTGCTCAGAGCCACGGTTGTAGATCCAATCTCTTACGTAAACCTGGATGTTAATCTAGCAAACTGAAAAAGATTTAAGAAAGATAAGAGAAGCTAGGATTTTGGCATTTGAACCAGAGAGAAGAGAGTTAGGGAGAAAAGATCAATTGTATTCCAATCTTCTTGTAAAAGTTACAATATCCTGATTTATATACCCTAGAGTTTTCATATAAATCCTAATAAATCACAGCTTAAAAACTTTCCTAGGCTAACCCAACACATGAAAGCACTCATCGAGCCCATATACACCCATGTGTCACATGCTCTCATCTCTTGGATCTAAACCCAACCCATACATTAATTAGTCTTCTTAAGACCGCTTGAACTAGGCCTTAAGACCCCTAGGATAAGTCCCTATCCTAGCCCAAACAGAACCCACACGTAATGCTACCCACACACTAGGCCGGCTCAGTCTCAGCACTGGGCTGGCTAATCTGAGACTGGGTCAGCTCAGTTTCAGTCTGAGCTGGCCCAGTTTCTATTTCGTGCCTGCAGTCCTGAACATGATCTTTTATTCATCCTGTGCTTTGAGACTTAGCCGATCTAGTTTGAGATTGAGCTGGCTAACCTACAGAAAGCTTCTTTTCTATAATCTTCAATCTTTCGACTTTGGTTCCTTGCTTTACCTTATGTCTTAGGTCTCTGAAGCACCAACCAAGCCCCTCAAGGTCCTCAATACCTAAACCTCAAGCTCGTAAGGAGCTACATGCTGCCTCCATCCTAGGATAACTACTATCCTAACCTTAGGACCACACCTATCCTAGTCTCCCCAGAGCCCTCATCCTAGCTCCGCCCGTGGCCTCCCAAGCCTTGGGAGCACCACACCACCTACAGTCAGCAATTGGATCGGCTTGATGGTGATGTCTCCTGCAAGAGCTTAAATCATAACTCTCTGTTCTACTGCTTGAGCCTACTCTCTTAGGGCTCGAGTGAGCTCAACTTCCACTCGAGTTGGCTCTGACAGGAATCGAGCCAACTCTTCCAGCATATCAGCCTGATATACTTTTTAGACTTCTACTCAAGCCAGCTCTCTTAGGATTTGAACTAGCTCTTCTTCAGCTCAGGCTAGCTCTTCTGCATCTTAGACTTGCTCTTCTGACAGGATCCAAGCTAGCTCTTCTAAAGCATTTGCTAAAGCTTTTCGATAGTTGATTTCATTCACTCCTTGCTCTCTTTCCACCTGCTTTCAAGGTTTCAGAGCACCATACCTGAGCTCACAATCTCTACCTTGGTGCTCCCAAGTTCTTGTGAACTCAGCTCTATCCAACAACCCCATCAATACCATGCAATTATAAAAGCTATTTCATGAAAGTACCTTTGTGAGCACATCAGCTGGATTTTTTTTGGTGTGAACCTTTACCGGCTCCACTTCACCATCCTCCACTAGCTCTCTGATCCTATGGTATCTAATATCAATGTGCTTAGTCCTCACATGATATATAGAGTTCTGTGCAAGCAACAAAGTACTCTGGCTATCACATTGCATCCTGACTACATCTTGTGGGAATCTCATCTCTAGCGCCAAGCCCTTCAACCATAGAGCTTTCTTTACTATCTTCGTGATGCCAATGTACTCCACTTCAATAGTGAACAAGGCCGTAATTGGTTGGAAGCATGATCTCCATGAGACTGGACCTCCATACAAGCTGAATATAAAACCTATAGTCGAGCATCAAGTATCCACATCTCTACCAAAATCTATATTCACCAATCCCTCTATTAGCCTTTGAGCTTCCTTAGACATGTTAGGATGTTTCTTAGCACCTTCCCATTGACCATAGCAGATGCTGATCCCAACTGAACCTACCAAGTATCTGAAGTTAGCCTTTAGTGCTCTCCAGTGCTCCTTTCCAGGCTGAGCCATAAACCTACTAACCTGACTCACTGTATGGGCTAAATCTAGCCTACAACAAACCATAGAGTACATAATACTTCCCACATCAAAAGTATATGGAAGCTTTCCCATCTCTTGAATTTTCATCTCAGTTTGTGGTGACATGATCTTAGAGAGTCTGACATGCCTAGCTAGTGGCAGCTCAACCAATTTGGTCTCATTCATTCCAAATCTCTCCAAGATCTTCTTGATATATCCTTCTTAAGATAGATGCAATAGCCTCTTGGTTCTGTCTCTGATGATTTTCATACCAAGGATCTTCTTTGCAGGCCCCAAGTCCTTCATCTGCAACTCTCAAGACAAAGCTTCTTTCGACTCCTGCACAACTTTCTTACTCTTGCATGCTATCCACATGTATCTACATACAAAAGTAAGTATAACCATGATCCATCTTCCAAAGACCTCACATATACACTCAGATCATGATCGCTCCTAAAAAGTCTAGTACTTCTCACATAAGTGTCAAGCTGCCTGTACCACTGTCTAGGAGACTAATTCAACCTATATAGTGATTCATTTAGTAAACAGACCTCTCTCTCTGACCTAAACTTTCTAAAGCCCTATGGCTGCTCCATGTATATGTTCTCCAAATTTTCATAAAGAAATGCTATCTTAACATCCATTTGCTCTAGCTCCAAGTCATGAG
Source organism: Cocos nucifera (assembly GCA_006176705.1). Classification (NCBI taxonomy): domain Eukaryota; kingdom Viridiplantae; phylum Streptophyta; class Magnoliopsida; order Arecales; family Arecaceae; genus Cocos; species Cocos nucifera. The sequence goes on from QRFJ01001345.1 coordinate 185,066, forward strand.
CACCAACTATGCTCCATAGCACCCTAATGGATGTATGTCTGACAATTGGAGAGAAGACCTTTGAGTAATCAATCCCTTTTCTCTATAAGTATCCTTTGGCTACCAGCCTAGCCTTGTACCTCACTCCACCTTATTTTGAAGGTGCATCCTTTTTGGTAAAAATCTATTTGGAGCCAATGGGTCGAGCATCATCTGGTAGATCCACCAGCTACCATGTTCGGTTCTTCCTGAGAGACTCCATCTCTTCCATCATAGCCTGCATCCATGACTCCCAGTCTAGACTCTCCATGGCCTCCTCAAAACTCTCTAAATCTTCATTGACTGTGATGAGAGCATAGAAAATAGTCTCATCAATGCCATATCGCACCAATTTATCAACAGTGCGCTTTGGCTTATGCAGTGCCACTCTTCTTATGGTATCCTGTAAGTATGCTGCCTGTGGCTGCCTCTACACTTCCTCCAGAATAGATCACACTCCATGTTGGTCCTCCATAGGTATATCACCATGTCTACCTACCTTCCCCTCAAATTGAACATGACCTGAGGTTGATGTTGAGGGCCAATCACCTATATCCAAGAGCTTTCCCATGCTGTCCTATGTTGTCTTCATAACTTCATCTACACGTTTCCACTTTAACATGATGCTTTTTTCATCAAATATCATATTCTGACTAATGACACACCTCTGAGAATGTGAATCCCACAACAAGAAACCCTTTACACTAAAGAAAAAAATCTATTTTTTGGATCAGGTTCGTTCAGATTTGATTGGATCAGGAGGGATATTTCAAAATTTTTTTCTCTCTAAGATTCTAATCAGATCTAAGACACCTCAGATTTAATCTTATTGATCTGACGATAAAATAAAAATAAAGATAAAAATTATATCTAATTTAATTATACCTTTATTTTGGGTAATCCAATTATCCTGTGATGATCCCAATGTTTGCTTGAAGTTCTGGATGCAGCCACGCAAGTGCCTGACCTCTATCGGTATCCACTTAGATAGGATCTGAAGATCTTCTTCTTATCTATCAATCCCCCAAAAATTACATCTTGATCTGATCTTGAAGGTCTTCAAAATGGCTTTTGAAGAACAACCATTGTCTCTTGTAGTAGTGCTACCTTCTTCCTTTCCTGGCATCTTTCACTTGCTTGGATCACACCTTCTTCATGTCCAAAGTCCCTTGGGCATGGAGAGGAGAGGATTTATATAGACCCTGCTGCACCATGCAGTGCCACATCATCCTAGCCAATCATGGCCCTTTGTGAAATCAGATCAAAATCTGATTGGTGGGATGACATCATTTGATCCAATTATATTAGAAACTCTTAAAACTCTCCTTAGGTGGCACCAAGACTAGGTCAAACAAGTCTTCTTGGTGCCATCTAATTTAATTCCCTGAAGCAACTGGAGTCCCATCTGTATGGGACTCCATCTTTTATCCACATGGAGCACACGCCTCTCTAGGCATGCACCTCTTGTCTATTTGCTTTTTAGTAGGGGGACAAGTCCCTAGGTTCTTTTCTATGGGTGCGTGACACATGGGTAGATGTCTAAGTATCCAGGGTCAACATTTGATCCATGTCCGAAGACAAGATTTAGCAGGTGATGGAAAATGGTAAGTATTGTTTCAAATTTATCTCATAAATTAAGACAACCCTTTTTTTAATCCGAACAAGCTTCAATCAAATCAAGTAAAGGTTCTTGAGCGAGCCCAAACATATTTGGTTTAGTCAAGATAAGCTTTAATGATTGTTAAAGGAGAACATTAGGCTCAATCGTGTGCTAGCACGATGTTCTTGAACCTACTTGAATCTTATTCAAATTAATTGAACTGGGTTAATCTAATTGATGATATCCAAATCCAAATTTTGTTTGTGTGATCTAGTTAGGTTTCCATATGGTAATGGGATATGTCATGATCTCTATCATCGACATCATTGAAACACCTTCCGATAGATTAGAACTTTTCTGATTCAGATAATTAGTATGATCGATCATCCAAATCATTCTAATTTCTTCCAAAATCCACCAGTGACACCTTGCAGCATCTGGTGGCAACCCATCAGAACTGAAAGCAAACCTCTCGGTATAGTTACCTATGTGATTAAGTTCCTCTATCTTGAGTCCCGATTGGATTAGGGTTAAGGTGATCTCATCAAACCCTAATATCCGTCATATGAATTAATCATTCGATTCAAGTCCAATGTAAAAACCCTAATAGAAACTCTTTCTATTATTTCACTCTGCCATGGCCATGGACTTATCGACTGGATTCTCATGATCATCATAGGGCTACTCCTCATCTACCGAGGTTAATACATCCCCTATTGGTGTAATCTAATTCTTATAATGAATATGCTATAGCGAACATACACCTCAGGATTCTGAATAGCTGGGAGATCGAGTTATGGTGTAATCAAAGTATAACACCCTCAAGATGAACTGCCGATGCACCTTAGGTCAAAGAACTAGATACACTACTGCTGCTTCAAGCCAGTCATCAACGAGAAGGTAGACTTCCTCATGACTGCTCGAGGTGGTTACACTCAGTGCCCTCATTTTCTAATGAGTACTTATACTCCCACTCCGATGTCTCTACAATGTAGACTTAAGACTCATCTATCCAAAAGAAGTGATTGTGCACCAACCTTCCGGATCAATCACCATCCTCATGATGATCCTACGATCGGGACCATTTTATGAGTTAATAATGAAAGTTCATGTCTTAAATTTTCAACTCTTGAAAATATGAACTATCATTACCATTAACTCAAGAAATGTATCACAGGCACTTTAATGTACACACTATGATAGAAAATGACTCATTTTATTATTTATAGTTAAAATTTTAATTTTTTCTTAAAAGTGTATTGTAAGTGTCAGCCAATTTGGCTTCTAAGACACATATATCTAACAAACTCCCATTTGACCTAAGGCTAATTGACTACAAATCTAAGTCCCATCTTCTCAAGGTGGGCTTCGATCTTCTACTGGCCCAATGATTTTGTAAGTAGGTCTGCCGCATTATCTACGGAGTTGACTCTCTTGACCTTGACGTAACCTTTCTAAAGATAATTGTAAATGAGATGGCATCGCCGCTCGATGTGCTTGGACTTTTGGTGAGACCTCGACTCCTTAGCTAGGACTATGGCACCATTATTGTTGCAGTACAGAGAAATGGCATCCGATGGCATCAGTCCAATCTCTATGGTGAACATCTTGTATCAGAATGCCTCCTTCGTAGCTTCTGATGCAGCGATGTACTCTGCTTCAATGGTGGAATCTACTATCACTGTCTTCTTGGAACTCTTCCAACTAACAGCACCACCATTACACACAAAGGGACTCCTAGATGTCAACTTTTGATCATCTATGTCGGACATAAAATCCAAGTCTGTATATCTCTAGACTTGGAGTTCTCCATTACCAAAGACCAACATCATATTCTTAGTTCTTCTTAAGTACTTAAGGATATATTTCATACAAGTCCAATATTCTTCATCTGGATTTGATTGATATCTACTCGTAATACTCACAGCATGGGCTATATCAGATCATGTACATAATATGGCATACATGAAGCTCCCTATTGCTGAAGCATAAGAGATCTTGCTCATACATTCAATCTCCTCAAGTGTGTTGGAACACATTTTCTTGGAGAGATGAATGCGATGTCTGAGGGGTACCAATCCTCTCTTGGAGTTTTCCATACTAAACCTCTTTAGCACTTCCTCTATGTATATCTTTTGTGAAAGACCTAGCATCCTATTTGGTCTATCTCTATAGACCTTAATTTCTAGAATGAAATATGCTTCTCCTAGGTCTTTAATGGAGAATTCTTTAGATAACGATATTTAACTGTGGTCAATATAGAAATATCATTCCCAATAAGAAGGATATCATCTACGTACAATACGAGGAAGATAGTAGTGCTCCCACTGACCTTTTTGAAAACACATGATTCCTCCTTGTTCTTGATGAAATAAAATAATTTGATCACATCATTAAAATAAGTATTCCAGCTCCGAGATGCTTGCTTAAGTCCATATATGGATCTTTGCAACTTGCATACTTTATTATCAACATCACTGAATGTGAAATCTAGTGACTGTTCCATATAGATATCTTCCTCAAGGTATCCATTTAAGAACGCCATTTCCACGTTCATTTGCCATTTTTCATAATCGAAAGAGGCTGCAACAACAAGCAATGTGTGGATGGATTTTAGCATGGCTACTGACAAAAAGGTATCCTGATAGTCAATTTCTTTGCATTGACTATATCCTTTTGCCACTAATCTAGCTTTGAATGTCTCCACATTTTCATCTACACCAATCTTTCTCTTATAGATCCATTTACATCCAATAGGTATTATACCTTCTGATGGATTTACCAAGGTCTAGACTTGGTTTGGATGCATTGAGTCAATTTCTGACTTCATTGCCTCTAACCATTTCTTGGAGTCGATATCCAATATCGTCTCGTCATAGATTTTGGGATCACCATCATGAACCCTATTATCTATAAGAAATATTTTCTTTACTTACTCTAAAATAGTACCTAAGTACCTCTCAGGAAGATGGAAAATCATTTTCGATCTATGAGGTGGAGGAGGAAGTGATTGTATTAGCTCAACCTAATTTGGTTCCATAGGATCCTTAGCTTGTTGCTCTTGTGAGATTTTCTCCTCGAGCTTGATCTACTTTTCAATGTCATCATCTTGAATAAACTATTTTTCATAAAAGATGGCATGCCAACTCACAATCACATTGTGGTTTTTTGGATCGTAGAAATAATATCCTAATGATTCTTTAGGATATCCTATGAATCAAGCTCTAAAGGACCTATAGTCTAACTTATCCGCTTGTTGTCTTTTGACATGAGCCGGACAACCCCAAATTCTAAGATGACTAAGACTTGGTTTCTTACCGTGCCATATCTCATATGGTGTGGTAGGAATGGTTTTAGGGAAAATCTTGTTCAGTAAATATATAGCAGTTAACAGACTATGTCCTCAAAGAAAATTAGGAAGGCTTGTGAAGCTCATCATGGATCGGTCCATATCTAATAGGGTCCAGTTCCTCCATTCCAAAATCACGTTGAGTTACGGTGTTCTAGATGGAGTCCATTAAGAGACTATGCCATTTTGCTTGAGATAGTGCAAGAATTCTCAACTAAGGTATTCACCTCCTTGATCTGATCGAAGAACCATAATGGATTATCCAATTTACTTTTCAACTTCACATCTGAATTCCTTAAACTTTTCAAAGGCTTCAGACTTATGTCTCATAAGATACACATACCCATATCGAGATAAATCATCAGTAAAGATTACGAAGTAGTCAAAGTTGCCTCTAGCCGGCACATCAAATGGGCCGTACACATCAGTATGCACTAGGGCAAGTAGTTCCGTGGCCCTTTTCCCATGTCCTACAAAAGGAAGCTTAGTCATTTTGCCATGAGGACATGATTCACAAATTGGTTATGACTCGAAAGTCAATGGACTCAATAGCTTGATTTTCTCTAATTTATTAATCCTATCTTCTGCTATATGACCTAGCCTTAGGTGCTATAGATACCTATCGTTTGGACTATCCTTGAGTCATTTTGATCCTATGGCATTTACATTTTGCTCGATATTAAAGATAGATACGTCAATATGTAACTGGTAGAGATCGATAATAAGAAAATTACTTATAATTTTATTTTCTTTTAAAGAATATTATAATAGTCCTTAAGAAAACTAATTACATAGCCTTCTTGTGCTAAACAAAAAATAGAAATTAAATTTCTGCTTGCAGCAGGTACATAATAACAATTCCTAAGTACTAAATCTATGTTAGATGGTAGTCAAAGAGGGTAGGTTCCCACGACCACAACAGCAATCCGTGCTCCATTTTCGATGCATAGGATCATCTCACCATCTCTCAGCATCTTGCTATCCTCAAGATCCTACATGAAAGTGCTCAAATGAGCACTAGAACTAGAGTCAAGCATCCAACTAGATGCAGAAGAAATCGTATGGTTAGATTCAATAACGAGCATACCTCCAGAAGGACCTATCTTCTTCTTATTCTTCAGGATGGCCAGGTATGTAGGGCAATTTCACCTTCAGTGGCTGTCGGTATTATAATGAAAATACTTTTCTTTGTCAGCAGTTTTCTTCTTTAGCTCTGCCTTCTTTTACTTTCAACCTTCCACCTTCTATTCTTCATAGACATCTTCTTCTTTCCAAAAAACTCTCTTGGAAGAAGTTTATTGCATAGCAAATACTGAGCCTTTAAAATCTTTCATAAAAAGCTTAGCAGTAACCAGCATATTCATAAGCTCAGCTAGAGTATTTTGAAGTTTATGCATATGGTAGTTCATGATGAACTGCCCATACGCATCAGTCAAGGATTGTGGAATTATATCATTTTGCAGATCCTGATCTAATTTCACTTCGAGCTTCTTAAGCTCTTTCAAATTCTTGATCATCATCAGTCAATGATCTTGGACTGACTGTCCATTATGCATTTTAGCCTTAAATAGTCATTTAGTGATTTTATATTTGGCTGCACAACTCTGTTCATAAAACAACTCTTGCAGGTGAGCCAACATTTGGCGGGTAGTCTTGAAGTCTTCATATTGGCACTGAAGCTCATCAAACATTGAGCCTTACATGTAATATCTGATCTTATTATCTTCATTCATCTATTTATCAAGAGACGCTCTCTGTTCAGCAAATGAATGAGCTGGTAAGGTGGAAAGATCCTGATCTAATACATGAGTTGACTTCTCAAAATGCAAAATAATTTTGAAGTTTTGGAGTCAATCCTTGTAATTAGATTCGATCATTCTTTGGGTGTCCAAGATATAGGCTAGCGGGTTGGACACAGATATTTTTCTTTTTCCTATAGAGAGTCAATGTTTCTAGTTAAATTTTATAATTCAAACTTGTCCTATTTGTTTAGGGGTTTGATTTTTAAACAAATTAGCTTCCACTATTTTTTTGGATCCCTACACTTCCTCTGTAGAGATGAAAAAATCTTCATGATTACTGATTTTTAGTGGATGGTGCAGTCCCACCAACTAACTTATCATCTCACCTAACAGTTATTGATGATGGGTTAGCTAATGAGTGAACAACTCTTATCCAATGATTCTCTAATCATGGTGCACCCAAACTTGGTCTCTAATTCATGAATCTCACCATCCCTAGAATATTGATCCACTCCTTAGTTAAGTCAAACCCACCATTCGCATAGATTGTATTCCTAATTGGGTCTCTCACCATATCTGAAATATTAAGCCTAATCCATCCTCTAGCTTGTAGCATCTAATGCCTAATAGATATGGTTGCATCTTTCCGGTGTAATTGAACTACTATGACCAATTGAGAACAACCAACCCCAAGAAGAGCCCGCACATCTATAATGGTGGAAGACCTTAGACTTAATCTTTTCTTAGGAAGATTTAATTTAGATCTCTTTAAACTTAACTTGACATAACCATAACCATTATGACTAACCTAGTGGCATGGGTTAGCTTGGATTGTTAGCCACCTTAGATCAGGACTGGGCCGATAAATATGGCCAGGTAAGTGAGATTGGTGGAAGGGATATGCCATTAACTAGACAAGAATGCATTCAAGTCGAGTAGCTCCTAATTAAAAATCAGTCGATCGTATCTGCCAAACTTATCTTAGACATCAAATTGTTGAGCCAGAACCAATCAAATTAGCCTATAATCTAGACTCTAACCTCTGAGCCTAATTAGGTCTTAACTTGATTGCTCACTCATGTGACTCGATCTAAACCCATACTTAATCCTATCAGGCTGGTTAATTTAAGTACTCTTGATCCCACCTAACCAACTCTTGATTTGATTTGATCAACCGCTAGACCTAATTGAGCTACCCAAGCCCGAACCCAAATTTATGAATATGTCTTAGATCTGAAAATTCTAAGTTTTAGATCCAATTGATTTCATAATCTTAATTCTCAATTAAATTTAGAATTTATAAACAAAATATGTATATAAAATTATAGGATTTTGCAGAAAATAAGTTTCTTATTTTTGATTAAAGATGAACGTGCAGCACCCCTACATACCATTAGAACACTCCATCAAATGGAAGGAGAAGGCCTTTAAAATCTACTTTGTACTTATGACCGGATGGCCAAGGGGAACACCTTAATCAAAAACATGATAAATCTATAAAACTAGTTAGATCTACATCATATATCACATATATAAAAATTAATCTAACTAAAAATGTATTTTGCATACATCTCATGTATTATTTCATGTATGTTTGTAAATCTAAATTATCTCATAAACATCTAAAAAATAATATTTAAATTTGATCATATCCAATTAAAATCTATTCTAGAAAATTTTGTAGAACTATTCTACAACTAGTATAAACTTACATCTGTCATATCTCATATGAATAAATTAAATAAATTTATTTTCTATTTTTTAGATCTAATTATAATATTTTTAATATCAAAAAATATTAAATAAATAGATCTAAAAATTATAATAAATTAAATTAAAATTATGATCTTGCTAGACTATAGATAGAATAATTCTATTCCTAGTCTAGTCATGCATCTCATACATCTTAGATCTAGATTTTTTAATTTTTAATTTTTTAATTTTAGATCTATTCACATCTATTGTGACATCTAAAATCATCTAATTATTAGATCAAAAATAAATTAAAATTAGATCTAATGAATTATGGAACCTGGCTCGGATACAAGTTGAAGGAAAAAATCTTTTTTCCGGATCAGGTTTGTTCAGATCTGATTGGATCGGGAGGGATATTTTAAATTTCTTTTTTCTAATATCCTAATTAGATCTGAGACTTCTCATATCTAATCTTATTGATCTGATAATAAAGTAAAAATAAATATAAAAATTAAATCTAATTTAATTATACCATTATTTTAGATAATCCAATTATCTTGTGATGATCCCAATATTTACTAGAAGTTCTGGATACAGCCACGCAAGTGTCTGGTCTCTACCAGTATCCACTCAAGTAGGATCTGAAGATCTTCTCCTTCTCTATCAATCCTCCAGAAATCAGATCTAGATTTGATCTTCAAGATCTTCAAAATAGATTTTGAAAAATAGCCATTGTCTCTTGTAGCAGTGCTGCCTTCTTCATTTCCTGGTGCCTATCACTTACTTGGATCATACCTTGTTTGTGCCCAAAGTCCCATGGGCATGGAGAGGAGAGAGAGGACCAGAGGGTGGCATGGAGAAGGTGAGAGAGGGGTTATGTGGCATGGGCTAAAGGTAGAAGAATTCAATTCTAGGCATAAATAGGGTTTATATAGACCCTACTGCGCCTTACAGTGCCCATCATCCTGGCCAATCATGGCCCTTTGTGCAATCAGATCTAAATCTGATTGGTGGGATGATATCATCTGCTCCAATCAGATTAGAGACCCTTAAAACTCTCCTTAGGTTGTGCCAGGATTGGGTCAAACAAGTCTTTCGGGCGCCATCTAATTTAATTCTCTGAAGCAATTGGAGTCCCATCTGTATGAGACTCCATCTTCTATCCTCATGGAGCGCACACCTTCCTAGGCATGCACCCCTTGCTTGTCTACTTTTTAGTATGGTGACAAGTCTTCAGGTTCTCTCCTATGGGTGTATGACACATGGATAGATGTCTAAGTGTCTAGGGTCAACATTTAATCAATGTCCAAAGACAAGATTTAGCAGGTGACGAAAAATGGTAGGTGTTGTCTTAAATTTATCTCAAAAATTAAGACAATCCTTTTTTGACCTGGACAAGCTCCAGTCAGACCAAGTAAAGGTTCCTGGGTGAGCCTAAATATATTTGGCTCAATCGAGACAAGCATTAATGATTGTTAAAGGAGAACATTAGGCTCAATCATGTGTTAGCATGATTTTCTTGAACCTATTTGAATCTTATTCAAATCAACTAAATTGGGTTAATCTAGATGATATTTAGATCAAAATCCTTGTTTGTATGATCCAGTTAGGTTTAGTTTCATATGGTAATAGGATATGTCATGATCTCTATCATCAACATCATCGAAGCATCTTCCGATGGATCAGAACGTTTTTGATTCGGACAATTAGTATGATCGATCATCCAAATCATTCTAATTGCTCTCAAAATCCACCAGTGACATCTAGCAGCATATGGTGGTAACCCATCAGAGCTAAAAGCGAACCTCTCGGTGTCGTTACCTGTGTGATTAAGTTCCTCTATCTTGAGCCCTGATCGGAATAGGGTTAAGGTGATCTCGTCAAACCCTAATATCCATCATATGAATTAGTCATTCGATTCAAGTTCAATGTAAAAACCCTAATAGGAACTCTTTCTATTATTTCACTCTGCCATGGCCATGGACTTATGGACTTGATTCTCATGATCATCATCGGGCTACTCCTTATCTACTGAGGTAGATAGATCCCCTATTAGTGCAATCCAATTCCTATAATGAATATGCTATAGCCAACATACATCTCAAGGTTCCAAAAAGCTAGGAGATCGAGTTATGGTGTAGTCAAATTATAACACCCTTAGGGTGAACTATCGATGCACCTCAGATCAAAGAACCAGACACACTACTGCAGCTTCGAGCCAGTCATCAACGAGAAGGTAGACTTCCTCATGACTGCTCGAGGTGGTCACGCTCTGTGCCCTCATTCTCTAACGAGTACCTATACTCTCACTTCGATGTCTCTACACCATAGACTCAAGAATCATCTATCCAAAAGAAGTGATCGTACACCAACCTTTCAGATCAATCACCATCCTCATGATGATCCTACGGTCGGGAGCATTGTATGAGTTAATAATGAAAATTCATGTCTTAAATTTTCAACTCTTGAGAATATGAACTGTCATTACCATTAACTCAAGGGATGCATGACAGACACTTTCATATGCACACTGTGATAGAAAATAATCCATTTTATTATTTATAGCTAAAATTATAATTTTGCCCTTATAAGTGTATTACAAGTGTTAGCCAATCTAGCTTCTAGGGCACACATATTTAACACACACCTCATGAAAATCCGATGAATGTCATCTTCTGTAACTTTGGGTCTAACTTGTTTCTATTGGCTTCTTCTACCAAAACATATACAGGATAGCCAAACACCTTTAGGTGGTCAAGCTCCACCTACTTCCCACTCCAAACAGCCTCTAGAAGTCTTTCATTCAATTTTCTATGGGGAGACCTATTCACAAGAAAAATGTATAAATAAGAGCATCACCCTAAAATAATTTGGGCAATGATGCCTACAGCCTCAAACTTCTGGCCTTCTTTATCAGTGTTTGATTCATCCTCTCTACGACACCATTCTGCTGAGGGGTCATCCTCACTATGTAATTGCATTTTATTTCATTTTTCTTACAATATCTACTGAATACTAGCTTGGTGTATTCCCCTCCATTATCATACCTCAAACACTTGACTAGCTACCCTATTTCCTTCTCCAAAGAGAGAGATTGAATCTGGTGATCATCAATTGAACTGATTAGTTCAATTGATCTAAATGAGATTCAATTAGGTTCAAGGAATATCGTGCTAGCACTCGATTGAACCTAACGTTCTTCTTTTACTATCATAAATAAGTTGTCCTGACTGAGCCAAAGGAGTTTGTGCTCAATCAGAGGCCTTCATATGGTCTGACTGGAGGTTGTCCAAGTCAGAATAGGTTGTCTTATTTGTAAGACATTACCTGCCATTTTTGGTCACTGCCATTTCTTGTTCTTTGACTTTGGTCAAAAGTCTCTTGACTGGTCAAACTTTGACCATTGACCCTTTGACTTTTGACCACTGTCATGCACCTATTGGAGAGCTGGTGGGGGCTTGTCCCCCTGAAACCCTGGCAAGGAGAAGGCGCACGCCAAGGGTGGCGTGAGCCCAAGTAGGAGGCGCCTAGGAGTCCTTGTTGGACAAGGACTCATCTCCTTTTGGATTCCAATCAGAGTTCTACTAAGAATCCAGTTGACTGGTCTTAGGCACCCTCTAAGGAGGAATCCAGGGGTCTCTATTCCAACCAATCAGATTTTGATCTGATTTCACAAAGGGTTGTGATTGGTTGAGAGGAAGAGGAGTGTGATCACAAGAGGTCTATAAATAGACCCTGCGGCCCAACCCTAATTCAGAGAATTCAAATAGAGATTTCCCACGTCCAAGGCTGCCTCTCCCCTCCTTCTCCACGCCATACTCTCTTCTTCCCCCTTGCTCTCCACGTCCAAAGTATTTTGGACTTAGTTTGGTGCGATTCAGATCAAGGAAAGGCGATCAAAAGCAAGAAGGCTGCGCTGCTGCAAAAGGACGACTGCAGATCTTCAAAAGAGTTTTGAAGATCCTCCAAATCAGATCCAGATCTGATTTTGGAGGTGTGATAGAGAAGAAGAGGTTCTCCAGATCCAACCCGAGTGGATACCGGTAGAGGCCAGGCGCTTGCGTGGCTAAGATCCAGAACCTTCCGCTACAATCAGGATCATCTACAGGGTAATAGGATTACCCAAATCAGGTAAATTAAATTTGATTTAATTTATCTATTTTATTTTATTTAGTTTAAAATAATAAGAATCAGATCTGAAACATATCAAGATCTGATTGAGATCAAGAGAAAAAATTTTGAAATATATCTCTTGATCTAATCAGATCTGGACGAACCTGGACCGGGAAATCAGGATTTCCCTTCACACATATGTCATCTCTTTTCATTCTGACTGCTAGAATCAGACTTCTCCTACTCAACTCTATGAGCCCCCTATCACTCAAGTGATCCATATGATAGGTGCGCTTCACAACTTGTAGGCAAAGCTGCTGCTCTCCTGTGCTATTATTAGAGACTCATACTATTTGTAACCACTGAGCCTCCATTTTTGTATAATTATTGCTAAATCTTCTCCTTTCATCCACCACCAGTGCATCTCTAGAAAATTTCAAACATCTTGCTTACCTGGGCCTGACGAACTGAAAGCATATCCTTGTTCTTCTAAGTAACCAAGGATTATCAAATCTTCAATCAGTTCTGGTACATGCTTCACATTAACTAAGTGTTTGTATATAGTATCATAAATCCTCACTCTAACTGTACCCAACATTCAGCAACTTTAACTTGGTAATCATCTCTAAGAGTTACACTCCTCCATCAGATTTTTCATAAGATGAGAAACCAACTACCGATGTGCTAGTGTAACGGTGAAGAACAGCAAAATCCAAGTACTAGTGATGGTCCAACTTCGCTATGCATCTGATCTATTTCTAGTATATCTTTCTTCCATCTATCTTCAAAATTGATAGAGGCACCACTTCCCAACTGGTCGATCCACCCTTAGAATGCCCTTTTCCTTTTCATTCTTCAAAAGTGGCAATTTTCTTCAAATATGACCAGGTTGATGATACTTGCTAGCATTTTCCAAGACTTTTTCTTGATTTTCTTAAGACTTTGATCTATCCTTTAGATTTAATCTTAGTCCTCTTCTAGGAATTTCTTACCTCTAATCATAATAGGCACACTCTGAATTAGGGTTTCTCTCTAACTAGGCCTCTCTCAATTGCTTCATTGATCAGAGAACTACCAACCACTTTCTTGAAGTTAATGTCTTTCTTTCATAACCAAAGTAGTTAATGAGACTGTCATATTGCCTACTGACAAATTGAACAACATAACAGGAGAGCTCTATCCTATTATCAAATCTTCACACATCAAGGCTTATAACATCCGAGCAAACTTGATTGAAATTTCTAGATGTGGAAACTAGGTCTCTCCTTCGGGCAATCCACAATCTGCATTAAGCTACTTCTTCAACCATCAGTCTATTTGTCATTTTTTTGCCCATATATGTTGTTTTCTTTCAATTTCTGGAAAGAGCCTTCGATGTGGTTTTCCATGTTGATCTTGGTAGAACTCATCAGCGAGGTAACTACGAATTATACTGAAGGCTATCTCTTTCAAATATCCTCCCACTCTTCAACAAAAATTCTTTTTCGATCTTTCACGAGTCAAAACTTATAGAATTCTATTCTGCACTAGACAGATCATCATCCTTTGTTGCCACAAGGCTGAAGTTATCTTACCAGTGAACTTTTCAAAATCTTATCTTGATGTACTCGATTGCATACCAAACCAGATTCTAATAACCCAAACACATACGAAAAAATATATTATAGTGTTCAAAGAAATATTTCAACACCTTACCACAACACTAGGTGAAGCTTTGTTCCTTTTCCTTCATTAGTCAAACAACAGGACTTATGATAAACAATTATTATTCCACTAATGGCCGCTCTTTTGAATATCAATCTATCGAAAACAATCCTTGCTACCTCCATAATTATAGAATAGCAATAAGGATTTGAGAAAAAAAAGATGTTGGTTCTATTGAAGCCTAGCAAACCCTAGCCATGGAGGAGAAGGGAAGAGATGAGAGAGGAGAGAAAGATTTTTAGGGTGAAAAAGCTTGTATAATTCCATGCTTCTAGTTTACAAAAACTTAGGTAATAGAGTATATATGATAGATGTGTGTCCTAGAAGCCAGATTGGCCGACATTTGTTTAAATATTTGCTAGCGGCGATTTTCAATAATTTTTGACTTAAAATAAGTTAAAGGTTATTTATTTCTATCACATTGTATATTAAGTCGTCGTGATACTCCATAAGTAATAGGCATGATAACACTATCTCAAGAGTTTGAGAATTTAAGACATATATTATCATAATTAACTCATAAATTGCTCTTGATCGTAGGATCAACACAAGGATGGTGATCGATCCAAAATATTGATGTACGATCGCTTTCTTAGGATAGATGAGTCTTGAGTCTATGGTTGTAAAATATCAGAGTGAGAGTATAAGTACCATTAGGAATGAGCGGCACTAAGCATGACCACCTTGAGCAGTCAAATAAGAGAGCCTACACTCTCTCATCGGATGATAGCTCGATTGCTGCCAGCATAATGTCTAGTTTCTTTGACCTAAGGTGCATCGATAATTCACCTTAAGGATGTTATATTTTGATTACACCAAAACTCGATCAGCCATTCGGAATCCTAAGGTGTATGTTGGCTATATAGCATGTTCACTGTAGAAATTGGATCGTAAATAAATAGGATCCATCAACCTCGATAGAGGAGAAGTAGTCCTATGATGAAATAGATCGAGTTCCTAAAACCCATGGCTATGGTAGTGTGAAATAATAAAAAAAAGTTTCTATTAGTATTTCACATTAGAATTGAATCGAATGATTCATTCATATGAGGGGTTAGGTATTGGGTTTGATGAGTTTACCTTAACCCTAATCCCATCAAGACTCATGATTAGAAGGAACCACATCACATTGCATAGCTACAGCTGAGAGGTTCACTATTCAATTTTTGATGGCGCTTGCCAACATATACTGGTTAGATGTCACTGATGGATTTTGGAGACCAATTAGAAATATCTTGATGATTTAATTTTCTAATTAAGGTGAATCCAAAGAGTTTCTGGTCCATTGAAAAGATATTTTGATGATGTCGTTGATGGAAGAATTATGACATGTCCCATTTCATATTAGAATTGAACCTAACTGAAATCACATAGAAAAGGATTTGGTCTGGATTGATGGAAACATGCAGGTTTCATGCATAGAAATTTCAAAAACTTTTTTCAAAATATTAGAGACCAGCGGAAGACATAGATTAAACTATTTAATTTTACAACATGCCATGTAATCAAATTAACAAAATCCTACATTAAGATTTATAACATATTATAATGCAAATATAAATAAAATTTAAATTAATCCATAAGTGGTATTGACATATCAATTACCTTAGATCTAGAATATTCTAGATTAAATCATAGGATCCAAATCTAGGTCACCAAGAGATCAGATCTCTTACCTTTGCATGGATTCGAGAAACATCCATGGTTGAATTTGTTATTGCCTTTGAAGCTGTACAAGCATCTGACCTCTATAGGTGATCCACACAAACTTGCAACACAGATCGGATGTTCGTCGAATGAAGATCCACTCAAAGTGCTAGCTTCTCGCGGATCTCTTCTGATGGTTAATCCAATACATGGTTCTTTTCAGATCTCTTGGGATAATTACAAGAGATAAAGAACATGAGGATGACTTGAGGGAGGAATCAATGCTTGGATTTCCATAAATCAGAAAATAAAAAAGAGATATGAAAGAAATCCTAGGAGGAAGGACAAATTTCTCCTTTCAGGAACTTCAACGTGTTTGAGTGTCCTAGAAATATCTATTATGCTAGAATCAAAGGAGACCTTTCTCCTCTAGATTTTTTTTCTAATTTTTTAGATATCACAACACTCAAATTTTTTCTTCATAAAAATATCATAAAATAAAATTAAAAGAAGGGCTCTCAAGGAAAACCCTAAGAGGAAGACCTTCTTCTCTTCTTCTTCTCAGCATCAGGACATGATCAAATCATGCCAAAAACGATCACCATTGGCCAAACACCATGCGAGCACAAATTCAATGCCCTTCTTTCCTCTCTTCTCTCTCTAGATTATTTAATCATATAAA
>QRFJ01001345.1:201625-247975 GCA_006176705.1 Cocos nucifera
CTACAGCCTCAAACTTCTGGCCTTCTTTATCAGTGTTTGATTCATCCTCTCTACGACACCATTCTGCTGAGGGGTCATCCTCACTATGTAATTGCATTTTATTTCATTTTTCTTACAATATCTACTGAATACTAGCTTGGTGTATTCCCCTCCATTATCATACCTCAAACACTTGACTAGCTACCCTATTTCCTTCTCCACCTCAGCTCTCAAGATCTTAAATCAGGCAAAAACATTTGATTTTTCCCTCATCAATTAGATCCATACGTTCCTAGAGAAATCATCTATAAAGGTGACAAAATATCTTGCTCCACCTCGAGATGCAATAGGTTCTGGTCGCCATATGTCTGAGTGAACAAGCTCCAAAATAGCTTTACTCTGCTTGGTACTACTAGTAAATGAAAACTCTATCCTGTTTGCCATAGATACAGGGCTCATATTGTTAGATATATGTGCCCTAGAAGCCAGAATTGGCTGACACTTGTAATACACTTCTAGGGGCAAAATTGTAATTTTGACTATAATTAATGAAATGGGTTATTTACTATCACACATGTGTATTTAGTGTCTGTGATACATCCTTTGAGTTAATGGTAATGATAATTCATATTTTCAAGAGTTGAAAATTTAAGACATGAATAATCATTATTAACTCATAAACAGCTCCCGACCATAGGATCATCACGAGGATGGTGATTGATCCGGAAGGTTGGTGTACGATCGCTTCTCTTTAGTAGATGAGTCTTGAGTCTACGGTGTGAGACAGACCAGAGCGAGAGTACAGGTACTCGTTAGAGAAACGGCACTGAGCGTGACACCTCGAGTAGTCATTAGGAAGTCTACCTTCTCGTCAATGACTGACTCGATGCTGCAGTAGTGTGTGTCTGGTTCTTTGACCTGAGATGCATCGGCAGTTCACCTTGAGGGTGTTATAGTTTGACTACACCATTACTGTCTCCTAGCCATATGGAACCCTGAGGTGTATGTTGGCTGTGACATGTTCATTGTTGGAACTGGATTGCATCAAGATGGGATCTTATCTACCTCGGTGGTAGAGGAGTAGCCCTATGATGATCATGAGAATCAAGTCCATAAATCCATGGCCATGGCAGAGTGAAATAATAGAAAGAGTTTCTATTTAGATTTTCACATTGGACTCGAATCGAATGATTACATCATATGACAGAGACTAGGGTTTGACGAGTTCACTTAACCCTAATCTGATCGGGGCTCAAGATAGAAGAACTGAATCACACAGGTAGCTGCACCAAGAGGTTCGCATTCAGCTCTGATGGTTTGCCACCATATACTGCTAGGTGTCACTGGTGGATTTTGGGAGCAATTAGAATGATTTAGATGATCGATCATTCTAGCTGTTCGAATCAGAAGAGTTCTGATCCATCGAAAGGAGTTTCGATGATGTCTATGATAGAGATCATGACATATCCCATTACCATACAGAACTGAACCTAACTGGGTCACACAAACAAGGGTTTGAATCTGGTGATCATCAATTGAACTGATCTAGTTCAATTGATCTGAATGAGATTCAATTAGGTTCAAGGAAATCGTGCTAGCACTCGATTGAACCTAACGTTCTTCTTTTACTATCCATAAATAAGTTGTCCTGACTGAGCCAAAGGAGTTTGTGCTCAATCAGAGGCCTTCATATGGTCTGACTGGAGGTTGTCTAAGTCAGAATAGGTTGTCTTATTTGTAAGACATTACCTGCCATTTTTGGTCACCTGCCATTTCTTGTTCTTTGACTTTGGTCAAAAGTCTACCTTTGACTGGTCAAACATTGACCATTGACACTTTGACTTTTGACCACATGTCCCATGCACTATTGGAGAATGGTGGGGGCTTTCCCCTACCAGAACCTGGCAAGGAGAAGGGCGCACGCCAAGGGTGGCGTGAGCCCAAGTAGGTAGGCGCCTAGGAGTCCTTGTTGGACAAGGACTCCATCTCCCTTTTGGATTCCAATCAGAGTTCTACTAAGAATCCAGTTTGACTGGTCTTAGGCGCCCTCTAAGGAGGAATCCAGGGGTCTCTATTCCACCAATCAGATTTTGATCTGATTTCACAAAGGGTTGTGATTGGTTGAGAGGAAGAGGAGTTGGATACATCAGAGGTCTATAAATAAGACCCTGCGCCCAACCTAATTCATGAAATTCAATAGAGATTTCCCATGCGTCCAAGGCTGCCTCTCCTCCTTCTCCACGCCATACTCTCTTCTCCCCTTGCTCTCCACGTCCAAAAGTAGTTTTGGACTTATTTGGTGGCGAGATAATGAAGAAGAAGATACTCAAAAGAAAACAAACAAAAGATAATCTTCTCTTACCTTTGTGCCTTCATGACATCAACGATTGATGTCCAAATGAAGACTTTTCTCTAAGAATCTTGGCACCATCTTTCCTCAAGCCCTTCTTCTCTCTCTCTCTCTCTCAGAGTTTTATCATATAAAAATCATAAATAAAATAGAAAGAGAGAAACATAAATGAAAAATATAAGAGAAGACAATCTTCTCTTACCTTGTCTCTTCAAGACATCAATCTTTAATGTCTTAATTGAGGGCTCTTCTCCAAGAATCCTGGCACCACAAATCCTCCATATCTTCTACTCCTTATCCTCTAATTTTTTATGATTTTTTTAGAATGTTTTACATCCTAAAACCATCTCATAAGAGGCATCCAGCTTTTATTGCAAGACTAGGTTAAAACCTAGTGAAAGGAGGACTTCTATGGGGCGTCCAACACATGGACTCCCCTCCCACTTATTTTTTTGTACAAAAACTGATTTTGACACACAAAATCAAGGAAAAAATAGTTGAATAAGATAGAGTGGCATGGGTAGAGTTGGCGCACAAGGGAGGAAGGACTTTGTGTCAAAGAAGACTCTTCCAAGTAGGAAATAATTTCCAACTTTCTTCTAATTTTGACCAAGTCAAAACAAATTTCCAAATATTCTGAATAGCAGGCATTGAAGGCTTTCTTGGGCATGGGAATACATGAAAAAAATCTAGAATTAAATATTTGGCATGGGCTTTAATAGGTGCAAGAGAAAGAGAGAGAGAGTCCCAGTCCAACTGGGACTCCTCTTGTTTGACTAGGTCAAAATAGGTTTAAACCAAATTTAAATTTGATTTAGATTAGATTAAATGCAACACAATTAAGGATGATCCTAATCCAACTAGGAGCCTAATTAAACTAGATTAAATCAATATTTAAATCTAATTTAAATCCTATGATAATTAGGTGCACCCAAGTCCTAGTCAAATAAGGAATTATTCTTTCTTGTAATTGGCTTATATGATAAACCAAATAGACTTAATCTAATTAAATCAAAACTAATTCTAATTGAATCTAATTCAATTAGACTTGATCTCAACCTGATTGCTCAATTAAATTGAGCCAATTAGCTATCCAATTGCTAATCGATCCTTCTGCAATACTTGCATTAGGTCAAACACCAATCATATTGATGGATTGACCTTAGAATGATTCTCAATCATCGATTAACCTTCTAATCAGGATACAAGCTCTAATGTGTGTGACCCCATAGGTTCGAACCTAAGCCAATAGTATAGGAACTAATTTTTATATCAATCGAAGTTATCATCTAGCGATGGTTCCCGACGTTCGGATAGGTTGAATGTATGCTTGTTAATAACTTATCATTTGCTCGTGAATAATTTAAGAACCATCTGATAAATCCTCCTATTTATTATGGTTCTAAGGACTTCATCATAATTTAGAAGTTCATTTAAGAAAGATAAAATTTTGATGATGAAACAACCAAATTGAAGGGAAATCCTGATTTCCCGATCCAGGTTCGTCCAGATCTGATCAGATCAAGAGATATATTTCAAAAAATTTTCTCTTGATCTCAATCAGATCTTGATATATTTCAGATCTAATTCTTATTATTTTAATAAATAAAATAAAATAAGATAAATTAAATCAAATTTAATTTACCTGATTTGGGTAATCCTATTACCCTGTAGATGATCCTGATTGCAGCGGAAGGTTCTGGATCTAGCCATGCAAGCGCCTGGCCTCTACCGGTATTCACTCAGGGTTTGGATCTTGGAGATCCTCTTCTTCTCTATCATGCCTCCAAAAATCAGATCTGAATCTGATCTGGAGGATCTTCAAAACTCCTTTTGAAGATCAGCAGTCGTCCTTTGCAGCAGTGCAGCCTTCTTCTTTTGATCGTCTTTCTTTTGATCTGGAAGGCACCAACCTAAATCCAAAACTCCTTTTGGACGTGGAGAGCAAGGGGAGAAGAGACTATGGCATGGAGAAGGAGGGGAGAGGCAGCCTTGGGGCATGGGAAATCTCTCTCTAATTGCATTCATAAGAATCTGAGTTGGGCGCAGGGTCTTATTTATAGACTAAGCGTGATCCAACTCCTCTTCCTCTCAACCAATCACAACCCTTTGTGAAATCAGATCTAAATCTGATTGGTTGGAATAGAGACCCCTGGATTCCTCCTTAGAGGGTGCCTAAGACCAGTCAAACTGGATTCTTAGTAGAACTCTGATTGGAATCCAAAAGGGAGGTGGAGTCCTTGTCCAACAAGGACTCCTAGGCGCCTCCTACTTGGGCTCACGCCACCCTTGGCGTGCGCCCTTCTCCTTGCCAGGTTCTGGCAGGGGGACAGGCCCCCACCAGCTCTCCAATAGGTGCATGACATGTGGTCAAAAGTCAAAGTGTCAATGGTCAACGTTTGACCAGTCAAAGGTCAGACTTTTGACCAAAGTCAAAGAACAAGAAATGGCAGGTGACCAAAAATGGCAGGTAATGTCTTATAAAATAAGACAACCTTCTCTAACTTGGACAACCTCCAGTTAGACCATATGAAGGCCTCTGATTGAGCACAAACTCCTTTGGCTCAGTCAGGACAACTTATTTGTGATAGTAAAAGAAGAACGTTAGGTTCAATCGAGTGCTAGCACGATTTTCTTGAACCTAATTGAATCTCATTCAGATCAATTGAACTAGATCAGTTCAATTGATGATCACCAGATTCAAACCCTTGTTTGTGTGACCCAGTTAGGTTCAGTTCTGTATGGTAATGGGATATGTCATGATCTCTATCATAGACATCATCGAAACTCCTTTCGATGGATCAGAACTCTTCTGATTCGAACAGCTAGAATGATCGATCATCTAAATCATTCTAATTGCTCCCAAAATCCATCAGTGACACCTAGCAGTATATGGTGGCAACCCATCAGAGCTGAATGCGAACCTCTTGGTGCAGCTACCTGTGTGATTAAGTTCTTCTATCTTGAGCCCTCGATCAGATTAGGGTTAAGGTAAACTCGTCAAACCCTAGTCTCTGTCATATGATATAATCATTCGATTCGAGTCCAATGTGAAAATCTAAATAGAAACTCTTTCTATTATTTCACTCTGCCATGGCCATGGGCTTCTGGACTTGATTCTCATGATTATCATAGGGCTGCTCCTCTACCACCGAGGTAGATAGATTCCATCTTGATGCAATCCAGTTCCTACAATGAACATGCTATAGCCAACATACACCTCAGGGTTCCATATGGCTACGAGATCGAGTAATGGTGTAGTCAAACTATAACACCCTCAAGATGAACTGCCGATGCATCTCAGGTCAAAGAACCATACACACTACTGCAGCATCGAGTCAGTCATTGACGAGAAGGTAGACTTCCTAATGACTACTCGAGGTGGTCACGCTCAGTGCCCTCGTTCTCTAACGAGTACCTGTACTTTTGCTCCGGTGTCTCCACACCATAGACTCAAGACTCATCTACTAAAGAGAAGCGATCGTACACCAACCTTCCGGATCAATCACCATCCTCGTGATGATCCTATGGTCGGGAGCTGTTTATGAGTTAATAATGATTATTCATGTCTTAAATTTTCAACTCTTGAAAATATGAATTATCATTACCATTAACTCAAAGGATGTATCACAGACACTAAATACACAGGTGTGATAGAAAATAACCCATTTTATTGATTATAGTCAAAATTACAATTTTGCCCCTAGAAGTGTATTACAAGTGTCAGCCAATTCTGGCTTCTAGGACACATATATCTAACACAAATTACTATTATTATTAGATAATTCATATACTAATTTCAATCATCTACTACTTAAATGATTGGCTTTAGGACATATTTTTCAATAACTCCCACTTGGACTAAAGCCAATCAGAATGATGTCAAATATCCTATCTTCCACTTGAGTTCATAGAACTCCTTAGTTTCGAGACTTAGCAAATGGATCGGTCAAGTTCTCCTTTTACATCGATCTTCTAAAGATCGACGTCACCCAGATCAAATATCTAAGATGAAATCGATGTAGATATGCTGGTCCTTCAGTTCTTTAGCCTGAGCTATGCCTCCAGTGCTATGATAAAACTAGACCATGTGTGGAGTGTGCCACTCCCAATCTGCTAATGAACCTCAGTAACTACACAACTTACATGGCAGCATCATATGCCATGATGTACTCTACATCACTAACTGAATAGGCTAAAGTATCCTGCTTGGAACCATTTTAGTAGATTGCTCCTACAATTAGGGTATGAGTCGACATTCTCTTGTTGTTATCTTGTTCTGACTGAAATCAAAACATCAATATATTTTAAGTCAGTACTTCCATATTTGAGTTACTGGACCTTAGTATTTCACAAATACTTAGGGATTGTCTATACAATCCTCTAGTGCCTCTTACTTGGATCAGATTGATATCTGCTCACTACCTCTAGTTAGTATACCATGTCTAATCTCATACATAGATAAATAAGATGATAGCTAAACCTTTATTCCTTGCAACGTTTGAATGCTATTTCGGATTAAGAGAATTTCATCCTCAAACATTACAAGTAATAACACTACAAAATATTTTGCCCAAAAATAAGTGCAGGGTTTGTCTTTGTTCATAACTAAGATATACGTTCAGAACGTATGTTCGAACTCTGAGATGATACTCAGATATGCTTTATAGGTCCTTACCTTTCCATCTGTGCTACTTTGATCCTATTAAAAATCTATTCACAACCAATGGGTTTTATCCCTTGAGGTGATCAACTAGTGTCCATACACTATTGATTCTCATAAACTTCAATTTGGATCATATGGCTCCAAGCCACTTTTCAAAATCAGGCCACAGCACTGTATCCTTATAGATGATCGGATCCTTATTGTTCTCATCGAGCTTAACATGATTGCCATCTCGGACCTAGACTCTGAAGTATTTGTCTGGCTAATGCAGTACTCCACCAGATCTCCTTAAAGATGATGCTTTAATGGGCTCCAGATTTGATCTGATCAAATTAGGTTCTGTAGGTTTATCAAATAACGTCGATTCTTTTCAACTAGTCAAACATTTATAAGTTCAACTTGATAGGTAACATTTCCTTCTCTGAGGAAGTCCTTTTCAAAAGAAATGCCCTACTGCTGATGAACATCTTATGTTCTTTAGCATAACAGAATTAATAACCCTTAAACACTTATTGGATTAGGATCCAAGTTTATCTATTTGCAAATATACAACATAGGCTGATTAACTCCAAATCCAAAAGTGAGAGAGTCTAGGTCTATGTCTGATCCATATCTCGTATGGAGTTAATGCAATAGATTAACTCGGTATAAATTTTTAGAGTAAAAAAGAATAGTCACAAGAGCACAACCCCGCAACAGGCAGATAAGTATACCCTATTGTAGATTGAACCATGTCTAACAAAGTTCAATTTATCCTTTTAGATACACTATGTTCCAAAAAGGAATCTACTAAGAGAGAATCCTAGTCTCTCCTAGATATGTCACAAACTCTTTGGATAAGTTTTTGCCTCCTTGATCCGATCGAAGAGTTTTAATATCTTATCCAGTTTGTTTTTCTTTTTCATTATTGAATCATTTGAACATTTCAAATGATTCATCCCAAACTTTTAGATCCACATACATCACTATGTATGAGACTTAGAATGTTGTCGGCCTCTTCACCTTTTCTAGCAAAAGGTTACTTTGTCATCTTCTCAAGAAGACAAGATTCATAGGCTATCAATGATTCACAATCATTGATATCGAGGTTTTCCTCCCAAGCTAACCCATTTATCTAGTTCTTGTCAATATGACTAAGCCTATATTGCCAAACATAGACATCCATGATATAATCTAACTAGGGTGTATACATTCCACTTACCTTAAGTCCTTACAACGAATTGCATAAGACCACTGGTATCTAATACCCAGGTAGTAGAATTACATATAGAGAAGTTTTAAGGTGTTATCATATAACGTCTTTAATGAGCAACTTTTGCTCCTTTCTCTTGTTCAACCTATTGTGGTCAAGGAAAGCAAGGCAAATCTTCTTCCTATGATCCTGTTTCAGACATTAGAAGTATTGTGCCCGATTTGGGTTAATCTTGGACTAATTATTTTGACTGGGCTCAGAAACTCCAATACGAACCCATTCGTACTGCTGAATCAATATTCAACTTTTGATACTGATTATCGAAGTTGGGTCCATAAGTCTTCACTGTCTAATAGTGATAGGAGCAATTAGGATTTAGCCTTAATAGAGAACAATAACGTATTGTATATGAATCATCTTAAGCCTAAAGACTTGGACTTTAGTCTAAAGGTTCTTCCACTATTTTATTCGAACTGATAGCCTCTACCTCCAATTTGAGGAATTACTTTAATTCCCAAGTAGGTACTAGAATCCACATAGACTGCACACATGCCCAACTTTGGTTGGCCCACCCATGTAAATATAAGGATAGGTCATAACCAATTATTTCTTTAAATAATTTTTAGTAATTTTAATTTTGCCTCAGGCCCTGATTAGTTGGCTTTGGCCTTCTCAGAAAATGATCTAGTTAGGTCCAATCATTAACATGACCATACTTGACGCATCCAACCAATGAATGATCAGGCCCAACTTTGGTTGGCCAACCCAAGCACCATTAGAGAGATACATCCAAGTCATCATATGATGGATGATAATGAAGAGAAATCCCAATTTTTTGGATCAGGTTCGTTCAAATCTGATTGGATTGAGAGGTATATTTCAAAAATTTTCTCTTAGATCTAGATCAGATCTGACACTTTACAGATCTAATTTTATGATTTGATAAATAAAAAAATTAAATTAAATTAATTTTGAATTAATTTATCTTGATTCTGGGTAATCTGATTATCCAATGATGATTGTGCTGAATCCCTGAGGTTCTGGATCTAGCGATGCAAGCGTCTGGCCTCTACCGATACTCACTTGGACTGGATCTGGAGATCTTCTCCTTCTCTTTCTTTTCTCCAAAAATTAGATTTGGATCTAATTTGGAGAATCTTCAAAACTTCTTCTGAAGATCACCCATCATCTCTACAGCAGTGCTGCCTTCTTCCTTTTTCGTCAGCCTTTCCTTACCTGACTTGCACTAATCTGAAGGCCCAACTTCCTTGGGCATGGAGAGGAGGAAGAGGGCCAGATGGTGGCATGGAGAAGGGAGAGGGGCAGCCTTGGGGCATGGCTTAGAGGAGGAGTCTCAAAAGTGGGTGCAGATAGGGTCTTCTTATAGACTTTGCTGCGCCATGCAGTGCTACATCACCTTGGCCAATCACGTTGCTTCGTGCAATCAGATCTAAAATTGATTGGTAGGATGACATCACTTGATCCAATCAGATGAGAGACCCATAGATTCATCCTATGGTGGCACCTAAGACTGGTCGAAGCCTATAGGTGAGGTTCACCTAGTTTGAATCCAAGAAGCAACCTAGAGTTCCATCCGTATGGGACTCCAGCATCCCTATCCATAGGCGCACGTCATCCAAGGTGTGCACCCCCTTCTTTCTAATTTTCAGAGAGGGGACAAGCCCCTATCTACTCCAATAAGTGCATGACACATGGGCAGATGTCCAAGGATCAAAGGTCAATGTTTGACCAAGTCAATGTACAAGAATTAGTAGGTGACGAAAAATGGTATGTGTTGTCTGAAATTTATCTCATAAATTAAGACAATCATTTTCTTACTTGGACAAGCTCCAGTTAGACCAGGTAAAGATACCTGAGTGAGTATAAACTTATTTGGCTCAGTCAAGACAACTTTTAAGATAGAAAAAGAAGAACGTTAGGCTCAATTGTGTACTCACATGATTTCCTTGAACCAAATTGAATCGTAATCAAATCAATTGAACTGGGTTAGTCCAATTGATGATATCCAGATCCAAATCCTTATTTGTGTGATCAAGTTAGGTTCATTTCTGTATGGTAACGGGATATGTCATGATCTCCATTATCGACATCATCGAAACTCCTTTCGATGGATCAGAACTCTTCTGATTCAGACAACTTAGAATGATCGATCATCTAAATCATTCTAATTGCTCCCAAAATCTACCAGTGACACCTAGCAGCATATTGTGGAAACCCATCAAAACTAAAAATGAACCTCTCGATGCAGCTACTTGTGTGATTAAGTTCTTCTATCTTGAGCCCCGATCAGATTAGGGTTAAGGTGAACTCGTCAAACCCTAATTTCTATCATATGATTTAATCATTCGATTCAAGTCCGATGTGAAAACCAAATAGAAACTCTTTCTATTATTTCACTCTCTACCATGGCCATGGGCTTATGGACTTGATTCTCATGATCATCATTGGGCTGCTCCTCATCCATCGAGGTAGATAGATTTCATCTTGGTGCAATCTAATTCCAACAATGAACATGCTATAGCCAAAATACACCTCAGGGTTCCAAATGGCTAGGAGACCGAGTCATGGTATAGTCAAACTATAACACCCTCAAGGTGAACTGTCGATGCACCTCAGGTCAAAGAACTAGACACACCACTATAGCATCGAGTCAGTCATCGATGAGAAGGTAGACTTCCTTATGACTACTCGAGGTGGTCACGCTCAGTGCCCTCATTTTCTCTAACGAGTACCTGTACTCTCGCTCCGATGTCTCTACACCATAGAATTAAGACTCATCTACTATAAAGAAGTGATTGTACGTTAACCTTCTGGATCAATCACCATCCTCATGATGATCCTATGATCAGGAGCATTTTATGAGTTTAATAAATAAAAATTCATGTCTTAAATTTTTAACTCTTGAAAATATGAATTATCATTACCATTAACTCAAGGGATGTATTACAGATACTAAATACACTTATGTGATGGAAAATAATCCATTTTATTATTTATAGTCAAAATTATAATTTTGCCCTTAGATGTGTATTACAAGTATCAGCCAATTTCGACTTCTAGGGCACACATATCTAACAAACTCCCACTTGATTTAAAGCTAATTGGCTACAAATCTAAGTCCCATCTTCTCAAGGTGGGCTTCAATCTTCTGCTAGCCCAACAACTTTGTAAGTGGATCCGCCGCATTGTCTGCGGAGTCAACTCTCTTGACCTCGACGTAACCCTTCTCGAGGTAATAACGAATAAGGTGATATCGCCGCTCGATGTGCTTCGATTTTTGGTGAGACCTTGGCTACTTAGCAAGGGCTATGGTGCCATTGTTGTTGTAATACAGAGGAATGACATCTGATGGCATCACTTCGATCTCTGTGAAAAAGTTCTTATACCAAAATGCCTTCTTCGTAGCTTCTGACACAGCGATATATTCTGCTTCTATGGTAGAATCTGCTATCACTATCTGCTTGGAACTTTTCCAACTGACAGCTCCACCATTTCATACAAACAGACTTTCAGATGTCGACTTTCGATCATCTATATCAGACATAAAGTTCGAGTCCGTATACCCTTGGACTTGTAGTTCTCCATTACCAAAGACCAACAATATATCCTTAGTTCTTCTTAAGTACTTAAGGATACATTTCATAGAAGTTCAGTGCTCTTCATCTGGATTCAACTGATATCTGCTCATGACACTTACGGCATAGGCTATATCAGGTTGTGTACATAACATGGCATACATGAGGCTCCCTATTGCTGAAGCATAAAGGATCTTGCTCATGCGCTCTATTTCCTCAGGTGTGCTAAGAAAAATCCTAATTTTCCTGACCAGGTTCGTTCAGATCTGATCGAATCAAGAGATATGTTTCAAAATTTTTTTTCTTTGATCTAGATTAGATTTGAGATATTTTAGATCTAATTTTTATTATTCTAATAATAAAAATAAAATATAGATAAATTAAATTATATTTAATTTACCTTGATGTAGGGTAATCCTATTACCCATTGATGATCATGTATGCAGCGGAAGATTCTGGATCTAGCCATGCAAGTGCCTGGCCTCTATTGATATCCACTTGGGTTGGATTTGGAGATCCTCTTCTTCTCTATCACATCTCCAAAAATTAGATCTAGATCTGATTTGGAGGATCTTCAAAATACCTTTTGAAGATCAGTAGTTGTCCTTTGCAGCAGCGCAGCCTTCTAGCTTTCGGTCACCTTTCTCTCATCTGGATTGCACCAACTTGGATTCCAAACCACTTTGGGCATGGAGAGGAGAGGGAGAAGATGGACTTGGCATGGAGGAGAGGAGAGGCAGCCTTGGGGCGTGGGATTTTCAATTGATTTCAGATTCTCCTTGAGTTAGGGCGCAGGGTCTTATTTATAGACTATGCGTGATCCAACTCCTCTTCTTCCCAACCAATCACAACCCTTTGTGAAATCAGATCTAAATCTGATTGGTGGGAATAGAGTCCCTTGGATTCCTCCTTAGATGGTGCCTAAGACCAGTCAAACTTGGTTCTTAGGAGAAGTCTAATCGAAATCCAAAAAGGAGATGGAGTCCCTGTCCAACAGGGACTCCTGGGCGCCTCCAGCTTGGGCACACGCCAAGGGTGGCGTGCGCCCTCCTCCTTGCCAGGTTCTGGCAGGGGGACAAGCCCCCACCAGCTCTCCAATAGGTGCGTGACACGTGGACAAAAGTCAAAGTGTCAATGGTCAATATTTGACCAATCAAAGGTCAATATTTGACCAGTCAAAGGTCAACTTTTGACCAAAGTCAAAGGACGAGAAATGGCAGGTGACCAAAAATGGCAGGTATTGTCTTACAAAATAAGACAACCCTTTTCTGAACCTGGACAGGCTCCAGTCAGACCAAGTGAAGGCCTCTGATCGAGCACAAACTCCTTTGGCTCAGTCAGGACAACTATTTATGATAGTAAAAGAAGAACGTTAGGTTCAATCGAGTGCTAGCACGATTTTCTTGAACCTAATTGAATCTCATTCAGATCAATTGAACTAGATCAGTTCAATTGATGATCACCAGATTCAAACCCTTATTTGTGTGACCCAGTTAGGTTCAGTTCTATATGGTAATGGGATATGTCATGATCTCTATCATCGACATCATCGAAACTCCTTTCGATGGATCAGAACTCTTCTGATTCGAACAGCTAGAATGATCGATCATCTAAATCATTCTAATTGCTCCCAAAATCCACCAGTGACACCTAGCAGTATATGGTGGCAACCCATCAGAGCTGAATGCGAACCTCTTGGTGCAGCTACCTGTGTGATTAAGTTCTTCTATCTTGAGCCCCGATCAGATTAGGGTTAAGGTGAACTCGTCAAACCCTAGTCTCTGTCATATGATGTAATCATTCGATTCAAGTCCGATGTGAAAACCTAAATAGAAACTCTTTCTATTATTTCACTCTGCCATGGCCATGGGCTTCTGGACTTGATTCTCATGATCATCATAGGGCTGCTCCTCTACCACCGAGGTAGATAGATTCCATCTTGATGCAATCCAGTTCCTACAATGAACATGCTATAGCCAACATACACCTCAGGATTTCCATATGGCTAGGAGACCGAGTTAATGGTGTAGTCAAACTATAACACCCTCAAGGTGAACTGCCGATGCACCTCAGGTCAAAGAACCAGACACACCACTGCAGCATCGAGTCAGTCATTGACGAGAAGGTAGACTTCCTAATGACTACTCGAGGTGGTCACGCTCAGTGCCCTCGTTCTCTAACGAGTACCTGTACTCTCGCTCCGGTGTCTCCACACCGTAGACTCAAGACTCATCTACTAAAGAGAAGCGATTGTACACCAACCTTCCGGATCAATCACCATCCTCGTGATGATCCTATGGTCGGGAGCATTTTATGAGTTAATAATGATTATTCATGTCTTAAATTTTCAACTCTTGAAAATATGAATTATCATTACCATTAACTCAAAGGATGTATCACAGACACTAAATACACATATGTGATAGAAAATAACCCATTTTATTGATTATAGTCAAAATTATAATTTTGCCCCTAGAAGTGTATTACAAGTGTCAGCCAATTCTGGCTTCTAGGGCACATATATCTAACAATCTCCCACTTGTCCTAAAGCCAATTGGCTACAAGTCTAAGTCCCATCTTCTCAAGGTGGGCTTCGATCTTCTGCTGGCCCAACGGCTTTGTAAGTGGGTCTGCCACATTATCTGTGGAGTTGACTCTCTTGACCTCGACGTAACCCTTCTCGAGGTAATCGCGGATTTGCTTGGAACTCTTCCAGCTTGACAGCACCACTATTGCATACAAAACATGACTCAGATGTCGACTTTCGATCATCTATATCGGACATGAAATCCGAGTCTGTGTATCCCTGGACTTGGAGTTCTCCATTACCAAAGACCAACATCATATCCTTAGTTCTTCTCAAGTACTTAAGGATACATTTCACAGAAGTCCAGTGTTCTTCACCTGGATTTGACTGATATCTGCTTGTGACACTCACAGCATGGGCTATATAGGTCGTGTACATAGCATGGCATACATGAGGCTCCCTATTGCAGAAGCATAAGGGATCTTGCTCATGCGTTCTATTTCCTCAGGTGTGCTAGGGCACATCTTCTTGGAAAGATGAATACCATGTCTGAAGGGTATTAATCCCCTCTTAGAGTTTTCCATACTAAACCTCTTTAGTACTTCCTCTATGTACATCTTCTGTGAAAGTCCTAGCATCCTATTCGGTCTATCCCTATAGACCTTAATTCCTAGAATAAAGGATGCTTCACCTAGGTCTTTCATGGAGAATTCCTTGGACAACCATATTTTGACTGTGTCAACATGGGAATATCATTCCCAATAAGGAGGATGTCATCCACGTACAATACGAGGAAGACAACAGCGCTCCCACTGACCTTTTTGAAGAACACATGGTTCCTCTTCATTTTTGATGAAACCAAACTTTTTGATCACATCATTGAAACGAGTGTTCCAGCTCCGAGATGCTTGCTTAAGTCCATATATGGACCTTTGCAGCTTGCAAACCTTGTGATCAGTATCACTGGATGTGAAACCTAGCGGCTGTTCCATATAGATATCTTCCTCAAGATATCCATTTAAGAATGCCGTTTTCACATCCATTTGCCATATTTCATAATCGAAATAGGCTGCAATGGCAAGCAATGTGCGGATGGATTTTAGCATAGCCACTGGGAAAAAGGTATCCTGATAGTCAATGCCTTCGCGTTGACTATAACCTTTTGCCACTAGTCTAGCCTTGAATGTCTCCACATTCCCATCTGCACCAATCTTTCTCTTGAAGATCCATTTACACCCAATAGGTACTATACCTTCTGGTGGATCTACCAAGGTCCAGACTTGGTTTGAGTGCATCGAGTCAATTTCTGACTGCATTGCCTCTAGCCATTTCTCGGAGTCGATATCTGATATCGCCTCGTTGTAGGTTTTGGGATCATCACCATGAGCACCATTACCTACGAGGAACATTTTCTCTACTTCCTCTGAAATAATACCTAAGTATCTTTCAGGGGGATGGAAAACTCTTTCCGATCTACGAGGTGGAGGAGGTAGTGTTCTTATTGGCTCAACCTGATTTGGTTCCAATTGGTCCTTAGCTCGTTGTACTTGTGAGACTTTCTCATCAAGCTTGAATCTGCTTTCCAATGCCGCTATCTTGAATAAACTATTTTTCAAGAAAGATGGCATGTCGACTCACAATCACATTGTGGTCTTCTGGAATGTAGAAATAGTATCCTAATGACTCTTTAGGATATCCTATGAATCGAGCTCTAAAGGACCTAAACTCTAACTTGTCCGCTTGTTGTCTTTTGACATGAGCCGGACAACCCCAAATTCTGAGATGACTCAGACTTGGTTTCTTACCATGCCATATCTCATACGGTGTGGTAGGAACGGTTTTAGAGGGAACCCTATTCAGTAGATAAATTGAAGTTAACAATGAATGTGTCCCCAAAGAAAATCAGAGGTCTATGAAGCTCATCATGGATCGGACCATATCCAATAGAGTCCGATTTCTCCATTCTGAAACCCCGTTGAGTTGAGGTGTTCCTGGTGGAGTCCATTGAGAGACTATGCCATTTTTCTTGAGATAGTCTAGGAATTTTTGACTAAGGTATTCACCTCCTCGATCTGATCGAAGAACCTTAATGGGTTTTTTAGTTTGTTTTTCTACTTCATGTCTGAATTCTTTGAACTTTTCAAAAGCTTCAGACTTGTGTCTCATAAGATACACATACCCATACCTAGACAGATCATCGGTAAAGGTAATGAAGTAGACAAAATTGCCTCTAGCCGGCACATCAAATGGGCCGCACACATCAGTATGTACTAGGGCAAGGAGATCTGTGGCCCTTTCCCCATGTCCTAACAAAAGGGAGTTTAGTCATTTTGCCTTGAAGACAAGATTCACAAGTTGGATATGACTCGAAAGTCAATGGACTCAATAGCCCATTTTTCTCCAATTTGTTGATCCTATCTTCTGCTATATGACCTAATCTCAGGTGCCATAGATATCTGTGCTATCATAGTTATTCATCAATATGTAGCTGATAAAGACATAACCATTTGCAATTTTATTTCTTTCATAAAGAATGTTACAATGGTCCTTAAAGAAGGTAATCACATAGCCTTCTAGTGCTAAGCATGAAACAGAAATTAGCTTCTTTAAAACTAAGTCTAAACCAGATGGTAATCGAAGAGGGTATGTTCCACGGCTAAGTAGGGCATGTCTTCCCTCAGCTTGCTTAAGATGGCACGTCATTATTATAATGAAAATATTTTTCTTTATGGCGGTGGCCTTCTTCTTCTACTCTACCTTTTTCTTCTTTTCTCCTTCCACCTTCTGCTTTTTCACAGACTTCTTTTTCTTTCCATAAGACTTTCTTTTGGAAGAAGTCCATTCCATAGCAAGCAACTGA
Organism: Cocos nucifera; assembly: GCA_006176705.1. Lineage (NCBI taxonomy): Eukaryota > Viridiplantae > Streptophyta > Magnoliopsida > Arecales > Arecaceae > Cocos > Cocos nucifera. The sequence continues at coordinate 218,796 of QRFJ01001345.1, forward strand.
GCCTTTAGAACCTTTCATAGAAAGCTCAGCAGGTAACCAGCATGTTCATTAAGTTCGGCCAGAGAATTTTGAAGTTTATGCATGTGGTAATTCATGATGAATTGCCCATATGCATCAGTCAAGGATTGCAGAATTAATATCATTCTGCAGATCCAAGTCTCAACTTCACTCCGAGCTTCTCAAGCTCTTCCAAATCCTTGATCATCATCAGACAGTGATCTTGGACTGACTGCCCATCACGCATCTTAGCCTTAAAAAGTCATTTAGTGACTTGATACTTGGCTGCGCGACTCTGTTCACCAAACATCTCCTTATAGGTGAGCCAACATTTGGCGAGCAGTCTTGATATCTTCATGTTGGCACTGGAAGCTCATCAGACATCGAGCCCAACATGTAATATCTGGCCTTATTATCTTCATCTATCCATTTTTTCAGAGATGCTCTCTGTTCAGTGGATGGATGAGGCTGGTAAGGTGGGAGGGTCTTGGTCCAATACATGTGAGTTAACTTCTCCAAATCCCAAAACAATTTTAAAGTTCCTGAAGCCAATCCTTTATAATTGATCCGGTCAGTCTATGTGTGTCCAGGATACGTGCTAATGGGTTGGACGCAGATATTTTTCTGTAGAGAGTCAAAGATTCTAGTTAGATATTGTAATTATGACTTGACCAATTTATTTAAAAATTTTATTTTTAAATAAATTAGCTTCCACTATTTTCTTGGATCCCTACACTCCCTCTGTAGAGATGCAAAAATCTTCCATGATTAATGATTTTTAGTGGGTGGTGCGGTCTCACCAACTGACTCATCACCTCACCTAACAGTTATTGGTGATGGGTTAGCCAATGAGTGAACAACTCTTGTTCAATGATTCTCTAATCATGGTGCACCCAAACTTGATCTCTAATTCATGAATCTCACCATATCCAGAAATATTGATCCACTCCTTAGTTAAGTCAGACCCACCATTTGCACAGACTGGAATTTCTAATTGAGTCTCTCACCGTATCCAAAATATTGAGCCCAACTCATCCTCCAGCCCATAGCATCCAATGCCTAATAGACATGGTTGCATCTTTTTGGTGCAACTGAGCCACTGTATCCAGTCCGAGAACAATCAACCCCGGAAGGGCCCGCACATCTACAATGGTGGAAGACCTTAGACTTAATCTTTTCTTAGGGAAGAATTGATTCAGGTCTCATTAAACTAGACTTGATCATAGTCATAACAATTATGACTAACCTAGTGGCATGGGTTAGCTCGGATTATTGACCACCTCAAATCAGAACTGAGTCAACAGATATGGCCAGGTAAGTGAGACCGGTGGAAGGGATATGCCATTAACTCGTACAAGAATGCATTCAGGTCGAGTAGCTCCCAATTAAAAATCAGTCGGTCGTATGTGCCAAACTTACCTTAGACACCAAATTATTGAGCCAGAATCAATTGGGTTAGCCTACAATCCAGACTCTAACCTCTGAGCCTAATTAGGTCTTGCTTGATCGTCACTCACGTGACTCGATCTTGACCCAGACTTAATCCTATTAGGCTGGTCAATTTAAGCATTGTTGATCCCATCTAACCAACTCTTGATTCGGTTTGATCAACCGCTTAGACCTAATTGAGCTACCCAAGCCCGAACCCAGTATTATGAATATGTCTTAGATCTAAAATTCTCAATTTTAGACCTAATTAATATTTCCATAATCTTAATTTTTAATTAAGTAGGGTTCATAAATAAAATATGCACAATAAATCCTAGGGTTTCAGGATCTAGGGTTTTGCAGAAAGTAAGTTTTGAGTTTCTGATTAAGGACGAACGCGCAGCACCCCTACACATCATAAGAACACCCCATCGGATGGGAGGAGAGGGTCTTTAAATCCTTCTTTGTTCTTATGACCGGACGGCCAAGAGGAACGCCTTAATCAGGAACATGTAATACTACAAAATAGTTTTAGATCTATATCATATATCTCATATACAAATTAGATCTAATCATGGCATATTTTGCATACATCTCATGTATCGAATCATGCATATTTTCAGATCTAAATTATCTCATAATAATCTAAAAAATTAGATTTAAATTGATCTTATCAAAATAAATTCTAATCTAGACAACTATGTAGAACTATTCTACAACTAGTCTAGACATGCATCAATCATATCTCATATGATGTTTAAAATTAAATAATTTTTATTTGCTATTTTTTAGATGTTATTATAATAATTATAATATCAAAAAATAATAAATAAATAGATCTAAAATATGATTTAATCAAATTAAATTGAAAACATGCAAGACTATTCTATAGAACTATTCTATTTTAGAACTAGTCATGCATATTTTCTAATCTTAGATCCAAATTATTTAATTTTAATTTTTTCTGATTTCAGATCTGATCACATCTCATGTGACATCTGAAATCACTTATTTTTTAATTAAAATAAAATTAAAATTAGATCTAAACTCTTTAGAACCTTGGCTTTGATATCAGTTAAAGGGAAAATCCTGATTTTCTGGATCAGGTTCGTTCAGATCTAATCGGATCAAGAGATATATTTTAAAAATTTTTTTCTTTGATCCAGATTAGATCTAAAATATTTTAGATCTAATTTTTTATTATTTTAATAAAATAAAATAAAATATAAATTAAATCATATTTAATTTACCTTGATGTAGGGTAATCCTATTATCCGTTGATGATCCTATATGCAGTGAAAGGTTCTGGATCTAGCCACGTAAGTGGCTAGCCTCTATGGGTATCCACTTAGATTAGATTTGGAGATCCCTCTTCTTCTCTATCACATCTCCAAAAATTAGATCTTGGATCTTGATTTGGAGGATCTTCAAACCACCTTTTTTGAAGATCAGTAGTTGTCCTTTGCAGCAGCGCAGCCTTCTAGCTTTCTGTCGCCTTTCTCTCGTCTGGATTGCACCAACTTATTTCCCAAATCTCCTTTGGGCGTGGAGAGGAGAGAGGAGAAGATTGGCATGGAGGAGGGAGAGGGGAGCCTTGGGTCGTGGGCATTGGGAAATTCTTTCAAAGCTAGGCGCAGATAGGGTCTTATTTATAGACTATTGCATCCATGCAGTGTCTCATTCTTCCCAACCAATCACAACCCTTTGTGAAATTAGATCTAAATCTGATTGGTGGGATGACATCACCTGATCCAATTAGATGAGAGCCCCTCTCCAACACCCTTAGGTGGCACCAAGACTGATCAAAGCAGAGTCCCTTAGGCGCCACCTAGTTTGATTCCAAGAAAGGAGACCTGGAGTCCCATCTGTCCAACAGGGACTCCTAGGTGCCTCTATCCTTGGCACGCATGCCTCCCTAGGCGTGCGCCCCCTCTTTTCCAGGTTTTCTAGCAAGGGGACAAGCCCCTATCCAGCTTTCCTAATAGGGTGCATGACACATGGGCAGATGTCTAAGTGTCAAAGGTCAATGTTTGACCAAAGTCAAAAGACAAGAATTAGCAGATGATGAAAAATGGCAGGTGTTGTCTCAAATTTATCTCATAAATTAAGACAACCTTTTCTAACCTGGACAAGGCTCCAGTCAGACCAAGTGAAGGTACCTGAAGTCGAGCACAAACTCCTTTGGCTCAGTCAGACAACTATTTAATGATAGTAAAAGGAAGAACGTTAGGCTTCAATCGATGTGCTAGCACGATTTTCTTGAACCTAATTGAATCTCATTCAGAATCAATTGAACTGGATCAGTTCAATTGATGATCATTCAGATTCAAACCCTTATTTGTGTGATCCCAGTTAGGTTCAGTTCTGTATGATAATGGGATATGTCATGATCTCTATCATCGACATCATCGAAACACCTTCCAATGGATCAGAACTTTTTTGATTCAGACAACTAGAATGATCGATCATCTAAATTATTCTAATTGCTCCCAAAATCTACTAGTGATTCTCCTAGCAGTATATGGTGGCAACCCATCAAAACTGAAAATGAATCTCTTGGTGCAACTACCTGTGTGATTAAGTTCTTCTATCTTAAGCCCCAATTAGATTAGGGTTAAGGTGAACTCGTCAAATCCTAATTTCTGTCATATGATTTAATCATTTGATTCAAATTCGATGTGAAAAGCTTAATAGAAACTCTTTCTATTATTTCACTCTGCCATGGCCATGGGCTTATTGACTTGATTCTCATGATCATCATAGGATAATCTAAGTCAATTGACTTGATTCTCATGGGCTTATTGACTTGATTTATAGCCAATTGACTTTAGATAGATTTCCTCTTGGTGCAATCCAATTTCTATAATGAATATGCTATAGCCAATATACACCTTAGGATTTCGAATGGCTAGGAGATCGAGTCATGGTGTAGTCAAACTATAACACCCTCAAGGTGAACTGTTGATGTACCTCAGGTCAAAGAATCAGACACACTACTGCAGCTTCGAGCTAGTCATTGACGAGAAGGTAGACTTCTTTATGACTGCTCGAGGTGGTCACGCTCAATGCCCTCATTCTCTAACGAGTACCTGTACTCTCGCTCTGGTGTCTCTACACATAGACTCAAGACTCATCTACTATAAGAGAAGCGATTGTACACCAACCTTTTGGATCAATCACCATCCTCATGATGATCCTATGGTCAGGAGCATTTTATGAGTTAATAATGATTATTCATGTCTTAAATTTTCAACTCTTGAAAATATGAATTATCATTACCATTAACTCAAAGGATGTATCACAGACACTAAATACACATATGTGATAGAAAATAATCCCATTTTATTAATTTATAGTCAAAATTATAATTTTGCTCCCTAGAAGTGTATTACAAGTGTCAGCCAATTCTGGCTTCTAGAGCACATATATAAAGAGAGAGATTGAATCTGGTGATCATCAATTGAACTGATTTTAGTTCAAATTGATCAAATGAGATTCAATTAGGTTCAAGGAATAATGCGTGCTAGCACTCGGATTAGAACTACGTTCTTCTTTTACTATCATAAATAAGATTGTCCATGACTGACCAAAGAGTTTGGTGCTCAATCAGAGCCTTCCCTATGGTCTGACTGGAGGTTGTCGCACAGTCAAGAATTAGCGTTGTTTATTTGTAAAGACATTACCTGCCATTTTTGGTCACTGCCATTTCTTTGTTCTTTTGACTTTGGTCAAAAGTCTCATTGACTGGTCAAACGTTTGACCATTGACCCTTTGACTTTTGACCAGTGTCATTGCACCTATTGGAGAGGCTGGTTGGGGGCATTGTCCCCCTGCAAACCACTGGCAAAGGAGAAAGGCGCTACGCGCAAGGGTGGCGTGAGCCCAAGAGGAGTGCGCCTACGGATCCTTGTTGGACGAAGGACTCATTCCTTCTTGAATTGCCCGAATCAGAGTTCTACCTAAAGAATCTCAGATTGACTGGTTTAAGGCCTCTAAGGAGAATCCAGGGGTCTTATTCAACGCAATAGGATGTTTAGCATCTGATGTTGCACAAATAAGGGTTGTGATTGTGTTAGAGGAGGTTAAAGATGGGGTGATGATCACAAGAGGTCTATCAAATAGAACGCTGCGGCCCAACCCTAATTCCAGGAATTCAAATAGAGTTCCCACGTCCAAGGCGGTGCCTCTCCCCTCCTTTCTCCGACGCCATACCTCTTCTTCTCTCTCCCCCTTGCTCTCCACGTCCCAAGTATTTTGGGACTCTAGTATTGGTGGATTCATGATCAAGGAAAGGCGATCAAAAGCAAGAAGGGCTGCGCTTGCTGCAGAAAGGACGACTGCAGATCTTCAAAAGAGTTTTGAAGATCCTCCAAATCAGATCCTAATCTGAATATTTGGAGGTGTGATAAGAGAAGAAGAGGTTCTCCAGAATCCATCCGAGTGGATACCGGTAGAGGCCAGGCGCTTGCCGTGGCTAGATTCCAGAACCTTCCGCTACAATCAGGATCATCTACAGGGTAATAGGATTACCCAATCAGGTAATTAAATTTGATTTAATTTATCTATTTTATTTTATTTGTTTAATAATAATAAGAATCCAGATCTGAAACATATCAAGATCTGATTGAGATCAAGAGAAAAAATTTGAAATATTCTCTTGATCTAATCAGATCTGGACGAACCTGGACCGGGAAATCAGATTTCCTTCACACATATGTCATCTCTTTTCATTCTGACTGCTAGAATCAGAACTCTCCTACTCAACTCTATGAGCCCCCTATCACTCAAGTGATCCATATGATAGTGCCTCAACTTGTAGGCAAGCTGCTCCTCCTGTGCTATTATAGAGACCTTCATACTATTTGTAACCACTGAGCCTCCATTTGTATAGATTATTGGCTAAATCTTCTCCTTTTCATCCACCACCAGTGATCTCTTAGAAAATTTCAAACATCTGCTACCTGGCTGACGAACTGAAAGTATCCTTGTTTCTTCTAAGTAACCAAGGATATATCAAATCTTCAATCAGTTCTGGTACACTGCTTCACATTACCTAAGTGTTTGTAATGATGTATCTAAATCCTCACTCTAACTGTACCAACATCAGCAACTTTAACCTTGGTAATCATCTCTAAGAGTTCACTCCTCCATCAGATTTTTCATAAGATGAGAAACCACTACCGATGTGTAGTGTAACGGTGAGAACAGCAAAATCCAGTAACTAGTGATGGTCCAACTTCTGCTATGCATTGATCTATTTTCTAGTATATCTTCTTCCACTATCTTCAAAATGATAGAGGCACCACTTTCCCAACTGGTCGATCCACCCTTAGAATGCCCTTTCCTTTTCATTCTTCAAAAGTGGCAATTTTCTTCAAAATATGACCAGGTTTGATTACTTGCTAGCATTTTCCAAGACTTCTTGATTTTCTTAAGACTTTGATCTATCCTTAGATTTAATCTTGAGTCCTCTTCTGATTTCTTACTCTAATTATAAAGGCACCTCTGAATTAGGGTTTCTCTCTTAACTAGCTTCTCAATTGCTCATTGATCAGAGAACTACAACCACTTCTTGAAGTTAATGTCTTCTTCATACACCAAAGTAGTAATGAGACTGTCATATGCTACTGACAATGAACACAATAACAGGAGAGCTCTATCCTACTTATCAATCTTCACATCAAGGCCTATAACATCCGAGCAAACTTGATTGAACTTCTAGATGTGGGAAACTAGGTCTTCTCCTTCGGGCATCCACAATCTGCATAGCTACTTCTTCAACCACAGCCTATTTGTCATTTTTTTGCCCATATATGTGTTTTTCAATTTCTGGAAGAGCTCCTTCGATGTGGTTTCCATGTTGATCTTTGGTAGAACTTCATCAGCGAGGTACATACGAATTATACTGAAGGCTATCTCTTCAAATTCCTCCCACTCTTCAACAAAAATCTTTTTCGATCTTTCACGAGTCAAGAACTTATAGATTCTATTCTGCACTAGCAGATCATTCATCCTTTGTTGCCAAAGGCTGAAGTTATCCTTACCAGTGAACTTTTCAAAATCTATCTTGATGGTACTCGATGCCATACCAACCAGATTCTAATAACCAAACACAAAAAAAATATATATAGTGTTCAAAGAAATATGTTCAACACCTTACCACAACACTAGGTGAAGCTTTGTCCTTTCCTTCATTAGATCAAACAACAGGACTATGATAACAATTATTATTCCACTAATGGCCGCTCTGATATCAATCTATCGAAAACAATCCTTGCTACTCCATAATTATAGAAATAGCAATAAGGATTTGAGAAAAAAGATGGTTGTTCTATTGAAATCCTAGCAAACCCTAGCCATGGAGAGAAGGGAGAGAATGAGAGAGGAAGAAAGATTTTTAGGGTGAAAAAGCTTGTATTAATTCCATGCTTAGTTTACAAAACTTAGTATAGAGTATATATGATAGATGTGTGTCCTAGAAGCCAGATTGGCCGACATTTGTTAAATATTTGCTAGCGGCATTTTCATAATTTTGACTTAAAATAAGTTAAAGGGTTATTTATTCTATCACATTGTATATTAAAGTGTCTGTGATACATCCATTAAGTTAATAGGCATGATAACACATATTCTCAAGAGTTGAGAATTTAAGACATATATTATCATAATTAACTCATAAATTGCTCTTGATCGTAGGATCAACACAAGGATGGTGATCGATCCAAAATATTGATGTACGATCGCTTTCTTAGGATAGATGAGTCTTGAGTCTATGGTGTGAAAATATCAGAGTGAGAGTATAAGTACTCATTAGAGAATGAGGGCACTAAGCATGACCACCTTGAGCAGTCATAAGAGAGCCTACCTTCTCATCGATGACTAGCTCGACTGCTGCCAGCATAATGTCTAGTTTCTTTTGACCTAAGGTGCATCGATAATTCACCTTAAGGATGTTATATTTGGATTACACCAAACTCGATCAGCCATTCGGTAAAAAATCCTAGAGGTGTATGTTGGTATATAGCATGTTCACTGTAGAAAATTGGATCCGTAAACTAAATAGGATCCATCAACCTCGATAGAGGAGAAGTAGTCCTATGATGAATATAAGATCGAGTCCTAAAACCCATGGCTATGGTAGTGTGAAATAATAAAAAAAAGTTTCTATTAGTATTTCACATTAGAATTGAATCGAATGATTCATTCATATGAGGGGTTAGGTATTGGGTTTGATGAGTTTACCTTAACCCTAATCCCATCAAGACTCATGATAGAAGAACCCAATCACATGATAGCTACACTGAGAGGTTCACTATTCAATTTTGATGGGTTGCCAACATATACTGTTAGATGTCACTGATGGATTTTGGGACCAATTAGAAATATCTTGATGATTAATGATTCTAATTAAGTGAATCAAAAGAGTTCTGGTCCATTGAAAGATATTTTGATGATGTCGTTGATGGAGATTATGACATGTCCCATTATCATATAGAATTGAACCTAACTGAATCACATAGAAAAGGATTTGGGTCTGGATTGATAGGAAACATGCAAGGTTTCATGCATAGATTTCAAAACTTTTTCAAAATATAGAGCAGCGGAAGACATAGATTAAACTATTTAATTTACAACATGCATGTAATCAAATTACAAAATCCTACATTAAGGATTTATAACATATTATAATGCAAATATAAATCTAAAATTAAATTAATCATAAGTGGTATTGATCATATCAATACCTAGATCTAGAATAATTCTAGATCTAATCATAGATCACATCTAGGTCACCAAGAGATCAGATCTCTTACCTTTGCATGGATCGAGAACTCCATGGTTGAATTTGTTATTGCCTTTGAAGCTGTACAAGCATCTGACCTCTATAGGTGATCCACACAAACTTGCAACACAGATCGATGTTCGTCGAATGAAGATTCCACCAAAGTGCAGCTTCTCGCGGATCTCTTCTGATGGTTAATCAAATACATGTTCTTCAGATCTCTTGGATAATTCAAGAGATAAAGAACATGAGGATGACTGAGGGAGGAATCCAATGCTTGGATCTTCCATAAATCAGAAAATAAAAAGAGATATGAAAAAGAATCCTAGGAGAAGACAAATCTTCTCCTTCAGGACTTCAACGGTTGATGTCCTAGAAATATCTATTATGCTAGAATCAAAGGAGACCTTCTCCTCTAGATTTTTTTTCTAATTTTTTAGATATCACACACTCAAATTTTTCTCATAAAAATATCATAAATAAAATTAAGAAAAGAAGGGCTCTCAAGGAAACCCTAAGAGAAGACCTTCTTCTCTTCTTCTTCTCGCATCAGGACATGATCAAATCATGTCCAAAAACGATCACCATGGCCAAACACCATGGAGCACAAATTCAATGCCCTCTTCCTCTCTCTCTCTCTCTTAGATATTTATCATATAAAATAATGAAGAAGAAGATACTCAAAAGAAAACAAACAAAAAGATAATCTTACTCTTACCTTTTGGTGCTTCATGACATCAACGATTGATGTCCAAATAAGATTTTTCTCTAAGAATCTTGGCAGCCATCTTTCCCAAGCCTTCTTTCTCTCTCTCTCCTCTCTCAGAGTTTTAATCAATAATAAAAATCATAAATACAATAGAAAGAGAGAAACTAAATGAAAAATATAAAGAGAAGACAATCTTCTCTTACCTTGTCTGCTTCAAGACTCAATCTTTAATGTCTTAATTGAGGCTCTTCTCCAAAATCCTGGCATACCACAAATCCTCCATATCTTCTACTCCTTATCCTCTATTTTTTATGATTTTTTTAGAATGTTTTTACATCTAAAACCATCTCATAAAGAGGCATCCAGCTTTTAATTGGCAAGACTAGGTTAAAACTAGTGAAAGGAGGACTTCTATGGGGCGTCCAACACATGGACTCCCTCCCACTTATTTTTTTGTACAAAACTGCTTTTGACACACAAAATCCAGGAAAATAGTGAATAAGATAGAGTGGCATGGGTAGGAGTTTGGCGGCACAAGGGAGGAAGGACTTTGTGTCAAAGAAGAACTCTTTCCAAGTAGAATAATTTTCAACTTTCTCTAATTTTGACCAAGTTCAAAACAAATTTCGAAATATTCTGAATAGCAGGCATTGAAGGCTTTCTTGGCATGGGAATACATGAAAAAATCTAGAATTAAATATTTGGCATGGGCTTTAAATAGGTGCAAGAGAAAGAGAGAGAGAGTCCAGCCAAAACTGGACTCCTCTTTTGACTAGGTCAAAATAGGTTAAACCAGAATTTAAATTTGGATTTAGATTAGATTAAATGCAACACATTAAGAGATGATCCTAAATCCAACTAGGAGCCTAATTAAACTAGATAAATCAATATTTAAATCTAATTTTTAAATCTATGATAATTAGGCTGCACCCAGTCCTAGTCAATAGGAATTATTCTTTTATTAGTAATTTGGCTATATGAATAAACCAAATAGACTTAATCTAATTAGAATCAAACTAATTCTAATTGAATCTATCAATTAGACTTGAATCTAACCTGATTGCTATCATTAAATTGAGCAATTAGCTATCAAATTGCTAAATCGATCCTTCTGCAATACTTGCATTAGGTCAAACACCCAATCATATTGATGGATTGACTTAGAATGATTCTCAAATCATCGATTAACTCTTCTAATCAGGATACAAAGCTCTAAATGTGTGTGAACCCATAAGGTTCGAACCTAAGCCAATAGTAATAGGAACTAATTTTTATAATCATCGAAGTTATCATCTAGCGATGGTTCCCGACGTTCGGATAGGTTGAATGTAGCTTGTTAATTAACTTATCATTTGCTCGTAGATAATTTAAGAACCTCTGATAATCCTCCTATTTATTATGGTTCTAAGGACTTCATTTCATAATTTAGAAGTTCCATTTAAAGAAAGATAAAATTTTTGAATGATGAAACATACAAAATTGAAGGGAAATCCTGATTTCCCGATCAGGTTTCGTCCAGATCTATTCAGATCAAAGAGATATATTTCAAAAAATTTTCTCTTGATTCCAATCAGATCTTGATATTTTCGATCTATTCTTAATTATTTTAATAAAAAAATAAATAGATAAATTAATCAAATTTAATTTACCTGATTTGGGTAATCCTATTACCCTGTAGATGATCCTGAAATTGCAGCGGAAGGTTCTGGATTTAGCCATGCCAAGCGCCTGGCCTCACCGGTATTCACGTCAGTTTGGATCTAAGATCCCTTCTTCTCTATCATGGCCTCAAAAATAGATCTGATCTATCTGGAGGATCTTCAAAACTCTTTGAAGATCAGTCGTCCTTTGCAAGCAGTGCAGCGCTTCTTCTTTTGAATCGTCTTTTCTTTTGATCTGGAAGGCACCAACCTAAATCGCAAAACTCTTTTGGACGTGAGATGCAAGAGGGAGAGAGACTATGTCATGGAGAAGGAGGGAGAGGCAGCGCTTGGGTGCATGGGGAATCTTCTCTCTAATTGCATTCATAGAATCTGAGTTGGGCGCAGGGTTCTTTATGTATAGAGGCAAAGCTGGGATCAAGGTGCCTCTTCTTCCAAACCAATCACAACCCTTTGTGAATTGCAGATCTAAATGCTGAATTTGGTGGGAATAGAGACCCCTGGATTCCTCCTTAGAGGGTGGCCTAAGACCCAGTGAAACTGGATTCTTAGTAGAACTTGATTGGAATCCAAAAAGGGAGGTGGAGTCCTTGTCCCACAAGGACTCCAAGGCACCTCAACTTGGGCACACGCCTTAGGGTGGCCGTGCACCCTCCCCTTGCCAGGTTCTGATAGGTGGACAGGCCCCCACCAGTTTCTCCAATAGGTGCGTGACAACGTGGACAAAGTCACATGTGTCTATGGTCAATATTTGACCAGTCAAAGGTCAACTTTTGACCAAAGTAAAAGGACAAAAAATGGCAGTGACCTAAAAAGGCAAGGTCATGTCTTATAAAATAAAGACAACCTTCTCTACTTGGACACACTCAGTTAGACCATATGAATGGCCCCTGATTGAGCACAAACTCCCTTTGGCTCAGTCAGGACAACTTATTTTGTGATAGCAAAAGAAGAACGTTAGGTTCAATCCGAGTGCTAGCACGATTTTCTTGAACCTAATTGAATCTCATTCAGAATCAATTGAACTAGATTAGTTCAATTGATGAATCACCAGATTCAAACCTTGTTTGTGTGACCAGTTTAGTTCAGTTCTGTATGGTAATGGGATATGTCATGACTCTATCACTAAGACATATCAATAAACTCCTTTCGATGGGATAGAACTCTTCTGATTCGAACAGCTAGAATGATCGATCATCCTAAATCATTCTAATTGCTCCCCAAAATCCATCAGTGACACCTAGCAGTAAATATGGTGGCAACCCATCAGAGCTTGAAAGCGAACCTTTGTGCAGTACCTGTGTGGATTAAGTTCTCTATCTTGATGCCTCGATCAAGATTAGGTTAAGGTAACTCGTCAAACCCTAGCTCTGTCATATGATATAATCATTCGATTCGAGTCCAATGTAAAATCATAAATAGAACTCTTCTATTATTTCACTCTGCCATGGCCATGGGCTTCAAGGACTTGATTTCTCATGATTATCATAGGGCTGTCTTCCTCTACCACCGAGGTAATAGATTCCCATCTTGATGCCATATCCAGTTCGCTACAGATGAAACATGCTATATGCCAACATCACCTCAGGGTTCCATATGGCTTACGAGAGCAGATCGAAGTAATGGTGTAGTCAAACTATAACACCCCTCAAGATTGAACTGCCGATGCATTCAGGTCAATAGAACCAATACACACTACTGCAGCAGGCTCGAGTCAGTCATGACGAGAAGGTAGACTCCTAATGACTACTCGAGGTGGTCCACGCTCAGTGCCCTCGTTCTCAGTAACGGTACCTGTAACTTTTCTCGTGTCTCACACCATAGACTCAAGACTCATCTACTTAAAGAGAAGCGATCGTACAACCACCTTCGCGATCATCAACCGATCCTCAGTGATGATCCTATTGGTCGGGAGCTGTTTATGAGTTAATGAATATATTATGTCTTAAATTTCAACTCTTAAAATATGAATTATCATTAAATTACTCAAAGGAGTATTCCACAGACCTAAATACACAGGTGTGATAGAAAAATAACCATTTATTGATTATAGTCAACAATTACAATTTTGCCCCTAGAAGTGTATTACAAGTGTCAGCCAATTCTTGGCTTCTAAGGACACATATATCTAACACAAATTACTATTATTATTAGATATTCAATATACTAATTTCAATCATCTACTACTTAAATGATTGGCTTTGGACATATTTTTTCAAATAACTCCCACTTGGACTAAAGCCAATCAGAATGATGTCAAATTCCTATCTTCCACTTGAGTTCATAGAACTACCTTAGTTTCGAGACTTAGCAATATGATCGGTCAAGTTCCCTTTTACATCGATCTTCTAAGAAATCGACGTCACCCAGATCAAATATCTAAGATGGAAATCGATGTAGATATGCTGGTCCTTCAGTTCTTTACCTGACTATGCCTCCAGTGCTATGATAAAACTAATCAATGTGTTGGAGTGTGCCCCATCCCACATCTGCTAATGAACCTCAGTAAAACAAACTTACATGGCAGCATCTAATGCCATGATGTACTCCTACATCACTAACTGATAGGCTAAAGTATCCTGCTTGGAATTTTTAGTAGATTGCTCCTACAATTAGGGTATGAAGTCGACATTTCTTCTTTTGTTAATCCTTGTCCTGACTGAATCATAAACATCAATATATTTTAAGTCAGTACTTTTCATATTTGGTTATGGACCTTAGTATTTCACAAATACTTAGGGATTGTCTATACAATCTCTAGTGCCTCTTACTTGGATCAGATTGGGATATCTCTCAACCTACCTCTAGTTTAGTATACCATGTCTAACTCATACATAGATTAATAGATGATAGCTAAACCTTTATTCCTTGCAACGTTTGAATGCTATTTCGGATTAAGAAATTCATCCTCAAACATTACAAGTAAAACACTGACAATATATTTTGCCCAAAAATAAGTGCAGGGTTTGTCTTTGTTCAATAACTAAGATATACGTCAGAACGTATGTTCGAACTCCTGAGATGATACTGAACAGATTTGCTTTATAGGTCCTTACTTCCAATCTGTGCTACTTGATCCTATCTAAAAATCTATTCACAACCAATGGGTTTTTATCCCTTGAGGTAATCAAACTAGTGTCCATACACATTGATTCTATAAACTTAATTTGGATCATAATGGCTCCAAGCCACTTTTCAAATCGGCCTAAGCACTGTATCCTTATAGATGATCGGATCCTGATTGTTCTCATCGAGCTTAACAATGATTGCCACCTCGGACCTAAGACTCTGAAGTATTTGTTGGCTAATGCAGTACTCCCACCAGATCTCCTTAAAGATGATGCTTTAATGGGCTCTAGATTTGATGCTGATCAAATTAGGTTCTGTAGTTATTCAAATAACGTCGATTCTTTTTTTCAACTAGTCAAACATTTAATAAGTTCAACTTGATAGGTAACATTTGCTTTCTCTGAGGAAGTCCTTTTCAAAAGAAATGCCTACTGTGGATGAACATCTTATGTTCTTTAGCATAACGAATTAATAACCCTTAAACACTTATTGGATTAGGATCCAAGTTATCCTATTTGCAAATATACAACATAGGCTGATTAACCCAAAATCCAAAAGTGAGGAGTTAGGTCTATGTCTGATCCATATCTCGTATGGAGTTAATGCAATAGATTAACTCGGTATAAAATTTTTAGAGTAAAAAAAGAATAGTCACAAGAGCACAACCCCCAACAGGCAGATAAGATAAACCCTATTGTAGATTGAAACCAATGTCTAACAAAGTTCAATTTCCTTTTAGATACACTATGTTCCAAAAGGAATCTACTAAGAGAGAATCCTAGTCTCTCCTAGAATATGTCACAAACTCTTTGGATAAGTTTTTGCCGTCTTGATCCGATCGAAGAGTTTTAATATCTTATCCGTTGTTTTCTTTTCATTATTGAATCATTTGAACATTTCAAATGATTCATCCCAAACTTTAAGATCCACATACATCACTATGTATGAGACTTAGAATGTTGTCGCCTCTTCACCTTTTCTAGCAAAAGGTTACTTTGTCATCTTCTCAAGAAGACAAGATTCATAGGCTATCAATGATTCACAATCATTGATATCGAGGTTTTCCTCCCACAAGCTAACCCATTTATCTAGTTTGTCATATGATAAGCCTATATTGCCAAACATAGACATCCATGATATAATCTAAACTAGGGTGTAACATTCCACTTACTTAAGTCTTACAACGAATTGCATAAGACCACTGGTATCTAATACCCAGGTAGTAGATTACATAATAGAGAAGTTTTAAGGTGTTATCATTATAACGTCTTTAATGAGCAACTTTTGCTCTTTCTCTTGTTCACCTATTGTGGTCAAGGAAAGCAGGCAAATCTTCTTCCTATGATCTCGTTTCAGACATTAGAAGTATTGTGCCCGATTTGGGTTAATCTTGGACTAATTATTTTGACTGGGCTCTGAAACTCCAATACGAACACCATTCGTACTGCTGAATCAAATATTCAACTTTTGATACTGATTATCGAAGTTGGGGCCATAAGTCTTCACTGTCTATAGTGATAGGAGCAATTAGGATTTAGCCTAATAGAGAACAATAACGTATTGTATATGAATCATCTTAAGCCTA
Source organism: Cocos nucifera (assembly GCA_006176705.1). NCBI lineage: Eukaryota > Viridiplantae > Streptophyta > Magnoliopsida > Arecales > Arecaceae > Cocos > Cocos nucifera. The sequence goes on from QRFJ01001345.1 coordinate 235,028, forward strand.
AAGACTTGGACTTTAGTCTAAGGTTCTTCCACTATTTTAATTCGAACTGATAGCCTTACCTCCAATTTGAGGATTACTTTTAATTCCCAAGTAGGTACCTAAGAATCACATAGACTGACACATGCCAACTTTGGTTGGCCACCCATGTAAATATAAGGATAGGTCATAACCAATTATTTCTTTAAATAATTTTTAGTAATTTTAATTTTGCCTCAGGCCCTGATTAGTTGGCTTTGGCCTTCTCAGAAAATGATCTAGTTAGGTCCAATCATTAACATGACCATACTTGACGCATCAACCAATGAATGATCAGGCCCAACTTTGGTTGGCCAACCCAAGCACCATTAGAGAGATACATCCAAGTCATCATAATGGGATGATAATGAAGAGAAATCCAATTTTTGGATCAGGTTCGTTCAAATCTGATTGGATTGAGAGGTATATTTCAAAAATTTTCTCTAGATTAAGATCAGATTGACATTTACAGATCTAATTTTATGATTTGATAAAAAAAAATTAAATTAATTAATTTTGAATTTAATTTATCTTTGATTTCTGGGTAATCTGATTATCCAATGATGATTGTGCTGAATCCCTGAGGTCTGGATCTAGCGATGCAAGCGTCTGGCCTCTACCGATACTCATTGGACTGGATCTGGAGATCTTCTCCTTCTCTTTCTTTTCTCCAAAAATTAGATTTGGATCTAATTTGGAGAATCATTCAAAACTTCTTCTGAAGATAACCCATCATCTCTACAGCAGTGCTGCCTTTCTTCTTTTTCGTCAGCCTTTCCTTAACTGACTTGCACTAATCTGAAGGCCCACTTCCTTGGGCATGGAGAGGAGGAAAGGGCCAGATGGTGGCAATGGAGAAGGGAGAGGGCAGCCTTGGGCAATGGCTTAGAGGAGGAGTCCAAAAGTGGGTGCAGATGGGTCTTCTTATAGATTTGCTGCGCCATGCTTGTGCTACTCACCTTGGCCATCACGTTGTCGTGCAATCAGATCTAAATTGAATTGGTAGGATGACATCAACTTGATCCAATCAGATGAAGACCCATAGATTCATCCTATGGTGGCACCTAAGACTGGTCGAAGCCTATAGGTGAGGTTCACCTAGTTGAATCCAGAAGTGCAACCTAGAGTTCCATCCGTATCGGGAACTCCACGCATCCCTATCCATAGGCGCACGTCATCCAAGGTGGTGCACCCCCTTCTTTCTAATTTTCAGAGAGGGGACATAGCCCCTATCTACTCCAATAAGTGCATGACACATGGGCAGATGTCCAAGGATCAAAGGTCAATGTTTGGACCAAGTCAATGTCAAGATTAGTAGGTGACGAAAAATGGTATTGTTTGTCTGAAACTTTATCTCATAAATTAAGACAATCATTTTCTTACTTGGACAATCTCAGTTAAGACCAGGTAAAAGATCCTGAGTGAGTATAAACTTATTTGGCTAGTCAAGACAACTTTTTAAGATAGAAAAGAAGAACGTTAGGCTCAATTGTGTACTCACATGATTTCCTTGAACGCAAATTTGAAATCGTAATCAAATCATTGGAACTGGGTTAGTCCAATTGATGATCCAGATCCAAATCCTTATTTTGTGTGATCAAGTTAGGTTCATTTCTGTATGGTAACGGGATATGTCATGATCTCCATTATCGACATCATCGAAACTCTTTCGATGGATCAGAACTCTTCTGATTCAGACAAACTTAGAATGATCGATCATCTAAATCATTCTATTGCTCCAAAATCTACCAGTGACACTAGCAGCATATTGTGGAAACCCATCAAAACTAAAATGAACCTCTCGATGCAGCTACTTGTGTGATTAAGTTCTTCTATCTTGAGCCCCCGATCAGATTAGGGTTAAGGTGAACTCGTCAAACCCTAATTTCTATCATATGATTTAATCATTCGATTCAAGTCCGATGTGAAAACCATAATAGAAACTCTTTCTATTATTTCACTCTCTACCATGGCCATGGGCTTATGGACTTGATTCTCATGATCATCATTGGGCTGCTCCTCATCCATCGAGGTAGATAGATTTCATCTTGGTGCAATCTAATTCCAACAATGAACATGCTATAGCCAAAATACACCTCAGGGTTCCAAATGGCTAGGAGACCGAGTCATGGTATAGTCAAACTATAACACCCTCAAGGTGAACTGTCGATGCACCTCAGGTCAAAGAACTAGACACACCACTATAGCATCGAGTCAGTCATCGATGAGAAGGTAGACTTCCTTATGACTACTCGAGGTGGTCACGCTCAGTGCCCTCATTCTCTAACGAGTACCTGTACTCTCGCTCCGATGTCTCTACACCATAGAATTAAGACTCATCTACTATAAAGAAGTGATTGTACGTTAACCTTCTGGATCAATCACCATCCTCCATGATGATCCTATGATCAGGAGCATTTTTATGAGTTAAATAAATAAATTTCATGTCTTAAATTTTTAACTCTTGAAAATATGAATTATCATTACCATTAACTCAAGGGATGTATTACAGATACTAAATACACTTATGTGATTGGAAAATAATCGCATTTTATTATTTATAGTCAAAATTATAATTTTGCCCCTTAGATGTGTATTACAAGTATCACAGCCAATTTCGACTTCTAGGCAACATATCTAACAAACTCCCACTTGATTTAAAGCTAATTGCTACAAATCTAAGTCCATCTCTCAGGTGGGCTTCAAATCTTCTGCTAGCCCAAAACTTTGTAAGTGGATCCGCCGCATTGTCTGCGGAGTCAACTCTCTTGACCTCGACGTAACCTTCTCGAGGTAATAACGAATAAGGTGATATCGCCGGCTCGATGTGCTTCGATTTTTGGTGAGACCTTGGCTACTTAGCAAGGGCTATGGTGCCATTGTTGTTGTAATACAGAGGAATGACATCTGATGGCATCACTTCGATCTCTGTGAAAAAGTTCTTATACCAAAATGCCTTCTTCGTAGCTTCTGACACAACAGCGATATATTCTGCTTCTATGGTAGAATCTGCTATCACTATCTGCTTGGACTTTTTCCAACTGACAGCTCCACCATTCATACAAACAGCTTCAGATGTCGACTTTCGATCATCTTATATCAGACATAAAGTTCGAGTCCGTATACCCTTGGACTTGTAGTTCTCCATTACCAAGACCAACAATATATCCTAGTTCTTCTTAAGTACTTAAGGATACATTTCATAGAAGTTCAGTGCTCTTCATCTGGATTCAACTGATATCTGCTCATGACACTTACGGCATAGGCTATATCAGAGTTGTGTACATAACATGGCATACATGAGGCTCCCTATTGCTGAAGCATAAAGGATCTTGCTCATGCGCTATTTCTCAGGTGTGCTAAGAAAATCCTAAATTTTCCTGACGCAGGTTCGTTCAGATCTGATCGAGAATCAAGAGATATTGTTTCAAAATTTTTTTTCTTTGATCTAGATTAGATTTGAGATATTTTAGATCTAATTTTTATTATTCTAATAATAAAAATAAAATATAGATAAATTAAATTATATTTAATTTACCTTGATGTAGGGTAATCCTATTACCCATTGATGATCATGTATGCAGCGGAAGATTCTGGATCTAGCCATGCAAGTGCCTGGCCTCTATTGATATCTACTAGGGTTGGATTTGGAGACCCTCTTCTTCTCTATCACATCTCCAAAAATCAGATCTAGATCTAATTTGGAGGATCTTCAAAATACCTTTTGAAGATCAGTAGTTGTCCTTTGTAGCAGCGCAGCCTTCAAGCTTTCGGTCACCTTTTTCTCATCTGGATTGCACTAACTTGGATTCCAAACCACTTTAGGCATGGAGAGGAGAGGAAGAAGATGGACTTGGCATGGAGGAGAGGAGAGGCAGCAATGGGGCGTGGGATTTTCAATTGATTTCAGATTCTCCTTGAGTTAGGCGTAGGGTCTTATTTATAGACTATGCGTGATCCAACTCCTCTTCTTCCCAACCAATCACAACCCTTTGTGAAATCAGATCTAAATCTGATTAGTGAGAATAGAGTCCCTTAGATTCCTCCTTAGATGGTGCCTAAGACCAGTCAAACTTGATTCTTAAGAGAAGTCTAATCCGAATTCAAAAAGGAGATGGAGTCCCTGTCCAGGGACAGGACTCATGGGTGCTTCCAGCTTGGGCACACGCCAAGGGTGGCATGCCCCCTCCTCCTTGCCAGATTCTGGCTGGGGGACAAGCCCCCATCAGCTCTCCAATAGGTGTGTGACACGTGGACAAAAGTCAAAGTGTCAATGGTCAATATTTGACCAATCAAAGGTCAATATTTGACCAGTCAAAGGTCAACTTTTGACCATAGTCAAAGGACGAGAAATGGCAGGTGACCAAAAATGGCAGGTATTGTCTTACAAAATAAGACAACCCTTTTCTAACCTGGACAGGCTCCAATCAAACTAAGTGAAGGCCTCTGATCGAGCACAAACTTCTTTGACTCAGTTAAAACAACTATTTATGATAGTAAAAAAAGAACGTTAGGTTCAATTGAGTGCTAGCACGACTTTCTTGAACCTAATTGAATCTCATTCAGATCAATTAAACTAGATCAGTTCAATTGATGATCACCAGATTCAAACTCTTATTTGTGTGACGCAGTTCGGTTCAATTCTATATGGTAATGGGATATGTCATGATCTCTATCATTGACATCATCGAAACTTTTTTTGATGGATCAGAACTCTTCTGATTTGAATAGCTAGAATGATCGATCATCTAAATCATTCTAATTGCTCCCAAAATTCACCAATGACACCTAGCAGTATATGGTGGCAACCCATCAGAGTTGAATGTGAACCTCTTGGTGCAGCTACCTATGTGATTAAGTTCTTCTATCTTGAGCTCTGATCAAATTGAGGGTCAAGGTGAACTTGTCAAACCCTAGTCTCTGTCATATGATGTATTCATTCGATTTAAATCTGATGTGAAAACCTAAATAGAAACTCTTTCTATTATTTTACTCTACCATGGCCATGGGCTTCTGAACTTGATTCTCATGATCATCATAGGGCTGCTCTACTACCACCGAGGTAGATAGATTTCATTTTGATGCAATCCAGTTCCTACAATGAAAATGCTATAGCCAACATACACCTTAGGATTTCGGATGGCTAGGAGATTGAGTTATGGTGTAGTCAAACTATAACACCCTCAAGGTGAACTGCCAATGCACCTCAGGTCAAAGAACCAGGCACACCACTGCAACATCGAGTCAGTCATTGACGAGAAGGTAACTTCCTAATGACTACTCGAGGTGGTCACGCTCAGTGCCCTCGTTCTCTAACGAGTATCTGTACTCTCGCTCCGGTGTCTCCACACTGTAGACTCAAGACTCATCTGCTAAAGAGAAGCGATTATACACTAACCTTTTGAATCAATCACCATCCTCATGATGATCCTATGGTCCGAAGCATTTTATGAGTTAATGACGATTATTCATGTCTTAAATTTTTAACTCTTAAAAATATGAATTATCATTACTATTAACTCAAAGGATGTATCATAGACATTAAATACACATATGTGATAGAAAATAACCCATTTTATTGATTTTAGTAAAAATTATAATTTTGCCTCTAGAAGTGTATTACAAGTATCAGCCAATTCTGGCTTCTAGGGCACATATATCTGATAATCTTTCACTTATCCTAAAGCCAATTGGCTCCAAGTCTAAGTCCCATCTTCTCAAGGTGGGCTTTGATCTTCTGCTGGCCCAATGGATTTGTTAGGAGGTCTGCCATATTGTCTGTGGAGTCGACTCTCTTGACCTCGACGTATCCCTTCTCGAGGTAATCGCGGTTTGCTTGGAACTCTTCCAGCTGACAGCACCACTATTGCATAAAAACAGACTTCCAGATGTCAACTTTCGATCATCTACATCGGACATGAAATCCAAGTCTGTGTATCCCTAGACATGGAGTTCTCCATTACCAAAGACCTACATCATATCCTTAGTTCTTCTTAAGTACTTAAGGATATATTTCACAGAAGTCCAGTGTTCTTCACTTGGATTTGACTGATATCTGCTTGTGACACTCACAGCATGGGCTATATTAGGTCGTGTACATAGCATGGCATACATGAGGCTCCCTATTGCAGAAGCATAAGGGATCTTGCTCATGCATTCTATTTCCTCAGGTGTGCTAGGGCACATCTTCTTGGAAAGATGAATACCATGTCTGAAGGGTATTAATCCCCTCTTAGAGTCTTCCATACTAAACCACTTTAGTACTTCCTTTATGTATATCTTCTGTGAAAGTCCTAGCATCCTGTTCGGTCCATCCCTATAGACCTTAATTCCTAGAATAAAGGATGCTTCACCTAGGTCTTTCATGGAGAATTTCTTGGACAACCATATTTTGATTGTCGTCATCATGGAATATCATTCCCAATAAGGAGGATGTCATCCACGTACAGTACGAGGAAGATAATAGAGCTCCCACTGATCTTTTTGAAGACACACGGTTCCTCTTCATTTTTGATGAAACCAAACTTTTTGATCACATCATCGAAACGAGTGTTCTAGCTCCGAGATGCTTGCTTAAGTCCATATATGGACCTTTGTAGCTTGCAAACCTTGTGATCAGTATCATTGGATGTGTAACCTAGCGGCTGATCCATATAGATATCTTCCTCAAGATATCCATTCAAAAATACCATTTTCACATCCATTTGCCATATTTCATAATCGAAATAGGCTGCAATGGCAAGCAATGTGTGGATGGATTTTAGCATAGCCACTGAGAAAAAGGTATCCTGATAGTCAATGCTTGTGCGTTGACTATAACCTTTTGCCACTAGTCTAGCCTTGATTGTCTCCACATTTTCATCTGCACCAATCTTTCTATTGAAGATTCATTTACACCCAATAGGTACTATACCTTCTGGTGGATCTACCAAGGTCCAGACTTGGTTCGAGTGCATCGAGTCAATTTCTGACTGCATTGCCTCTAACCATTTCTCGGAGTCGATATCTGATATCACCTCATTGTAGGTTTTGGGATCATCACCATGAGCACCATTACCTACGAGGAATATTTTCTCTACTTTCTCTAAAATAATACCTAAGTATCTTTCAGAGAGATGGGAAACTCTTTCCGATCAACAAGGTGGAGAAGGTAGTGTTCTTATTGGCTCAATCTGATTTGGTTCCAATTGGTCCTTAGCTCATTGTTCTTGTGAGACTTTCTCATCAAGCTTAATCTGCTTTTCAATGTCGCTATCTTGAATAAACTATTATTCAAGAAAGATGGTATGTTGACTCACAATCACATTATGGTCTTTTAGAATGTCAAAATAGTATCCTAATGACTCTTTAGGATATCCTATGAATCGAGATCTGAAGGACCTAAACTCTAACTTGTCCACTTGTTGTCTTTTGACATAAGTCGGACAACCCCAAATTCTGAGATGACTCAGACTTGGTTTCTTACTGTGCCATATCTCATACGGTGTGGTAGGAACGATCTTAAAGGAAACCCTATTCAGTAGATAAATTGAAGTTAACAATGAATGTCCCCAAAGAAAATCATGGAGGTCTATGAAGCTCATCATGGATCGGACCATATCCAATAGAGTTCGATTTCTCCATTCTCAAACCCCGTTGAGTTGAGGTGTTCCTGGTGGAGTCCATTGAAAGACTATGCCATTTCCTTTGAGATAGTCTAGGAATTCCCAGCTAAGGTATTCACCTCCTCGATCGGATCGAAGAACCTTAATGGGTTTTCCAGTTTGTTTTTCTACTTCATGTCTGAATTCTTTGAACTTTTTAAAAGCTTCAGACTTGTGTCTCATAAGATACACATAATCATATCTAGACAAATCATGAGAAAAGATAATGAAGTAGACAAAATTGCCTCTAGCCGGCACATCAAATGGATCGCACACATCAGTATGTACTAGGGTAAGGAGATCTGTGGCCCTTTCCCCATGTCCAACAAAAGGAAGTTTAGTCCATTTTGCCTTGAAGACAAGATTCATAAGTTGGATATGACTCGAAAGTCAATGGACTCAATAGTCCATTTTTCTCCAATTTGTTGATCCTATCTTCTGCTATATGACCTAATCTCAGGTGCCATAGATATCTATCGTTGTGACTATCCCTAGGTCATTTGGCATTCACATTTTGCTCGATAGTTAGAACAGATACATCAATATGTAGCTGATAAAGATCGTTAATAAGAAAACCATTTGCAATTTTATTTTTTTCATAAAGAATGTTACAATGGTCTTTAAAGAAGGTAATCACATAGCCTTCTAGTGCTAAGCATGAAATAGAAATCAAATTCCTGCTAGCTGTAGGCACATAATAACAGTCTTTCAAAACTAAGTCTAAACCAGATGGTAATCGAAGAGGGTATGTTTCCACCGCCACTGCAATAACTCTTGCTCCATTACTGATGTGTAGGATCATGTCTCCATCCCTCAGCCTCCTGCTATCCTCAAGACCTTGCATGGAAGTGCATAGACGAGCACTAGAACCAGAGTCAAGCACCCAACTAGATGCAGAAGAAACCGTAAGGTTAGACTCAATAACGAGCATACCTCCATAAGGACCTTCTATCTTGTTCTTCAGGGTGGCCGGTAAGTAGGGTAGTTCTGCTTCCAATGGCCGTCGCTATTGCAATGGAAACACTTTCCTTTTGCAGTGGCTTTCATCTTCGGCTCTACCTTCTTCTTCTTTCCTCCTTCCACCTTCTGCTTTTTCACAGACTTCTTTTTTTTTCCATAAGACTTTCTTTTGGAAGAAGTCCATTCCATAGCAGGAACTAAGCCTTTAGAACCTTTCATAGAAAGCTCAACGGTGACCAGCATATTAATTAATTCAGCCAAAAAATTTTGTAGTTTGTGCATGTGGTAATTCATGATGAATTGCCCATATGCATCAGTCAAGGATTATAGAATAATATCCTTCTACAGATCCAAGTCTAACTTCACTCTGAGCTTCTCAAGCTCTTCTAAGTTCTTGATTATCATCAGGTAGTGATCTTGGACTGACTGCCCATCATGCATCTTAGTCTTAAAAAGTCATTTCGTGACTTGATACTTGGCTGCATGACTCTGTTCACCACACATCTCCTGCAGGTGAGCCAACATTTGGCGAGCAGTCCCGATATCTTCATGTTGGTGCTGGAGCTCATCAAACATCAAGCCCAACATGTATTATTTGGCCTTATTATCTTCATCTATCCATTTTTCAGAGATGCTCTCTCTTCAGTGGATGGATGGGCTGATAAGATGGGAGGGTCTTGGTCCAATACATGGGTTAACTTCTTGGAACCCAAAACTATTTTGTAGTTCCTAAGCCAATCTTTATAATTGAGTCCGGTCAGTCTATATGTGTCCAAGATACGTGCCAATGGGTTGGACGCAGATATTTTCCTTTAGAGAGTCAAAGATTCTAATTAGATATTGTAATTATGACTTGACCAATTTATTTAAAAATTTTATTTTTAAATAAATTAGCTTCCACTATTTTCTTGGATCCCTACACCCACTCTGTAAAGATGCAAAAATTTCCATGATTAATGATTTTTAGTGGGTGGTGTGGTCTCACCAACTGACTCATCACCTCAACTAACAGTTATTGGTGATGGGTTAGCTAATGAGTGAACAACTCTCATTCAATGATTCTCTAATCATGGTGCACCCAAACATAGTCTCTAATTCATTAATCTCACCATATCCAGAATATTGATCCACTCCTTAGTTAAGTTAGACCCATCATTTGCACAGACTGAATTTCTAATTGAGTCTCTTACCGTATCCAAAATATTGAGCCCAACTCATCCTTCAGCCCATAGCATCCAATGCCTAATAGACATGGTTGAATCTTCCTGGTACAACTGAGCCACTGTATCCAGCCGAAAATAATCAACCATGGAAAGGGCCCGCACACCTACAATGGTGGAAGACCTTAGACTTAATCTTTTCTTAGGAAGAATTGATTCTGGTCTCATTAAACTAGATTTATCATAGTCATAACAATTATGACTAACCTAGTGGCATGGGTTAGGTTGGATTATTGACCACCTCAGATTAGAACTGAGTCAATAGATATGGCCAGATAAGTGAGACCGATGGAAGGGATATGCCATTAACTCGTACAAGAATGCATTCAAATCGAGTAGCTCCCAATTAAAAATCAATCAGTCGTATGTGCCAAACTTACCTTAGACACCAAATTATTGAGCCAGAATCAATTGGGTTAGCCTACAATCCAGACTTTAACCTCTGAGCCTAATTAGGTCTTGCTTGATCGTGACTCGATCTTGACCTAGACTTAATCATATTAGGCTGGCTAATTTAAGCATTGTTGATCCTATCTAACCAACTCTTGATTCAATTTGATCAACCGCTTAGACCTAATTGAGCTACCCAAGCCCGAACCCAGTATTATGAATATGTCTTAGATCTAAAATTCTCAATTTTAGACCTAATTAACATTCCATAATCTTAATTTTTAATTAAGTAGGGTTCATAAATAAAAATGCACAATAAATCCTGTGGTTTCAGGATCTAGGGTTTTGCAGAAAGTAAGTTTTGAGTTTCTGATTAAAGACGAAACGCGCAACACCCTAACGTCATAGGACACCCATCGGATGGGAGGAGAGGTTCTTTAAATCCTTCTTTGTTCTTATGACCGGAACGGCCAAGAAGGAAACGCTTAATCAGGAACATGTAATACTACAAAACAGTTTTAGTCTATATCATATATCTCATATACAAATTAGATCTAATCATGGCATATTTTGCATATATCTCATGTATCGAATCATGCATATTTTCAGATCTAAATTATCTCATAATAATCTAAAAAATTGATTTAAATTGATCTTATCAAAATAAATCTAATCTAGACAACTATGTAGAACTATTCTACAACTAGTCTAGACATGCATCAATCATTTCTCATATGATGTTAAAATTAAATAATTTTTATTTGCTATTTTTTTTAGATGTTATTATAATAATTATAATATCAAAAAATAATAAATAAATAGATCTAAAATATGATTTAGTCAAATTAAATTGAAAACATGCAAGACTATTCTATAGAACTATTCTATTTTAGAACTAGTCATGCATATTTTCTAATCTCAGATCCAAATTAATTTAATTTAATTTTTTCTGATTTCAGATCTGATCACATCTCATGTGACATCTGAAATGACTTTTTTTTTATTAAAATAAAATTAAAATTAGATCTAAACTCTTTAGAACCTTGGCTTTGATATCAGTTAAAGGGAAAATCCTGATTTTCTGGATCAGGTTCGTTCAGATCTAATCGGATCAAGAGATATATTTTAAAAATTTTTTTCTTTGATCCAGATTAGATCTAAAATATTTTAGATCTAATTTTTATTATTTTAATAATAAAAATAAAATATGAATAAATTAAATCATATTTAATTTACATTGATGTAGGGTAATCCTATTATCCGTTGATGATCCTATATGCAGTGAAAGGTTCTGGATCTAGCCACGTAAGTGGCTAGCCTCTATGGGTATCCACTTAGATTAGATTTGGAGACCCTCTTCTTCTCTATCACATCTCCAAAAATTAGATTTGGATTTGATTTGGAGGATCTTCAAACCACCTTTTGAAGATCAGTAGTTGTCCTTTGCAGCAGCGCAGCCTTCTAGCTTTCTGTCGCCTTTCTCTCGTCTGGATTGCACCAACTTATTTCCCAAATCACTTCGGGCGTGGAGAGGAGAGGGAGAAGATGGACTTGGCACGGAGGAGGAGAGGAGAGGCAGCCTTGGGTCGTGGGATTTTCAATTGATTTCAAATTCTCCTTGAGTTAGGCGCAGGATTTTTTTTTTTTTTTTGCCGAAATAATTTTAAATTGATTATTGCAATAAAGATTTGTTTTTACCTTATGAATCTTGAGTGCTTGATCCAACTGACTAGTCAATACTCTCCAACCAATCACAACCCTTGGAAATTAGATCTAAATCTGATTGATGGAAAATAGAGTCTCTTAGATTTTTCCTTAGATGGCACCTAAGACTAGTCAAACTTAGTTCTTAGGAGAAGTCTAATCGAAATCCAAAAAGGAGATGGAGTCCCTGTCCAACAGGAATTCCTAGGTGCCTCCAGCTTAGGCACGTGCCAAGGGTGGCGTGCGCCCTCCTTCTTGCCAGGTTTTGGTAGGGGGACAAGCCCCCACCAGCTTTTCAATAGGTGCGTGACACATGGATAGAAGTCAAAGTATTAATGGTCAACATTTGACCAGTCAAAGGTCAACTTTTGACCAAAGTCAAAGGATGAGAAATGGCAGGTGACCAAAAATGGTAGATATTATCTTACAAAATAAGGCAACCCTTTTCTAACCTAGACAGGCTCCAGTCAGACCAAGTGAAGGCCTCTGATCGAGTACAAACTCCTCTGGCTCAGTCAAGACAACTATTTATGATAGTAAAAGAAGAACGTTAGGTTCAATCGAGTGCTAGCACGATTTTCTTGAACCTATTTGAACTCATTCAGATCAATTGAATTGGATCAGTTCAATTGATGATCATCAGATTCAAACCCTTGTTTGTGTGACCTAGTTAGGTTCAGTTCTGTATCATAATGGGATATGTCATGATCTCTATCATTGACATCATCGAAACTCCTTTCGATGGATCAGAACTCTTCTGATTCAAATAGCTAGAATGATGGATCATCTAAATTATTCTAATTGCTCCCAAAATCCACCAGTGACACCTAGCAGTATACAAAGGCAACCAATCAGAGCTAAATGTGAACCTCTTGGTGTAGCTACCTGTGTGATTAAATTCTTCTATCTTAAGCTCCGATCAGATTAGGGTTAAGGTGAACTCGTCAAATCCTAGTCTCTATCATATGATGTATTCATTTGATTCAAGTCCGATGTGAAAACCTAATAGAAATCCT
>QRFJ01001345.1:248000-339228 GCA_006176705.1 Cocos nucifera
AGAAACTCTTTCTATTATTTCACTCTGCCATGGCCACGGGCTTTTGGACTTGATTCTCATGATCATCATAGGGCTGCTCCTCTACCACCAAGGTAGATAGATTTCATCTTGATGCAATCCAGTTCCTACAATGAACATGATATAGCCAACATACACCTCAAGATTTCAGATAGCTAGGAGACCAAGTTATGGTGTAGTCAAACTATAACACTCTCAAGGTGAACTGTCGATGCACCTCAGGTCAAAGAACCAGGCACACCACTACAGCATCGAGTCAGTCAATGATGAGAAGGTAGACTTTCTAATAACAACTCGAGGTGGTCATGCTCAGTGCCTTCATTCTTTAACGAGTACCTGTACTCTTGCTCCAGTGTCTCCACACTGTAGACTCAAGACTCATCTACTAAAGAGAAGCGATTGTATACCAACCTTTCGATCAATCACCATCCTCATGATGACCCTATGGTTGGGAGCATTTTTTGAGTTAATAACGATTATTCATGTCTTAAATTTTCAACTCTTGAAAATATGAATTATCATTACCATTAACTCAAAAGATGTATCACAGACACTAAATACACATATGTGATAGAAAATAATGCATTTTATTAATTTTAGTCAAAATTATAATTTTATCCCTAGAAGTGTATTATAAGTGTCAGTCAATTCTGGCTTCTAGAGCACATATATCTAATAGTGTATATAACATGGCATACATGAGGCTCCCTATTGCTGAACCATAAGGGATCTTGCTCATGTATTCTATTTTCTCAGGTGTGCTAGGGCACATCTTCTTGGAAAGATGAATGCCATGTCTGAAGGATACTAAACCCCTCTTAGAGTTTTTCAAACTAAACCTCTTTAGTACTTCCTCTATGTACTTCTTCTGTGAAAGTCCCAGCATCCTATTCGGTCTATCTCTATAGACCTTAATTCCTAGAATAAAGGATACTTCTTTGAGGTCTTTCATGGAGAATTCTTTAGATAACCACATTTTAATTATGGTCAACATGGGAATATCATTCCCAATAAGGAGGATGTCATCCACGTACAATACGAGGAAGACAATAGCACTCCCACTGACCTTTTTGAAGACACATGGCTCCTCCTCATTTTTGATGAAATCAAATATTTTGATCACATCATTAAAATGAGTATTTCCAGCTCCGAGATGCTTGCTTAAGTCCATATATGGACCTTTGCAGCTTGCATACCTTGTGATCATCATCACTGGATGTGAAACCTAGCGGCTGTTCCATATAGATATCTTCCTCAAGATATCCATTTAAGAATGCCGTTTTCACATCCATTTGCCATATTTCATAATCGAAATAGGCTACAATAGCAAGCAATGTGCGGATGGATTTTAGCATAGCTACTGGTGAAAAGGTATCCTGATAGTCAATGCCTTCGCATTGACTATAACCTTTTGCCACTAATCTAGCCTTGAATGTCTCCACATTTCCATCTGCACCAATCTTTCTCTTGAAGATCCATTTACACCCAATAGGTACTATACCTTCTGGTGGATCTACCAAGGTCCAGACTTGGTTTGAGTGCATCGAGTCAATTTCTGACTTCATTGCCTCTAAGCCATTTCTCGGAGTCGATATCTGATATCGCCTCGTTATAGGTTTTGGGATCATCACCATGAGCACCCATTACCTATGAGGAATATTTTCCTCTACATCCTCTGAAATAGTACCTAAGTATCCTTTCAGGGGATGGAAAATCTCTTTCCGATCTACGAGGTGGAGGAGGTAGTGTATCTTATTGGCTTAACCTGATTTGGTTCCAATTTGGTCCTTAGCTCGTTGCTCTTGTGAGACTTTCTCATCGAGCTTGATCTGCTTTCCAATGCCGCTATCTTGAATAAACTATTTTTCAAGAAAGATGGCATGTCGACTCACAATCACATTGTGATCTTCTTCTAGAATGTAGAAATAATATCCTAATGACTCTTTAGGATATCCTATGAATCGAGCTCTAAAGGACCTAAAGTCTAACTTGTCCGCTTGTTGTCTTTTGACATGAGCCGGACAACCCCAAATTCTGAGATGACTCAGACTTGGTTTCTTACCATGCCATATCTCATATGGTGTGGTAGGAATGGTTTTAGAAGGAACCCTATTCAGTAAGTATATTGCAGTTAACAAACAGTATCCCCAAAGAAAATTAGGAAGGTCTGTGAAGCTCATCATGGATCGGACCATATCTAATAGGGTCTGATTTCCTCCATTCTGAAACTCCGTTGAGTTGAGGTGTTCCTGGTGGAGTCCATTGAGAGACTATGCCATTTTCCTTGAGATAGTCTAGGAATTTTCGACTAAGGTATTCACCTCCTCGATCTGATCGAAGAACCTTAATGGATTTTCCAATTTGCTTTTCTACTTCATGTCTGAATTCTTTGAACTTTTCAAATGCTTCAGACTTATGTCTCATAAGATACACATACCCATACCTAGATAAATCATCGGTAAAGGTTATGAAGTAGACTAAATTGCCTCTAGCCGGCACATCGAATGGGCCGCACACATCTGTATGTACTAGGGCAAGAAGATCCGTGGCCCTTTCCCCATGTCCTACAAAAGGAAGCTTAGGTCATTTTGCCATGAAGATAGGATTCACAAATTGGATATGACTCGGAAGTCAACGGACTCAATAGCCCAGTTTTCTCCAATTTGTTAACCCTATCTTCTGCTATATGACCTAATCTTAGGTGCCATAGATACCTATCATTAGGACTATCCCTAGGATATTTTGATTTTATGGCATTCACATTTTGCTCGAAGTTAAAAATAGATACATCAATATGTAACTGATAAAGATCGTTAATAAGAAAACCATTTGCAATTTTATTTCTTTCATAAAGAATGTTACAATGGTCCTTAAGAAAACTAATTACATAACTATCTAATGCAAGGCAAGAAATAGAAGTCAAATTCCTGCTTGTTGCAGGCACAAAATAATAGTCTATTAATACTAAGTCTAAACCAGATGGTAGTCGAAGAGGGTATATTTCCATGGCTATAATAGTAATTTTTGCTCCATTTTCGATGCCTAGGATCATCGCACTATCCCTCAGCCTCCTGCTATCCTCAAGACCCTGAATAGAAGTGCATAAATGAGCACTAGAACCAGAGTCAAGCATCCAACTGGATGCAGAAAAAATCATAAGGTTAAACTCAATAGCGAGCATACCTCCAGAAGGACCTGCCTCCTTCTTATTTAGGGTGGCCAGATAAGTAGGGCAATTCCGCTTTCAGTGGTCGTCATTGTTGCAATGGAAACACTTTCATTTATCAGCGGCCTTCTTTTTCGGCTCTTCTTTTTCGTCTTTTTTTCTTTCCTCCTTCCACCTTCTGCTTTTTCACAGACTTTTTCTTCTTTCCAAAAGACTTTCTCTTGGAAGAAGTCCATTCCATAGCAAGTACTGAGCCTTTAGAACCTTTCATGGAAAGCTCAGTGGTAACCAGCATGTTCATAAGTTCGGCCAAGGAGTTTTGAAGTTTATGCATATGGTAGTTCATGATGAACTACCCATACGCATCAGTCAAGGATTGCAGAATTATGTCATTCTGCAGATCCAAGTCCAACCTCACTTCGAGCTTCTCAAGCTCTTCCAAGTCTTTGATCATCATTGGACAATGATCTTGGACTGACTGTCCATCATGCATCTTAGCCTTGAACAGTCGTTTAGTGACTTGATACTTGGCTGCGCGACTCTGTTCACCAAACATCTCCTATAGGTGAGCCAACATTTGGTGAGCAGTTCTGATATCTTCATGTTGGCACTGAAGCTCATCAGACATCGAGCCCAACATGTAGTATCTGGCCTTATTATCTTCGTCAGTCCACTTATCCAGAGATACTCTCTATTCAGTGGATGGACGAGCTGGTAAGGTGGGAGGGTTCTGATCCAATACATGAGTTAACTTCTCAGAATCCAAAATAATTTTAAAGTTTCGGAGCCAATCCTTGTAATTTGGTTTGATCAGTCTATGGGTGTCCAGGATTCGTGCTAGTGGATTGGATGCAGACATTTTCCTATAGAGAGTCAAAGTTTCTAGTTAGATATTGTAATTAAGACTTTAACCAATTTATTTAGGGATTTTATTTTCAAATAAATTAGCTCCCACTATTTTCTTGGATCCCTACACTCCCTCTGTAGAGATGCAAAAATCTTCATGATTACTGATTTCTAGTAGGTGGTGCGGTCCCACCAACTGACTCATCACCTCACCTAACAGTTATTGGTGATGGGTTAGCCGATGAGTGAACAACTCTTGTTCAATGATTCTCTAATCATGGTGCACCAAACTTGGTCTCTAATTCATGAATCTCACCGTGTCCGAAATATTGATCCACTCCTTAGTTAAGTCAGACCCACCATTTGCATAGATTGGATTCCTAATTGGGTCTCTCACCGTATCCAGAATATTGAGCCCAATCCATCCTCCAGCCCATAGCATCCAATGCCTAATAGACATGATTGCATCTTTTCGATGCAACTGAGCCACTATAACCAGCCAAGAACAATCAACCCCAGGAAGGGCCCACACATCTACAATGGTGGAAGACCTTAGACTTAATCTTTTCTTAGGGAGATTTGATTTAGGTCTCATTAAACTAGACTTGACATAGTCATAACTATTATGACTAACCTAGTGGCATGGGTTAGCTCGGATTATTGACCACCTCAGATCAGAACTGAGTCAACAAACATGGCCAGGTAAGTGAGATCGGTGGAAGGGATATGCCATTAACTCGATAAGAACGTAATTGAGTCAAGTAGCTTCCAATTAAAAACTAGTCGATCGTATCTGCCAAACTTACCTTAGACACCAAATTATTGAGCCAGAACCAATCGGATTAGCCTACAATCCAGACTCTAACCACTGAGCCTAATTAGGTCTTAGCTTGATCGATCACTCCTGTGACTCGATCTTGACCCAGACTTAATCCTATTAGGCTGGTCAATTTAAGCATTGTTGATCCCATCTAACCAACTCTTGATTCGGTTTGATCAACCGCTAGACTAATTGAGCTACCCAAGCCCAAATCCAATTTTATGAACATGTCTTAGATCTAAAAATTCTCAATTTTAGACCTAATATGTTTCATAATCTAAATTCTTAATTAAGTTTAGGGTTCAAAAATAAAACATGCAAATAAGATCCTAGGGTTTTAGGATCTAGGGTTTTGTCGAAAATAAGTTTTCAATTTTTGATTAAGGATGAACACATAGCACCCCTACACATCATAAGAACACCCCATCAAATGGGAGGAGAGGGTCTTTAAGCCCTACTTTGTTATTATGATCGGACAGCCAAGGGAAATGCCTTAATCAGAAATATAACTAATCTACAAAAACTAATTAGATCTAAGCATATATCTCATATAAAAAAATAGATCTAATTAAAATATATTATATATATATCACATATATCATGCATGCATGTTTTTTAGATCTAAATTATCTCATAATCATCTAAAAAATTAAATTTAAATTTTATCTCATCAAATAAAATTTAATCTAGAACTATTTGTAGAACTATTCTACAACTAGTCTAAACATGCAACTATAATATCTCATATGAATAAATTAAATTTAATTTATTTTCTATTTTTAAATTTGATTATAATATTTATAATATCAAAAAATAAAAATAAATAGATCTAAAAATCATATTTAATCAAATAAAAATATGATTATAGTAGACTACATATAGAACAATTCTATACCTGGTCTAGTTATGTATCTCATACATATTATATCTAGATTAATTAATTTTAATTTTTTATTTTTCTAATTTTAGATCTAAAAATATATTATGTGATATCTAAAATCACTAATTAATTAGATTAAATTAGATCTAAATAAATTTTATAAGAACCTGGCTCTGATACCAGTTGAAGGAAAATCCTGATTTTTTGGATCAGGTTCGTTCAGGTCTGATTGGATCGAGTGGTATATTTCAAAAATTTTTTCTTAGATCTAGATCAGATCTAACACTTTTCAAATCTAATTTTATGATCTGATAAATAAAACAATTAAATTAAATTAATTTTAAATTAATTTACCTTGATTTTGGGTAATCGATTACCCGATGATGATCGTACCGAATCCCTGAGGTTCTGGATTTAGCCATGCAAGCACCTGGCCTCTATTGGTATCCACTCAGGCTGGATCAGGAGATCTTCTTCTTTTCTTTTTTTTTTCTAAAAATTAGATCTGGATCTAATTTGGAGAATCTTCAAAACATCTTCTAAAGATCACCCATCGTCTCTGCAGCAGTGCTGCCTTCTTTCTTTTTCGTCAGCCTTTCTTTGCCTGACTCGCACTAATCTGAAGGCCCAACTTCCTTGGGCGTGGAGAAGAGGAAGAGGGCCAGATGGTGGCATGGAGAAGAGAGAGGGGCAACCTTGGGGCATAGCTTAGAGGAGTCTCAAAAGTGGGCGCAGACAGGGTCTTCTTATAGACTTTGCTGTGCCATGCAGTGTTGCATCACCCCGGTCGATCATGTTGCTTCGTGCAATCAAATCTAATTTTGATTGGTGGGATGACATCACCTGATCCAATCAGATGAGAGACCCATAGATTCATCCTAAGGTGGTGCCTAATACTGGTCAAAGTCTATAGGTGAGGGTCACCTAGTTTGAATCCAAGAAGCAACTTGGAGTCCCATCCGTATGGGACTCTAGCGTCCCTATCCATAGGCGCACGCCATCCTAGGCATGCATCCCCTTCTTTCCAATTTTTAAAGAGGGGACAAGCCCCTATCTATTCATCAATAAGTGCATGACACATGGGCAGATGTCCAAGGGTCAAAGGTCAACGTTTGACCAACTTAAAGTACAAATATTAGCAGGTGATGAAAAATAGTAGGTGTTGTCTCAAATTTATCTCATAAAATAAGACAACCCTTTCCTGACTTGGACAAGCTCCAGTCAGACCAGGTAAAGGTACCTGAGTGAGCACAAACTCATTTGGCTCAGTCGAGACAACTTTTAAGATAGAAAAAGGGGAACGTTAGGCTCAATCATGTGCTAGCATGATTTTCTTGAACCTAATTGAATCATATTCAAATCAATTGAACTGGGTTAGTCCAATTGATGATATCCAGATCCAAACCCTTGTTTGTATGATCTAGTTAGGTTCAGTTCTGTATGGTAATGGGATATGTCATGATCTCCATCATCGACATCATCAAAACTCCTTTCGATGGATCAGAACTCTTCTGATTCAGACAACTAGAATGATCGATCATCTAAATCATTCTAATTGCTCCCAAAATCCACCAGTGACACCTAGCAGCATATGGTGGCAACCCATCAAAATTAAAAATGAATCTCTCGGTGCAGCTACTTGTGTGATTAAGTTCTTCTATCTTGAGCCCCGATCAGATTAGGGTTAAGGTGAACTCGTCAAACCCTAATTTCTATCATATGATTTAACCATTTGATTCAAGTCCGATGTGAAAACCTTAATAGAAACTCTTTCTATTATTTCACTCTCTGCCATGGCCATGGGCTTATGGACTTGATTCTCATGATCATCATAGGGCTGCTCCTCATCCACCGAGGTAGATAGATTCCATCTTGGTGCAATCCAATTCGTACAATGAGCATGATATAGCCAACATACACCTCAGGGTTCCGAATGGCTAGGAGATCGAGTCATGGTGTAGTCAAACTATAACACCCTCAAGGTGAACTATAGATGCACCTCAGGTCAAAGAACCAGATACACCACTGTAGCATCGAGTCAGTCATCGATAAGAAGGTAGACTTCCTTATGACTACTCGAGGTGGTCATACTCAGTGCCCTCATTCTCTAACAAGTACTTGTACTCTCGCTTCGTTATCTCTACACCATAGAATTAAGACTCATCTACTATAAAGAAGTGATTGTACATTAACCTTTCGGATCAATCACCATCCTCATGATGATCCTACGATCAGGAGCATTTTATGAGTTTAATAAATAAAAATTCATGTCTTAAATTTTCAACTCTTGAAAATATGAATTATCATTACCATTAACTCAAGGGATGTATTACAAACACTAAATACACTTATGTGATGGAAAATAATCCATTTTATTATTTATAGTCAAAATTATAATTTTGCCCTTAGAAGTGTATTACAAGTGTTAGCCAATTCTGGCTTCTAGGGCACACATATCTAACAGATAATTCCATTAATCAACAAGCACCAGACCTTTGGGCCTCCAATGATTATTAAGTTAATGGATCCATTATCAAACACCTTAATAGGAGGCTATGATTTTGTTATCCTCACAACTTTATCATTTTAAGGACCTAATAATTTTAGAGAATTTAAATTATTAGTGATTTAAGGATAGAAAGAACATGGATCAATTTGCTCCCATTGATTTCACCAAGTAAAGTCCCCCCACTGACTTCATAACTCATTGATAAGGATTAGGATCAATTATGGTTCATGGGCACCAAAATCAGTTTCACTAAATAAAATCAGTCTCACTAATTTCCAATGTGACATGGGTTAGCATGAATCAATTAGCAACCTCATCAAAAACTTGATTAACTACATTGGCCAGGTTAGTAAGATTGGTGGAAGGGTCTACCAAGGCTTGCCTTAGACACCATCAAAAATGGTTAGGTAAGCAGGCTGCCAATTAAAAGCCACCAATCTAGGATGTTAGACTTACCTTAGATAGCAAATTGGTTTATCGATTTTGATTTGGTCTGCCTAAAGACTCAGGCTCGACCACTGAGCCACGATCAGCATCCATTTGTTAGATGTATGGACTTTGATCAACTACAACTATTGAAGTGATCTATAGAAATGACCTAATTCTAATTAACTATTAATTTGGTTTGACCAATTTCTTAACTATGTCCATATTTAATTTAACCCTATGTCTAACCCAGTTAAGGACCTGATCAAATCTAACCCATTTTTCTTTAACCCATGTATTATAAAATTATCTTAGGATCTTCAAATCATAAACCTAGATCCTAAACAATCACTTAATTCTAAATTAAGTTTAAATCTTATTGGTTTAGGTTTATGGAATCTCAGAACTAGTTTTTGATTTTATTGTTTGAATATTTTCAAATTGTATTGAATCATATTCAATATATAATTTTAGATCTGATTTGTTTCATTGTTTAGATCATATCCTAGGATTTTAAATCTAGGTTTTTGTAGAAAGTAAGTTCGTGATTTAATTTCTATAAAATAAATATGTTATACGTATACATTCTAGATTCAAAACAAAAATTACATATCAATATATGCAATAAAAGGATTAGATCTAAACATAAAATATATCATATGGATCATATCATAAATCATTTATAATTAGATTTAAAATCTAAAAATAAATCATAAATCACTTTAGATCTCATCTAACATATTTATAATTTAGGTTTCTCGAATCAGCACATACTAGGACAACCTTTCCACTATAAAGGGTAAACCTTATAGTAGGACAACTTTGTGGTAGTATGTGCAATCTTGAAATTATTTAGATCTAATCTAAATAATATAAAATAGATCTAATATCTATTAAATTTTAGAATTAATTAAAAAATTAAATCATAATTTTCTTAGATCTAATCTAAATAATTCATGATTTTGATTTAGATCAGCATATACTAGGACAACCTTTTTATTGTAAGGGGCTAACCTTATAATAGGACAACCGTATGGTAGTATGTGCGATCTTTAACTAACATAAGTTTTCAAATTTAATCTAAGACATACATAAATATGTTATAATCAAACCTAGATGCTTGGATACCACTGATAGGAAGCATGTAGGATTTCATGCATAGATTTCAAAACTTTTTCAAAATGTAGAGCAATGAAAGACATAGATTAAATCATTTAATCTACAACATGCATGTAATCAAATTTCAAAATCCTACATCAAGGATCTATAACATGTTATGATAATATAAATCTAAAATTAAATTAATCATAAATGGTATTGATCATATCACTACTTAGATCTAGAACAATTCTACATCTAATCCTAGATCAGATCTAGGTCACCAAGAGATTAGATCTCTTATCTTTGCGTGGATCGAGAGCACCACGGTTGATCAAATACATGTGTTCTTCGGATCTCTTAGACAATCCAAGAGATGAAGAACATGAGGAGGAATGAGGGAGAAATCCAACACTTGGATCTTCCAAAAATCAGAAAATAAAAAGACATATGAAAAAAAACCTAGGAGAAGATAAATCTTCTTCTTCAGGATATCAACAGTTGATGTCCTGAAAACATCTATTATGCTAGGTTCAGAGGAGACTTTCTCCTCTAGATTTTTTTCTAATTTTTTAGATATCACACCCTCAAATTTTTCTTATAAAAATCTCATAAATAAAATTGAGAAGAAGGGCTCTCAAGGAAATCCTAAGAGAAAACCTTCTTCTCTTCTTCTTCTCGCATCAGGACATGATTAGATCATGTCCAACAAGGATTACTATGCCCCAACACCTTGGAGCACAAATTCAACACCCTCTTCCTCTCTCTCTCTCTCTCAGATCTTTATCATATAAAAATTATATAAAATAATGAAGAAGAAGATACTCAAAAGAAAATTAAGAGAAGATAATCTTCTCTTACCTTTGTGCCTTCATGACATCAACGATTGATGTCCAAATGAAGTCCTTTTCTCTAAGAATCTTGACACCATGTTTCCTCAAGCCCTTCCTATCTCTCTCTCTCTCTTAGAGTTTTATCATATAAAAATCATAAATAAAATAAGAAGAGAGAAACATAAAAGAAAAATATAAGAGAAGACAATCTTCTCTTACCATGTCTCTTCAAGACATCAATCTTTGATGTCTTAATTGAGGGCTCTTCTCCAAGAATCATGGAACCACAAATCCTCCACATTTTCTCCTCCTCCTCTAATTTTTCATAATTTTTCTAGGATTTTTCACATTCTAAAATCATCTCATAAGAGGCATCCACCTTTTATTGCAAGACTAGGTCTAAACCTAGACAAAGGAGGACTTTTATGGGGCGTCCAACTCTTGGATGCCCCTCCCACTTATTTTTTCATGCAACCACTGATTCTCACATAAAAAACCAAGGAAAGAAGGCCAAATAAGATAGAGAGACATGGGTAGAGTTGGCGCACAAGGGAGGGAGGAGTTTGGGTCAAAGAAGACTCTTCCAAGTAGGAAACAATTTCCAACTTCCTTCTAATTTTGACCAAGTCAAAATAAATTCCCAAATATTTTGAATAGTGGGCATGGAAGGCCTTCTTGGGTATGGGAATACATAGACAAAATATAAAATTAAATATTTAGCATGGTCTTTAGTAGGTGCAAGAGAAAGAGAGAGAGAGTCCCAGTCCAACTGGGACTCCTCTTGTTTGACTAGGTCAAAATAGGTTTAAATTAAATTTAAATCCTATTTAAATTAGATTAAATATAACTATATTAAGGATGATCCTAGCCCAACTAGGAATCTAATTAAATCATATTAAATAAAGATTTAAATCTAATTTAAATCCTAAGTCAATTAGGTGCACCCAAGTTTTAGTCAAACAAGGAATTATTCTTTCTTGCAATTAGCTTACCTAATAAACCAACTAGACATAATCTAATTAAATTTAAACTAATTCTAACTGAATCTAATTCAATTAGACTTGATCTTAATCTAATTGCTCAATCAAATTAAGCCAATTAGCAATCTAATTGCTAATCGATCCTCCTACAACACTTGCATTAGGTCAAACACAATCGTATTGATGGATTGACCTTAGAACGATTCTCAATCATTGATTAACCATCTGATCAGATTACAAGTTCTAATGTGTGTGACCCCATAGGTTCGAACCTAAATCGATAGTATAGGAATCAATTTGTATACCAATCGAAGTTACCATCTAGTAATGGTTCCCGATGTTTGGATAGGTCGAATATATCCAAAGCAACATTCTTAGAATCCAGGCCCATGGTTACCATATAATTCATCCCTATGACCAATAATGCTCAAGATGACTTTGAGTATCCTATCAAATACTCACTCAAGTTATCTCTATTATGTCTAAAAATTTTATAAATCCCATGACACCTCATGAGGATTACCTAGGCCTAGGTTTTGCTAAGTTGAAACACACCAAGACATTCTGTTCCTGAAGTTAATCAGGAGTGGTCAATCCTATCTTAACTCACACACTAACTCTATAAGTACTTGACTGTATCCAGAAATCTTTCATCATTTATATTAGAAATACAGACAGTCCAGCACCAAAATATAATGAGTTGCTCGCAAGTCATCGTGGCAATCTCAGGTCTGAGGGATACTTATATCCATTAGCCTTAGCTAGCTATTCTTGATAGTAGAGTGCTATATTGATCATGTTTAATATAGATGTACTCCTACATCTCACCTAGATGCCATACTAGTGTCTCCACACTACTTGGTTATGAGGATAACCAACGCATATGGCATATAGTGACCTACACTTGATAAGTTATCATCCTTGTTAATAACTTATCATTTATTCATGAACAATTTAAGAACCATCCGATAAATTCTCCTTTATCGATTGATTATGGTCCTAAGAGCTTCATCATAATTTAGGAGTTTATTTAAGGAAGATAGAATTTTTATGATGAAACAGCCAAATTACTATTATTATTAGATAATTCATATACTAATTTCATTCATCTACTACTTAGATGATTGGCTTTAGGATATATTTTCCAATATGGATGTCATCAATTGAGCTAATCCAATTTGATTGATTTGGATTAGATCCAATTAGGTTTAAGAAAATCATACTAGCACATGATTGAACCTAATATTCTCTTTCTGTCATCTTTCTAGTTCGTCTCGATTGAGCTAAATCAAATTTGGCTTATCTAAGAGCCTTGTATGTCTCTATCCTAGTTTAATTGGTAATTGTCTAGATCAGAAAAGTCTTATCCTAACCTGATCTAGGCATGGCCTGATCCAATGGATGGAAACAGGACAAGACTTGCTAATTTCTAGAACTATTTGGATAAGACTTATCCAAGAATTTTGTAGGTATTTATCTTGATCTGATTGTACCTTGTCCTGGCCTTGTCCTAAATTTCATAAGATGAGAACAAGACAAGGGTTGTCTTTGCCAGATTAGGGCTTGTCCTAAAATTATGAGATGAAATTTGGACAAGCCTCTTTCAAAAATTGTAGATGGATTTTCCTTGATCTAACTGGACCAAGTCTTGATCTGATCAACATTTATTCTAACCTAATTAGGACTTGACATAAATCCATAGGATGGGACTTGAATAGGTTTTGTCTTAAATCCCATAAGATGGGAAAGGATAAGGGTCAAATGTTGACCCGGATGCACGAAAGAAAGGAAGAAGGGCGTGCACCCCGTAGAGACTATCTAGGGGCGCATGCCCCCTTGGGATTTATGTGAGGGAGAGAGAGCCACATCCCCCTCTTTGATCGTGTGACCATATGGTAACGTGGAGACCCCCTTTTAGAAGGGTTTTGGCTAGGTCAAAGTTTGATTTGGATCAAACTCTAAGGGAGATAAGTTACTTGCGCCAATGAAAGTTTATCTTCCCATCTCCATGCAATTTTCTCTAATTTTTGTGTGACAAAATTAGAAGAATTAGAGAGTTGGACATGGAGATTAGTTAAGGAGTCCTTCTGTATGTTAAACTTTGACCTCTTCAAAGTTATATGCGAAGAGACTCTTAACTAGGTCTATAAATAGGGCCCTACACAAGCTGTTGTATATAGAGATTTTTCTATGATGAAGCCCTACCAAAATATTCATCTCCACACCTCTCTCATCTGATCCTCTCCTTCTTCTCCATGCCCAAGAGTTGGGCCAAACCTATGAGCAAAGATTAAATTTTATTAGCACGAAGATCAGCGAGAGACGATAGTGTTCGTGAGACAAACGTGC
This sequence comes from Cocos nucifera, assembly GCA_006176705.1. NCBI lineage: Eukaryota > Viridiplantae > Streptophyta > Magnoliopsida > Arecales > Arecaceae > Cocos > Cocos nucifera. Next base: position 261,926 of record QRFJ01001345.1, read on the forward strand.
AGCCCTCAAAGTTCATTTTGAAGGCTCTATGAGAAGACATCAGATCTGATCTTTAGAGATCAGATTTAGAAGGAGTAGACTTTTAGATCTAATCCAAGTGGATATAGGTAGAGGTCGGGTGCATGCGCGGCTCAATCAGAACCTCATATCAGTTATTAGATCATTATAATGGGTAAAAGATTTACCCTATCAGATGATAACTGTTATCATTATTTTTATTTTTAATTTTAGATTAATCTAATCAAATTTAAAAACTCTCAGATCTAATTAGAATAAAAAAAAATTAAAATTATTTAATTGCAAATATGATCCGATCAGATGCATCCTGTAGCAAGAATATCTGATTTTTTTCCTTCAACTAGTATCAGAGCCAGGTTGCTGCTTTCAGATCTGGCTTTAGATTAATCTAAAATTATTTCCTATGATCTGATTATTTTATTTTTATATGTTACATAGGATGTAATCAGATCTGAAATCAAAAATTGTATGTTTCAAATATATATGTTTGACATAAACAATGCATGTTCTAGTCTAGATATGTTGTTCCATATCATCATAGTTTTCAAATATGTTTTAGATTAGATCTGATTTAATTTTTATGATTTGATAATTTAATTTTTAGATGTTACATTAGATGTAATCAGATCTAAAACATAAGGTTTAATTCAAAATTTTGATATATGTGATATAGGCAGCATATGTCTAGACTAGATCTCTAGTTTAATCTCATAGTCTAGATCAAAAATTTTATAAAATATTCATTTAATTTTCTAAAGATTATGTGGTTGGATTAGTTAAATTTTAGATATTATATATGATATAATTTGATCTGAAAGCATAAGATGCATTTAAAAATTTTATATGTATGACATATGCAATGCATGTCTGGACTAGTTCCATAGATCTATGCCATGAGTAGTCTAGATTAAAAATTTTTATGATGAGATCATTTAAAATTTTATTTTTAGATATTACATTAGATATAATCAGATCTGAAACATAAATTTAAATGTTAAATTTGATGCATGAGATGTATGCAAAATATATATAGATTAGATCTTAAATCATGTAACAGTTATATGCTTTAGATCTAATAGTTTTGTAGTATAGTTCATATTTCTGATTAACGCATTCCCCTTGGCCATCCGATCATAAGGGTAAGAAGGGTTTAAAGGGCCTTTCTTCTGATTCGACGGAGTGCTCTTATGGCATGTAGGGGTGCTGTGTGTTTATCCTTAATCAGAAATCAAAAACTTACTTTTCTGTAAAACCCTAGATCCTAAAATTCTAAGATTTTTATGCATGTTTTGTTATTGAACCCTTGGACTTAATTAAGAATTAAGTTTATGAAATTAATTAGATCTAAAATTATGAATTTTTCAGATCTAAGACACCTTCATAAATAATGGGTTTGGGTGTGGGTAGCTTAATTAGATCTAGCGGTTGATCAAACCAAATTAAGAGTTGGTTAGATGGGATCAAGAGTATTTAGTTCTGACCAGCTTAATAGGATTAAGTCTGGGTCAAGCTCAACCCACAGTTACATGCATGTGGTCGATCAAGTTAAGATCTAATTTGGCTCCATGATTCGAAACTGGATTGTAAGCTAATCGATCAGTTCTAGTCAGACAAGTCAGTATCTAAGGTAAGTATAGCAAATACGACCAATGGTCTTTAATTAGAAGCTACTCAACCTGAATGCTTTCATGGTGAGTTAATGGCATATTCCTCCCACTGATCTCACTTACTTGGCCAATTGACTCAACCTAGTTTTGGTTTGAGGTGGCTAATGATTCGAGCTAACCCATTCCACTATGGTAGTCATAAATGTTATGACTTGTTGAGTCTAAGAGATCAAATCAAATCTCTCTAAGAAAATATTAAGTTTTGGGTCTTCCACCATTATAGATGTGCGGGCTCTTCTCGGGGTTGATTATTCTTGATTGGATACAGTGGTTTAGTTGCACCAAGAAGATGCAACCATATCTATTAGGCATTGGATGCTACGGATTGGAGGATGGACTGGGTTCAATATTTTGGATATGGTGAGGGACCCAATCAAAAATCTAATTTGTGTAAATGATGGGTTTGGCTTTACTAAGGAGTGGAGCAATATTTCAAGCATGGTGAGCTTCATGAGTTAGAGACCAGATTTGGGTGCACCATATTTAGAGAAACATTGGAAAAGAATTATCCACTCATCGGTGGACCCATCACCAATAACTGTTAGGTGAGGTGGTGAGCCAGTCAATGGGACCGCGCCATCCAATAAAAATCAATGATTGCGGAGATTTTTGCATCTTTTCCAAAGGAGTGTGGAGATCCAAGAAAATAGTGAAAGTCTAATTTATTTAAAAATGAAGTCCCTAAATAAATTAGTTGAGCCAAATTATATGTCTAACTAGAAACTTTGACTCTCTACAGAAAAATATCTGCATCAAAACTCTTAGCCTAAATCTTAGATACTCATAAGTTGATCAGACCAATTTACAAGGATTGGCTAAAAAACTTCAAAATTATTTTGGATTCGAAAAAGTTAACCTATGTATTGGACCAGGACCTCTCCTTTACCAACCCATCCGACTGCTAATTAGAGAATGTCTCATGAGAAGTGGTCTGACGATCATAACAAAGTAAGGTTCCATATGTTGGGCACAATGTCAGATGAATTACAGTACCAACATGAAGACATTAGGACTGCTCGCCAAACATTGGCACAACTACAAGAGTTGTTCAGTGAATAGAGTCATGTAGCATGTTATCAAGTCTTGAAAAGACCTTGTAAGGCGCAAATGCATGATGGGCAGTTGGTTCAAGATTATTGCTTGTCAAATGATCAAGGATCTAAAGAGCTTGAGAAGCTCAGAGTCTTGATGGATAAGGAACTACAGATTAATGTGATCCTATAGTCCTTGATTGATTCATATTGGCAGTTCATTATGAACTTTCATATGAATAAGCTCCAGTGCACATTGGTCGAGTTAATAAATATGCTAGTTACTACTAAGCAAACTTTGAAGGGTTCAAAGGACTCAGTTCTAGCTATGGAGCAGACTTTTTCCAAGAAAAAATTTTTGGAATGAAGAAGAAGTCTGCAAAGAAGTAGAAAATAGATGGAAAAAAGAAGGGCGAGCAGAAGAAGAAGGCTAGGGAGAAGGAAAAGTGCTTTCATTGCAACTTCGATGGCCATTGGAAGCAAGACTGCCCTACGTACCTAGCCTACCTGAAGAATAAGCAGGAAGAAGGACCTTCTGATGGAATTCTCGTCATTGAGTCTATCGAGCAAAATATGAATGCCATAGGATCAAAATAATCTAGAGATAGTGTTAATGAAAGATACCTATGGCACCTTAGGCTAGGTCATATAGTTGAAGATAGGATTAACAAATTAGAGAAATCTTGACTAATGGGTCCATTGACTTTCGAGTCATATCCAATTTATGAATCATGCCTTCAAGACAAAATGACCAAGCTTATGGGATATGGAAAAGTGCCACAGACCAACTTGCTCTGGTACATATAAATGTGTGCGGCCCATTTGATGTGTCGGCCAGAGGCAATTATGACTACTTTATTATCTTTATCGATAATCTATCTCGGTACGGGTATGTGTATTTGATACAATACAAATCTGAAGCCATTGAAAAGTTTAAGAAATTTAGACATGAAGTAGAAAAGCAAATTGGAATGCCTATTAAAGTTCTTCGATCAGATCGAGGAGGTGAATACCTTAGTCAGGAATTTCTAAACTATCTCAAGGACAATGGTATAGTCTCATAATGGACTTCACCTGGAATGGCTCAACTTAAAAGGTTTTTAGAATGAAGAAAATGGATCCTATTAGTTATGGTCTGTCAATGATGAGCTTCACGAATCTTCCTGAGTTTCTTTAGGGACATAGTTTAATGACAGCTATCAAATTATTAAATAGGGTTCCATCTAAAATCGTTCCTACCACTGCATATAAGATATGGCATGGTAAGAAGCCAAGTCTGAGTCATCTAAGAATTAGGGTTGTCCGATGGCGGACAAGTTAAAGTCTAGGTCCCTTAGAGCTTGATTTATTGGATATCCTAAAGAGTTGTTAGGATATTATTCTATCTTTTAGAAAACTATAATGTGATTGTGGGTTGACACACCATTTTTGAAAATAGTTTGTTCAAAATGGTGGCATCGGAAGATAGATTAGGCTCAAGAAGAAAGTCTCCAAAGAGCAATGAGCCAAAGAACCTCAGGAACCCAGTTAGTCTGAGCCGATCCATAATTCACTACCTCCTCCATCTCATAGGTAAAATAGGATTTTCCATCCTCTTGAAGGTACATAGGTACTATTTTAAAGGATGTAGAGGAAATGTTCCTCATGGAAAATGGGTTGATGGTGATGATCCCAGAACCTATGATGAGGCGATATCAGATATCGACTCTGAGAATTGGTAAGAGGCAATGAAGTCAAATATTGACTTGATACACTCGAACTAAATCTGGATCATGGTAGATCCACCTAAAGGTATAGTACCTATTGGGTGTAATGGATCTTCAAGAGAAAGATATGCACAGATGAGAATATAGAGACATTCAAGGCTAGGCTAGTGGTGAAAGGGTATCAGGTTATCTTCTCGTCAGTGGCCATCCATCCGTACATTGCTTGCCATTGCAATATATTTCAATTTTGAAATATAGCAAATGGATGTGATAATGGAGTTCATAATTGGATATCTTGAGAAAGATATTTATATGGAACAGCCATTTATTTTCACATCCAGTGATGGTGATCACAAAGGTCTGCAAGCTGTAACGGTCCATCTATGGACTCAAGCAAGCATCTTGGAGTTTGAATATTTGATGTAATCAAATCATTTGATTTAATCAAGAATAAGGAGAAATCATGTGTGTTCAAGAAGGTTAGTGTGAGCGTTGTTGTCTTCCTCATATTGCATGTAGATGACATCCTGATGATTGGGAATGATATTTTCATGCTGACATAGGTTAAAGTATGGTTATCTAAGGAATTTTCATTGAAAGACCTAGGTAAGGCATCTTTCATTTTAGGTCTATAGGGATAAAATGAAGACGATGCTGGGTCTTTCACATAGAGGAGGTGCTGAAGAGATTCAGCATGGTAAAATCTAGATCCAGGGCTATACAGACTCAGACTTTATGTCTGATAAAGATGATTGAAAGTCAACATCTAAAAGTTTGTTCTTGTGCACTGGTGGTACTATAAGTTGGAAGTGTTCCAAAAAGATGATTCCATCTAATCCGCGATTACCTCGAGAAGCATACGTCGAGATTAAGAGAGTTAACACTGTAGAAAATGCAACTGATCCACTAACAAAGTCCTTAGGACAGCGGAAGATCCAAGCCCATCTTAAGAAGATGGGACTTAGATTTGTAGTCAATTAGCTTTAGGTCAAGTGAAAGTTTGTTAGATGTATGCTCTAGAAGCCAGATTGGTTGATACTTGTTAAAACTTTCTAGGAGCATTTTTATAATTTTGACTTAAAATAAGTTAAATGATTATTAATTCTATCACATTATATATTAAAGTGTCTGTGATACATCCATTGAGTTAACAAGCATGATAATGTTCTCAAGAGTTGAGAATTTAAGGCATGTGTTATCATAATTAACTCCTAAATTGCTCCTGATCGTAGGATCATCATGAGGATAGTGATTGATCTAGAAGATTGATGTACGATCATTTTTTTAGGATAGATGAGTCTTGAGTCTACGATGTGGAGACATCGAAGTGAGAGTACTAGTATTTATTAGAGAACGAGGGCACTGAGCATGACCACCTCGAGTAGTCATAAGGGAGCCTACCTTCTCATGGATTACTAGCTCGATTCTGCAATGTGTCTAGTACTTTGATCTGAGGTGCATCAGTAGTTCACCTTGAGGGTGTTATATTTTGACTACACCATAACTCAGTCTCCTAACCATTTGGAACCCTGAGGTGTATGTTGGCTATAGCATGTTCATTGTAGAAATTGGATCGCACCAAGATGGGATCTATCAATCTCGATAGAGGAGTAGTCCTATGATGAATATAAGATCGAGTTCTAAAACCCATGGCTATGGTAGTGTGAAATACTAGAAAGGAGTTTCTATTAGTATTTCACATTGGACTCGAATTGAATGTTTCATTCATATGACGGGTATTGGGTTTGACAAGTTTACCTTAACCTTAATCCTATCCGAACTCATGATAGAAGAACCCAATCATATAGGTAGCTGCACTGAGAGGTTTGCTATTTGATTTTAATGGGTTGCCACCATATACTGTTAGGTGTCACTAGTAGATTTTGGGATCAATTAGAATTGTCTTGATGATCGATGATTTTAACTGGATGAATCAAAAGAGTTCTGGTCCATTGAATAGTGTTTCTATGATGTCGTTGATGGAGATCATGACATGTCCCATTATCATATAGAACTGAACTTAACTGGATCACAAAAACAAGGGTTTGGATCTGAATGTCATCAATTGAGCTAACCCAGTTTGATTGATTTGGATTAGATCAAATTAGATTCAAGAAAATCATGCTAGCACATGATTGAACCTAATATTCTCCTTCTATCATCTTTCTGGTTCATCTCAACTGAGCCAAATCAAATTTGGCTTATTCGAGAGCCTTGTATGGCTCTATCCTAGTTTGACTGGAAATTTTCTAGGTCAGAAAAGTCTTATCCTAACCTGATCTAGGCTTGTCCAGATCCATCGGATGGAAACAAGACAAGACCTGCTAATTTTTGAAACTATTTGGACAAGCTTATCCAAAAACTTTGTAGGTACTTATCTTGATCTAACTAGACCTTATCCTAGCTTGATCAAGACTTGTCCTAAATTTCATAAGATGGGAATAAGATAAGGGTTGTCTTTTCCAGATTAAGGCTTGTCCTAAAATCATGAGATGAAATTTGGACAAGCCTCTTCCAAAAATTCTAGATGGATTTTTCTTGGTCTGACTAGACCGAGTCTTGATCTGGTCAATGCTTGTTCTAACTTAATTAAGACTTGACATAAATCTATTGGATGGAACTTGAAAAGGTTTTGTCTTAAATCCCATATGATGGGAAAGGACAAGGGTCAAATGTTCACCTAGATGCAGGAAAGAAAGGGAGAGGGGCGTGCGCCCCCTAGAGACTATCTAGGGGTGCACGACCCCTCAAGATTTACATGAGGGAGAGAGGGCCACATCCTCCTCTTTGACCATGCGACCATATGGTAATGTGGAGACCCTATTTCAAAAGTATTTTGACTTGGTCAAAGTTTGATTTGGATCAAACTCTAAGGGAGATAAGTTGCTTGTGCCAATCAAAGTTTATCTTCCCATCTCCATGCCATTTTATTTGATTTTTATGCGATAAAATCAGAAGAATTAAAGGGTGGGGAGTGGAGATTAGTTAAGGAGTCCTTCTGTATGTCAAACTTTGACTTGTTCAAAGTTATATGCAAAGGGACTCTTGACTATGTCTGTAAATAGGGCCCTACATAAGCTATTGTATATTGCGATTTCTCTATGGCAAAGCCCTACCAAAATTTTCATCTCCACACCTCCTTCATCTGATCTTCTCCCTCTTCTCCATGCTCAAGAGTTGGTCCAAACCTACGAGCAAAGATTAAATTCCATGGGAGCGAAGATCAGCGAGAGACGACAGTGTTCATGAGATGAACGCGCAGCCCTCAAAGTTCATTTTGAAGGCTCTATGGGAAGATATCAGACCTAATCTTTAGAGATTAGATCTAGAAGGAGGAGACTTCTAGATCTGACCTGAGTGGATACCAATAGAGGCTGGATGCGTGCACGGCTCAATCAGAACCTCGGATCAGTCGTCAGATCATCATAACTGTTAAACGATTTATCCGATCAGGTGATAACTATTATCACTATTTTTATTTTTATTTTACTTTTAATTTTAGATCAATCTAATCAGATTCGAGAACTCTAAGATCTAATCAAATCATAAAAAATTTTTAAAATTATTTTGTTGCAAATCTGATCCGATCAGATGCATCCTACGGTAGGAAAATCCAATTTTTTTCTTCAATATATACCTGGTCAAAAAAGACCCAACCTAAAACACTCTCCTAGCTAACCTAATGTGATGCACTCCTCGAGCCCATGTACACCCATGTCTCTCATGCACACACCCATTGGAAAAATCTCAGTCCAATCATTTGGTTAGCCTCCTTATGACCTTATAAACCAAGATCCTAAGTTCTTATGATTAAACCCAATCCTAAGCCAAAATAGAAACTACGTTATGTTCTGTTCACTGCTCGTGCCAGCTTAGTTAGCAATCGGATCGGCTTGATGGTGATGTCTCCTATGAGAGCCTGAATAATAACTCTCTATTTTGCTGCTCGAGCTGGATCTCTCAGAATTTGAGCTAGCTCGACTTCCACTCAAGCTGGCTCTGACAGAAATCGAGCCAACTCTTCTAGCATATCAGCTTGATACACTTTTTAGACTTCTGTTCAAGCTAGCTCTCTTAGGATTCAAGCTGGCTCTTCTTCAGCTCGGACTGGCTCTTCTGCATCTCGGGCTGGCTCTTCTAATAGGATCCAAGCCAGCTTTTTTGAAGCATTTGCCAAAGCTTTTCAATGGTTGATTCCATTTGCTCCTTGCTCTCTTTCCACCTACTTCAAAGATTTAAGAGCACCATTCCTGAGTTCATAGATTGGTGCCTCAAAGAGATAAGGAAAGGTGATTTGTCAAACTCTATCCAATAGAGTTCTAGGTCAAAACAACTTGTTTATTTTGACCTATTCCACAACTAATTTTCTCTAGAAATGAGAGAGGGTGCATGGCGGCATGGACTTTCTCTAAAAATAAAAATTTTCATGCAAATTCCAAGGAAATTGATGTGGGGGGGCATGGGAAGCAAGATGGCGCAAGATGGAAGAGTCCTAGTCATACCTGAACTTCAAGTTTTGACTTGGTCCAACTTATTATTTGAACCCAATTAAAATAAAACTTCAACAACCAAATTAAAGCTTATCTTAATCCAACTAAGAGCCTAATTGAGTCAGATAAAATTAAATTTAAGTCTAATTAAAATTTTAATCAAATTAGAAATTAGGTGCATTCAAGTCCTAAGTGAACAAGAATGTGCTCCCCCTTGCAATTGACTTTTTTCGTAAATCAATTATACTTGATCTAATCAAGTCCAAACCAAATCTAATTGAATCTTATTCAATGAAACTTGTTCTCAGTCTTTTAGCTTAATCAAATTATGCCCATTAGCAATTCTTTTGCAAATTGATCCTCCTGCAATACTTGCACTAGGTCAAACATTAATCATAGTGAGTGTTTAACCCTAAAATGATTCTTAATCATCAATAAACTATCCGATCAGATTGAGACCTCTAATGTGTGTTACTTCATAGATTCAAGCATAAGTTGGTAGCATAGGAATAATTTTTGTACCAATCAAAATGACTATCTAGCAATGGTACTCGACAGCCAGATAGGTCAAATGTATAAAGCAACACTCTTAAAACCCATGTGGATATGATTTTCGTATAATTCATCCTCCTGACCTAAATGCTCATAGGACAACTCAAGGATTAACTATCAATTTTGATTAGATCATCCACATTATATTTTAAAATATAAAATCCATCTCATGGATTATCCTGACCAAGATTTTGCTAAATTAAAATATAGCGGTGCATTATCTCCAAACTCTTGGAGTGGTCAATCCCATCTTGATCACTCATCGATTTTGCAAGTACTTGATTATGCCCAAAAATCTTTTATTACTAAATTAAAAAGTCTGGTAGTTTGGTGTTGCATGCTAATCTATAGCTATGGCAAGTGCACCAATCGATCAAGTAATAAAGTGTATGAGTAGAGTATCATCCCGAGAGGATTGGAGAATAAGTATTGAAAAATTCTTTCCTAAATTTTATTTAAAAAATTAATTTACAAGAAATAAAAAATTAAAATAAATAAATAATTAAGAAAATTTTAAGAAAAAGAGGGAGTAATTATTAGGGTTGAATTCAAGAGTGGTAGGATACTAAGGCAATCAGTTCACCAACTTAATCAATACAATATTTAAGTAATCACGTAAATTAGGTTAATTTTGTTTCATGTGATGGTAGAATCTCTTAAGATATTCACTATCCTTTGATCTAGGTATAGCAAAACTATCAATACTTATTAACTATCCTTTGGTCCAGACATAATTTAAATAAATATTGATGCTTTAAGTATTATGAAATCCTCTAACTAAAATACACTATGTCCAAAATGCACTAAAATTACTGCATGCATAAGAATCTTAATCCAATTTAAAATACAAGGTTTATAAATCAAGAAGCTTTGACATAGATGTACTTGGTCCGTATCATCTATGTCCATCAAATCAATTAGAAGATGGTCAGTATTCTAAAAGCATTAAGAATATATTTATATACTCCTCATGAATAAAATTTAAATCTAAAATCTAATCATTCTGAATATTACATCAAAAAAGTGGCTACACCTTAGCCTTAGTAAAAGAAATTTAGTTCATGATAAAAAAAATAGAAACAATAAATAAAATAAAAGACATGACAAAATTCAAATAGGTGACTGCTTGTTGTTGAATTTTGTCGATCGTTGCTCTTAGCATGGAGAACTTGATGGAGAAGAGCTGCTAGTGGATGCACTGGACGTCGGAAGATGAGCCACGAAGAACGAGGAAAGAAAGAAGGAAAAGGGGCTCTTTTTCTAATCAAATTCTCTCTTAAAAACCATTACTTTTATTTTAGATCCTCCTCCTCTATTTCTCTATGCTATACTCTGTTACACCCTAAACTATTCTCTATGCTCTATTCTACTATTCATGCTCTCTATTCAATAGCGGTAGGTGTTTAAATAGAGTATAGATGATCTTTGATGAGAGATCCTGAAGAAATTAGGATTAAAAATCCTGAAATAGGTCAAATTGAAGTTGTCTACCATTAAAACAAAGCCTTAAATTGCTTGGCCATTGGATGGGCATCAAATGGACTAAAATTGACTCAAAAATGTATTTTAATCTCCCAAATCCAGTCGAATGAAATAGCAGCCATTGGACCAGCATTGATGAGGAATCTTGACCATCGGATCATGCTGATTGAGCTTTAGAAGCTTAATTAAAATAAAAATCAACAATAGCCATTAGATCATGGCCGCCTCGTCTCTCAGCCATCTGTTAGCACCAAAATCCCAGTCGTCCGCTCATGTAGATCGATCATGAGTCACATCTTGCATAGACCACTCCAATCGTAGCTTGCCATGCCACATGAAATTCTTAAAATGCCCCATGCACCATGATTTTTGGGCATGGATCCATTAAGGGTCTACGCTGCTTCGTTTACTATTCCAATGTATCATACACCATGTGGTTTCCTAACGTCATAGTGATGTTAGGCGGGCTGATTTGGTGTGGGCAATTCGGTGGTCGGGTCGACCATTTTTTATATAGTTTTCCTTGAGCTGATTCGATCTGGACTGGCTAGCTAATTAATTTTTTTCTTTTAAATTTGATTTTGGGCTCATTTTAAGTCCGTTTTACTTCAACTTTATTTTTGTTGAACCAGAAAATTGAGCTCTTTTCATTGGTAGCCATTTTTCCTACAAAGAATGAATAAAAATATCAATTTTTTAAAAATAAAATAAATTATTTTATAATTTAATACTTTATTATTATATTTATAACATTCATCACACCTCCTAACTTACTCATTGCTAGTCCATTAGCAATATATTATTTAATATTAATTAACTACCATGTTTCAATAAGATCATCTTTTACCAAAAAAATAGATCTAGGATTAAAGATCAAAATGTTTAGCAAGTACCACTAACTGTATATTGAACTTTAGAAGTAAATTTCATGGTCAGCATAATCAAAAACTTTCTTGGAGTACATCTAAAGATCTACAGCACTTGTGTTAGTGATGGCTAACTTATCATTTTAGTGTTAATTTAAAGAACAAATGTATTTTCTCTTATCACCTATTTTGGTTAATTTTATATATACTCTCAAGTTAAGCTCATGAACTAAGGCAGCTTTTACACTGCCTCATTTTCTTCTTTTTTTTTTATGCCGACCATCCTGACCTTTCCTCCATCATTTGACATGAACCTCTACACTTGACTTAGATGTAGAGACCTAGTTACTAAGCTTCGGTCAATCTACATATACTCTATTCTTTGCATTTTTATTTTAGGCAGGTAGCTCTTTCCTTAAATTCAAGTTTTTTTTACTGAAATTTATATTAATCATCAATTTTTAATGATAATCGAATCTTCAGTTGGCCTTATAATCAACACATTAATTTGTTAGTGTGTGTGTGCAATTAAAAGTGCTAATAGTCTTTAAATGATCTAAGTAGGTTGCTAAAAATCTGACCAACTAGTTTACTTCTTTAATTCGCTATATTCATTAGCAAATACTACAAATATTTTTACTTCTTCATGTTTATCTTGCTCAAGATTTTGTTTCTTGATACATGGTAAATTTTTTTTAAAATTATTTAAATTTAATTTTCAAAAATTTTAATAAAAAATAAATTTTTTATAAAATTTTTTTCGATGGCTCCAACTTAATCAACATTGTATCAATGGAGAAAAAAAATAAAGAATGCAATAAGGGACAGGAAAGAATACACCTGATTCGATCCAACCTAGTTCTTCGAAATTTTGCAAATTAGCTTGAGCTCTCCATTACATTTCTCTGTAAAATTAAAAACACATACTAGAGCCATAAATGAGCAACAAGAAACTATGAAAAAAAATAAAAGAAAAGGATCAAAACTAAAAGAAAAAAAAAAAATCTATCTAGTAGTTTTAATTTATAGTCACCAGCTTGGCTTTCCTTTAGCTCTAGATTGGATCTTGCAACCAGAGGACTTCCTTTTCCCTCTTAAAACTTCCACCAATATAATGCTTCAGCCTATGTCCATTTACCTTGAAGGTACATTTTGATTTGTTAGAGATCTCTACTACTCCATATGGAAAAACTTCAGTAATTGTATGGACCTGTCCATCTTGATTTTAGCTTTCTTGGAAACAAATATAGTTATGAACTATATAGGAGAACTTACTATCCCTCATGAAATTCTTTTTTTATAATTTTATTATCATGCCTTTTTTTAGTATATCCTTTGTAGATCCTTAAATTCTCATAGGCATCATGGCGAAATTCCTCCATCTCATTTAATTGTATCAACCTATTCTTTCCTGCATCTTGTATGTCAAAATTAAGGATTTTCATAGCTCAATATGCTTTATGTTCTAGCTCAATAGGAAGGTGCCATGCTTTACCAAAGAGTAAACTATATGGGGACATACCAATGGATGTTTTATATGCAGTCCTAGTACCCATAATACGTCATCTAATTTTAATTACCAATCTTTTCTAGATGCACTTACAGTCTTTTTCAAGATTCTCTTTAATTTTCTATTAGACACCTCTACTTGACCACTTGTTTGTGGATGATATGGGGTAGCCACCATTTTTTTTTTATAGATTTTCAAATTAATTATTGCAAATGTGTGTGCCTACATCACTAATGATTGCTCTAGGAGTGCTAAAACATTTAAAAATATGCTTTATCAAAAATTTGCCAACTACCTTAGCATCATTAGTTGGGAAAGCTATTACTTCCATCAATTTTAAAATATAATCTACAGCCACAAGAATATATTGATTTGAGAAAGAACTAGGAAAAGGTCCCACAAAATCAATACCCTAAACATTAAAAATTTCACATACAATAATATTGTTTAAAGATATTTCATGTATTCTAGAAAGATTTGCAGCTCTTTGATAGCGGTCACATTAAGAGCGGTAAGCATGAGCATCTTTAAATAGAGAGGGCTAATAAAAACTTGATTGAAGAACCTTATAGGCTATTCTAATTGGGCCAAAATGTCCTCCTACTTCTCAGTCATGATAATGCTGTAGAATTTTCTCCATCTCTTCCTTCGGGACATCTTCTAATGACTTGATCTACACAATACTTATACAAGAAAGGTTCATCCCAAAAATAATATTTTACAATAGATAAAAACTATTTTTTTTATTGAAAAGAAAGATTAAGTGAAAGAACCTTACCAACCAGGTAGTTAACAATATCAGTATACCATGAAAATGTTCTACCTGATATAGCATAAAGGCGCTCATCTAAAAATTCCTCCTTGATAGGGCAAATATCTAAATTCTTTTCTATGACATTTTCCAATCTTGAAAGATGATCAGCAACTGAATTTTATGTACCTTTCTTATCTTTGATCTCCAAACCATACTCTTGTAGCAGAAGAATCCACCTGATCAATCTAGGTTTTGCATCTTTCTTAGCAAGAAGATACTTCAGAGTTGCATGACCAGTATATACAATAACTTTAGATAAAATAAGATAGAAATAAAATTTATCTAATGCAAATACTATTGCTAGGAGCTCGTTTTCTATATTTTTGCATATTTTTATTGTGCGTCTATCAAGGTGTGGCTGACAAAATAAATAGTCCAAAAAGTCTTATCCTTTTTCTGACCAAGTATTGCTACTATGGCTGTACACTAGCATCACACATCAGCTCAAAAGATAGGGACCAATTTAGTGCCACTACGATTGGTGCTGTGACTAGCTTCTCCTTGATTGTGTTGTATGCCTCCAAACACTTATCAGTAAAATGAAAAGAGATATCCTTACACAATAGATTAGATAAAGATCTAGAAATTAGGGAGAAGTTCGTTATAAATAGACGAGAAAATCCAACATTTTCTAAGAAGCTCCTAATAGCTTTTACTAAGATTAGTAGAGGCAACTTTTTGATTACCTCAACCTTAGCTCTATCCACTTTAATTCCCTTATATAAGATCTTGTGGCCTAGGACTATGCCTTCTTGCACCATCAGATGACACTTCTCCTAATTTAAGATAAGATTAGTATCCTCACATCTTTGTAAAATAAGAGATAAGTTATGCAGGCATTTATTAAATGTCGACCCAAAGACAGAAAAATTATCCATAAAGATTCAAGAAAATCCTCAATCATGTCCTGAAAAATAGCCATCATGCATCATTGAAAATAGCTAATGCATTACACAAATCGAATGGCATTCTCCTAAAAGCAAATGTACCATAGGGGCATGTAAACATAGTTTTCTCTTGATCCTTAGGTGCTATGGCAATTTAATTATAACTAGAATGACTATCTAGAAAATAATAAAAATCATGCCTAGTTAATCTTTCTAACATCTGATCTATGAATGGAAGAGGATAATGATCTTTTCTAGTTGCATCACTTAATTTTTTATAATCCATGTGTACTCTCCACCCAGTCACAGTCTTAGTAAAAATTAATTCATTATTATCATTTTGAACTATAGTAATCCCACCTTTCTTAGAAACTACTTGAATAGGACTCACTCAGGAACTATCAAAGATAAGATAAATAATACCTGCATCAAGTAGCTTGATTACCTCCTTTTTGACAACTTCTTGCATCTTTGGATTGAGTCTTTTTTGGGGTTAGATTGTTGGCTCATAATTATCCTCCATGAAAATTTTGTGCATATAAATTAAGCAACTGATTCCTTTGATGTCTGCCATGGTCCATCCAAATGCCTTCTTATGTTTCTTTAGCACTCTAAATAACTTATCTTCCATTAATCCTATTAGAGAGGAAGAAATAATAATAGGTGAGTGTGAAGAACCTTCTAGGAAAACATATTTTAAATGAGAAGGAAGTGGTTTAAGTTTAATAGTAGGTGGTTCTTCAATTGATGGCTTTAGAAGAGGAGTAGATAATCTTTCTAGCTCTTGAAAACATGGTCTGTATGTGCATGGAATGTATGGCCTAGCCTCCAATAATCCTATGCACTCTAATTGCCTTTCATCTTCAATTGAACCCTAATCGTCAAACCTGTTTTCTAAAAAATACTCATATACTAATTTGTCAATATCATCAACTTAAAAATAAGTTTGATTATAATTAGGATGTTTAATAGCCTTAAAAATATTAAAGGTAACTTGTTTCTCTTAGACTCTAAGAATTAATTTTTCTTATTGAACATCAATAAAAGCTCCCCCAGTAGCTAAAATGGGTATCCCTAGAATAAGGGGTACTTCAATATCTTCTTCCACATCTTGAAGAATGAAATCAATTGGAAAAATAAATTTATTTACCTTTACCAAGATATCTTCTACTATACATCTTGGATATTTGATGGATCTGTCTGCTAGCTGAAGAGTGATAGTAGTAGGCTTTGGTTCTCCAAGACCCAGCTTTCTAAAAATAAAGAAAGGCATGAGAATAATACTTGCTCCTAAATCACATAGAACTTTATCAAAATTACAATCACCAATAATATAAGGGATAGTAAAACTCTTTAGGTCTTTTAGCTTCTATGAAAATTTGTTTTGAAGTATTGTTGAGCATTCTTCATTCAAATTTATTGTCTCATCCTCCTTTAGCATTTTTTTTATTGCTTATAATTTCTTTAAGAAACTTAGCATACCTGGGCATCTGAGTAATAGCATCTACGAAAGAAATATTAATATATAAATTTTTTAAAATTTTAAAAAAGTTTAAAAATTTCTTATCTGGATGATATATTTATCTCTCTAGGAATGGTAGTGGTGACTCATAGGGCTTTATGTTTGGATCAGCAAATTTAATACCAGGGGATCATCCATCTACTGGTTGTTTTGGTAACTAATGAACTTTAGTTGGTTATTTTATAGTTTTCTCATAAGTCTCTTTCTTCTGATGTGGCTCTTTCAGCTCTTTACCACTTCTTAAGATGATAGCATTGATTTGCTCCCTTGGATAGGTCTCTATATCGCTAGGCAAGGATCCTTGTGGTCTTCTGGAGATTATCATGGCCATTTGACCCACTTGCATCTTTAGTTTTCGAATCGCTGTCGTTTGGTCCTGCCTAAGCTTGGTTTCTAGGTTTCAAATGGCCACTTCTTGATTTTGCATGAATTTGGTCTCCATATTTTGTATGGCCACTTCTTGATTCTACATAAATTTGACCATTAGCTCCTCAATGTCAAGCTTTTTCTCAAGTACCTAGAATCCTAAGGGTGATTATTGTGCTACATTTTTATTACTCCATGAGAAGTCTAGATGTTGCCTCCATCCTTGATTATATGTGTTGGAGTAGGGATCATTTTGCTATAGCCTAAAAAAAGTACCAAATAGTTAGTTGTATCAGAGGCTTTAACAAAAGGATTACCTGTCAGGCAGTCCTTTGTATTATGTCCTCCACACAGCTTACAAGTGATGCTCTATATGTGCATAGCCGATCCCTCCATATTGTTGACTTCAACTCTAAGGGCTATAATCTTAGCTAATAAGGCTGAAATGCAATCTAATCCTTACACAGTGGTCTTCTCGACATCATGCGATCTATTTGTCACTAGTAGCTATTTGATGCCATCTTATTTATCAAATCAAAGGCTTCCTTCTCTATTTTGTGATTAATGGTACCTCCTCCTGTTGCATCAATCATAGAATGATTAGTAGGAGATAAACCAATATAAAAAGTTTATGCCTAAATCCAAATGGCTAATTGATGGTGTGGACATCTCCTTAGTAGTTCCTTGAATCGTTCCCAAGCCTCATATAGTGACTCCATCTCCATCTACACAAAAGAAGAATATCATTATAGATCTTTGTAGTCTTGGAAGGTGGAAAGTACTAGCCAAAATTTTTTGTGCTAAGGCATCTCAAGTAGTGACAGAACCTATAAGAAGAGAATGAAGCCAACTTTTAGTTTTATCCTATAAAGAAAAAGAGAATAACCTTAACCTAATGGCATCGTCCGACACCCCATTAATTTTAAAAGTATCATAAAGTTCAAAAAAATTATAAATAGAAGTGTTCGGATCATCATGCACATGTCCAATAAATTGGATAGTTGATAGAATCATTTGGATCATCATCGATTTTATTTCAATGTTATTTGCTCGCACAGGCGGTCTCCTAATGCTTGAAGCTGCATCGGCTACAGATGGTGTGATGTAATCGTTTATTAGATGATGTGCCGCTCGAATAACTTCCTGCTGTCCCTATGCTGCCATATCTAATCCTAGATTGACATCATCTAGATCTTCAATCATCATATTTCTTTCTTGATTTAATCTTCTGATGGTCCTCTCTATTTCTAGATTAAAAGGTACTAAGTCACTATTTCCTGTACATGTCATGCACCGAATGAAAAATTAAAAATAAAATAAGAATAAAAATTAAAAATAAGATTTTAAAATAAAGAAAGGATTAAAATTTTAATATTATTTTAGATACAATTTTCGGCAACGATGCCAAAAACTTGATGCATGATAATCTATCGCTATGGCAAATGCACCTATCGATCAAGTAATTAAGTATATGAGTAGAATATCAATCCTAGAGGATTAAAAAATAAGTACTAAAAAATTTTTTTCTAAACTTTGTTTAAAAAATTAATTTATAAATAATAAGAAAAATAAAATAAAATAAAGAAATAATTAAGAAAATTTTAAGAAAAAGAGGGTGTAATTATTAGGGTTGAATTCTAGAGCAGTAGGATACTAAGATAATTGGTTCACAAACTCAATCAATACAATATTCAAGTAATCATATAAATTAGATTAATTTTATTTCATATGATGGTGGAGTCTCCTAAGATATTCACTATCCTTTGATCCAAACGTAGCAAAACTATCAATACTTATTAACTATCCTTTGATCCAACCATAATTTAAATAAATATTGATGATTTAAGTTTTATGAAACTCTCTAATTAAAATATGCTACGTCCAAAGCATACTAAAATTACAGCATGCATAAGAATCTTAATCTAATTCAAAATATAAGATATATAAATCAAAAAGCTTTGACATAGACATACTTGGTCCGTATCATCTATGTCCATCAAATCAATTAGAATATGGTCAATATTCTAAATGCAATAAGAATAGATTTATATACTCCTGATGAATAAAATTTAAATCTAAAATTCAATCATACTAAATATTGCATCAAAAGAGTGGAAACATCTTAGCCTTAGTAAAAGAAATTTAGTTCATGATAAAAGAAATAAAAATAGTAAATAAAATAAAAGACATGAGAAAATTCAAATAGATGACTGCTTATTACTGAATTTTGTCGGCCGTTGCTCTTGGAGTAGAGAACTTAATGGAGAAGAGTTGCTGGTGGATGTGCTGGATGTTGGAAGATAAGCTGCGAAGAACGAGGAAAGAAAGAAGGAGAAGGGTTTTTTTTTATCAAATTCTCTCTTAAAAATCCTTACTTTTCTCTTAGATCCTCCTCTATTTCTCTATGCTATACTTTACTACTCTCTAAACTATTCTCTATGCTCTATTCTGCTATTCATGCTCTCTATTGGGCTGTAGTAGGTGTTTAAATAGAGTATAGATGGTCTTTGATGAGAGATCCTAAAGAAATCAGGATTAAAAGTCCTTAAATAGGTTGAATTGAAGCTGTCTACCATTAAAATAAAGCCCTAAATCCGTTGGCTATTAGATGGGCATCAAACGGACTAAAATCCACTCAAAAATCTATTTTAATATCCCAAATCTAGTCGGATGAAATAGCAGCCATTGGATCAGCATTAATGAAGGATTCTAGGCCATCGAATCACGTTGATGGAGCGTCAAAAGCTTAATTAAAATAGGAATGAATAGCAGCCATTGGATCTTGACCACCTCAACTCTCAGCCATCCATTAGCACCAAAATCCTAGCCGTCTGCTCATGTTGACCGATCATGAGCTGCGCCTTGCATAGACTGCACCAATCATAGCTCGCCATGCCACATGAAATTCCTAAAATGCCCTATGCACCATGATTTTTGGCCTTGGACCCGTTAAGGGTCTATGTTGCTCCATTTACTATTCTAGCATATCATACGTCGCATGGCTTCCTAACGTCATAGTGACATCAGGTCAGATAGTTTTGTGTGGGTGATTCTGCAATCGGGTCGGCCATTTTTGATCTGATTTTGGCTGAGCCAGTTTGATCTAGATAGGTCACTAATTAATTTTTTTAATTTTAAATTTAATTTTGGGCTCATTTTAAGTCTGTTTTGCTTCAAATTTATTTTCTTTGAACCAAAAAATTGAGCTCTTCTCATTGGAAGCCTTCTTTCCTGCAAAAGATCAATAAAATATCAATTTTTTAAAAATAAAATAAATTATTTTATAATTTAATATTTTTATTACTATATTTATAACACTTATCATCTGGCACCAAAGCATAGTGAGTTGCTTGCAAGCCATCATGATGATCTTAGGTCTAAGGGATACTTATATCCATATCTCATCAGAGCAATTTTTGACTGTAGAATGTTCCAAAGTTGGTCACATTCAGTGATGATGTACCCCAATATCTCATCTGTATACTATACCAGTATCTCTATACTTCTTGGTTAAGAGGACACCAACCTATACGACACACAATAACCTCTACTCAATAAATGTTGTTGTCCTAGTTAACAATGTATCATTTGATTATGAATAGTTTAAGGACTAATCTATAAATCCTCTTCTTATCGAAACTAAATAGTCCTAAGGATATCATCACAATAAAGAAGTTCATTAGAAGATGTAGACTTTATGATGGAAAAATATCAGAATATAATTTTATTTAATAATACATCATTTATATTTATAAAATAGCACAACCATCAATAGTCTGATGATTAATTTTGAAACATATTTTTCAATAATAAATCCTCTCTTTATCGATTCAAAATAGTCCTAAGGACTTTATCCTAACATAGGAGTTCATAAAAGAAAGATGTACACTTATGATAAAAATGTCAAAATAAACTTTTTAATCATAATAAATCATTTATAATTACAAGATTAACTCATCCATTAATAGGTTGATGATTGATTTTGGAATATATTTTTTAATATTATGGATGTACTTTTTTGAGGTTGATAGTTTAACTCTAGGTCTTCCTAAACATAGAGATCAAAAGGATGAATTATGCGGTAACCATATTCAAATGGGTTCTTGAATATTACTTTACATATATTTAACCTATCTAGACATTGGGTACCATTGCTAGATGGTTATTTTGATTAGTATAGAAATTTATTTTTATGCTACTGGCTTAGGTTCAAACTTATGAGATCACACACATTAGAAATTTCTATCTAATTGCATGCTTGATCAACAAGTATGAATCATTTCAGGATCAAATCGCCAATATGATTGATGATTGATCTAGTGCAAGTGCTGTAGGAGGATTAATTAGCAATTGAATTGTTAATTAGCTCAATTTGACTAAGCATTAGGGCTAATATTGAGTTTAATTGAATAAGTTTCAATTTTGTTTGATTTGGACTTGATTAGATCAAGTCTAATTAGTTTAAGAGGTAAGCCAATTATAAGGTAGATCAATTTTCTATTCAATTAGAACTTATGTGCACCAAAATTTTTAATTAGTTTAGCATTTAATTATATTTAAATATAATTTAATTAGATTTAAATAGGCTCCTAATTGGATTAGGATCATCCTTAATTAGGTTGCACCAATCCTAATTTAATTAGGCTTAAAATTTGGTTTGACCAAATTAGAAAACTTGAGAGCTCAGTTGGACTGGAACTCTCTCTTCCCTTATGCCAACTTTTCATGCCCATGCTGCCCATTTCTTCAGAGTGTGCATGAGATTCCTCACACCTAGAAGAGTCCCATGCACGCCCCTCCCTCCTGGTTTGGAAATTAGTTTTGACTAGGTCAAAACAAGCAAGTTGTTTTGACCTAGGAAACTATTTAATAGAGTTTTAATATTCTCTAATTCTATGCTTTCTTGACATGTAAAGAGAATCAGATTTGATTTGATTCTTGGGCATTGAAAAGAAGGTTTTGAGCATGAATATTCTAATAGCCAACACCAAAGGAAAATAAGATGGCACCCAAAAGATGGGCACTCCAAAGTTTTTTGCATTAGAAAGTTTCGTATCTAGGTATTTGACCTAGAGTAGGACTCTTCCTTTTCTCCATATTTAAGAGGGCTTAAGGCATGGGATTTCTATGAGTGATTGATCATGGAACAAAGAGTGGGGTGTGGGATTATTGGGTGCAAAATCCTTTAGGGCATGGGCTTTCTTTAGGACATCAAGTTTATGTGTCCTGGTGAGAGAAAAGAAAGAAGAGAAGGAAGGGTTCTTCTTTAGGGTTTCTGATCTCCCTTCTTTCACATACTTTTTAGAGAACAGTATCCCCTAATCCTTTAGTTTTTCATCTTTTGGAGGGTCTGAGAGATCTGAAGAAAATTATTTTGATCAATTGTCAGGAGGGATCTGCAAAGAGCTAGCATGCTGCACAAGTCTTCGATCATCGTACCTCTGATCAGCGTAAGAGCCTCGTGTGGACAACCTATAGAGACTGGACATCCTATGCAGCTTTAAGCAACAACCTCAATCATGAAAATCAGCAGTAGAGTTTTCAACCTATGATCAGGGATAGAGATCTGATCTCTGTAAGATGCTAGATTAGATCTAGATCAGTATTAACATTATCAATACCTATGTATATCATTTACTTTTAAATTAATTACATGCTTTATATTATGTCATAAGATCCTAGATGTAGGTATTTTCACATGCATTAATAGATTAATTTGATTAATCTAAGTCTTTTGCTACATAATTTTCAAAAATATTTTGAAATATATGCATCAAATCCTACAAGTTTATCCATCACTGGTCTTAGAGCCTAGGTCAATTGACATGGTATGTATGCATGTTTTGATATGATAATTTAGATTATATCTAAATTGTATCCTTATATTTAAATCTGAAATAAATAATTTTTGGATCGCACGGATTGATTATAATGTTGTCTTGCTATAAGATTTATCCCTTATAGTGGAAAGGTTGTCCTAGTACGTGCTAACCTAAAAACTAATCATAAATATGTTAGATATGATCTAAATAGAGTTAAAATCATTATAATCTAAAAATTATGATCATGAATATGTTTACATTAGATGTAAAAATGATTCATGGTTTTATTTATGTTATGTGCATGGTTATTGATTTTAACAAGCAACTGGTTGCGGTTAATGAAGTGAGCCAACTCATTTCTGAATTGAGTCAACCATTTAGTTAACAAAATTAGATTATAAAAATATTTTACAAAACTTGAAAATTATTTTCAAATACCAAATCCCAATCCATCAACCCAATACTTAATTAAGAATTAAGGGTTATAAATTAGGATCTCGAATTATGAATTAAAGATCCTAAGACAAAATCATAATATATGGATTAATGGACTAGTATGAATTAGGTTCATTAGTTGGGTTAGACCTAAGATTAGATTAAAGAATAGACTTAATTAGAGTAATCACTAAATCAAATCAAGCATTATTTTAGATTAGGTCAATATCACTCTAGATCAATTTGAAGGAAAAACGCTATTTTCCTAGCACAGGATCGTTCAGATCTGATTGGATTTGAAAGAATATTATTAAAAAAATTTCTATGATCCTAATCAAATTTGAGACATCTTGGATCTGATCCTAAAGATCTAATATTATAAAATAAAATTAAATTAAATCTAATTTTATTTCATACTTTATTTTGGATAATCAGATTATCCTATGATGATACTGATTGATGCTGATGTTCTGGAAGAAGCCATGCACGCGCCTGGCCTCTACCGGTATCCACTCGAGCAGGATCTGGAGGTCATCTACTTTTAAATCTTCTCTTCAAAAATTAGATCTAGATCTAATCTTGAAGTTTTTCAAAACTTCTTTTGAAGAAGCAACAGTCATCTCAATCAGTAATGTTGCCTTCTTCCTGATCTAGGCGCCTTTCTTCCTTGGATTGCACCTGAACCCATGCCCAACTCCTTTGAACGTGGAGAGGAGAGAGAGAGGATCAGAGGGAGGCATGGAACAGAGGTGGGCAGCCTTGTGGCATGGTGAAAGGAAGAAGCACTCTAACCCTAGGTGCAGATAGTGTTTAAATAGATCCTACTGCATCATGCAGTGCCACATCATCCTGGCCAATCAGAGGCCTTCCTTCAATTAGATCTAAATTAGATTGGTGGGATGATGTCATCTGATCCAATCATATGAGAGTTCCTAAAAAATTCACATAGGTGGTGCCAAAACTGGATAAAGCAAAAACTTTTGGCTTCTGGGTATTTAAATCTATCAAGAAACCCTGGAGTCCCATCTGTATGGGACTCCATCCCTTGTCCATATGGGGCGCATGCCTAGGGTGGCATACACTCTCTCTCTTGCCTCTTTTAGCAGAGGACAAAAGCCCTAGGTGCTCCCCTATAGGTGCATGACACATGGCCCTATGTCTAAGTGTCTAAGGTTAACTGTTGACCTATATCCAAAAATAGGAATTAGCAGGTTATAGGAATTGGCCGGTGTTGTTTTAAATCCATCTAATGAATTAAGACAATTCTTTTCTGATCTGGACAAGCTCCTGTTAGACTAAGACAATGTTTTTAAGTGAGCTCAAATAAATTTGGCTCAGCTGAGATGAACCAAAATGATTACAAAAGTAGAATGTAAGGCTCAATTGTGTGCTAGCACGATTTTCTTGAACCTAATTGGATCTAACTCAAATCAATTAAACTGGATTTATCCAATTGATAACATCCAGTTCCAAACTCTTATTTGTATGACCCAGATCAGTTTAGTTTCATATGATAATGAGACATGTCACGATCTCTATCATCGACATCATTGAAACTCCTTTCGATGGACCAGAATTTTTTTGATTCATACAATTAGAATGATTGATCATCTAAATCATTCTAATCGCTCCCAAAATCCACCAGTGATACCTAGCAGTATATGGTGGCAACCCATCAGAATCAAAAGTGAATCACTCAGTGCATCTACGTATGTGATTGGGTTCTTCTATCTCGAGCCCCAATAGAATTAGGGTTAAGGTGAACTTGTCAAACCCAATATCCATCATATGAATTAATCATTTGGTTCGAGTCTAATGTGAAACTCTAATAGAAACTCTTTCTATCATCTTTGCTCTGCTATGGCCATGGACTCAAGGACTCAATCTCATGATTATCGTTGGGCTGCTTCTCATATACCGAGGTAGATAGATCTCCTATTGGTGCAATCCAATTCCTACAATGAACATGCTATAGCCAACATACACCTCAAGATTCTGAATGGCTAGGAGACTAAGTTATGGTATAGTCAAACTATAACATCCTCAAGATGAACTATCGTTGCACCTCTGATCAATGAACCAGACACACCACTGCAGCATCGAATCAGTCATCGACGAGAAGGTATACTTTCTTATGACTGCTCGAGGTGGTCATGCTCAATGATCTTGTTCTCTAATGAGTATCTATACTCTCATTTGGTGTCTCTACACTGTAGACTCAAGACACATCTATCCTAAGAAAGTGATCATACATCAATCTTTCGAATTGATCACCATCCTCATGATGATCCTACGATCGAAAGCTATTTATGAGTTAATTATGAAAATTCATATCTTAAATTTTAACTTCTTGAAAATATGAATTATCATTACCATTAACTCAAGGGATGTATCATAAATACTTTAAATACACACTATGATATAAAATAATCCATTTATTAATTTATAATTAAAATTATAAAATTGTCCTTAGAAGTGTATTACAAGTCTCAGCCAATCTGGCATCTAGGGCACACATCTAACAAACTTCCACTTGACCTAAAGCCAATTGGCCATAAATCTAAGTTCCATCTTCTCAAGCTAGACTTCGATCTTCTATGGGCTTAATTACTTTGTCATCGGGTTAGCCACATTATCTGCATTGTTGACTCTCTTGACCTTGAGTATCCCTTCTCGAGGTGATCATGGATGAGGTGGTATCACCACTCGATGTGCTTGGATTTCTGGTGAGATCTCGGCTCCTTAGCTAGGGCTATGGCGCCATTATTATTGTAGTACAGAGAGACAGTATCTGATGGCATCACTTTGAGCTCTGCA
The DNA here is from genome assembly GCA_006176705.1 of Cocos nucifera. Taxonomy (NCBI): domain Eukaryota; kingdom Viridiplantae; phylum Streptophyta; class Magnoliopsida; order Arecales; family Arecaceae; genus Cocos; species Cocos nucifera. The sequence continues at coordinate 287,911 of QRFJ01001345.1, forward strand.
TCAAACTTCTTGTACCAAAATGCCTCCTTAGTAGCCTTTGATATAGCGATGTACCCTACTTCCATGGTGGAATCTACTGTCACCATCTACTTGGAACTCTTGCAACTAATAGCTCCACCATAACAAATAAATAGACTTTCAAAAGTCGACTTCCGATCATCTATATTGGATATAAAATCCAATTCTGTATACTCCTAGACCTAGATTACCAAAGACTAGAAATATATCCTTAGTCCTTCTCAAGTACTTAAGAATATATTTCACAGATGTCCAGTGCTCTTTGCCTAGATTTAACTGATACCTGCTCGTGATACTTACAGCATGAGTAATATCAGGTTGTGTACATAATATGGCATATATGATGCTCCCTATTGTTGAAGCATAAGAGATCTTGCTCATGCATTCAACTCCTCAGATGTGCTAGGGCACATCTTCTTAGAGAGATGAATGCCATGTCTGAAGGGTACTAATCCCCTCTTGGAGTTTTTCATGCTAAACCTTTTTAGTACCTTCTTTATGTATATTTTCTATAAGAGACCCAGCATCCTATTCAGTCTATCCCCATTGACTTTAATTTATAGAATAAAAGATCTCTCTCCTAGATCTTTCATAGAGAACTCCTTAGAAAACCATATTTTGACTATGGTCAACATGAAAATATCATTTTCTATTAAGAGGATGTCATCCACATATAGTATAAGGAAGATAATAGTGCTCTCACTGATCTTTTTGAAAACACAGGGCTCCTCCTCATTCTTGATGAATCCAAATGATTTGATTACATCATTAAAACGTGTATTCCAGCTCCGAGATGCTTGCTTAAGTCCATATACGGACCTTTGCAGCTTGCATACCTTGTGATCATTATCACTGGATATGAAACCTAGAGGTTGTTCCATATAGATATCCTCCTCAAGATATCTATTTAAGAATGCCATTTTCACGTCCATCTACCATATTTCATAATCAAAATAGGCTACAATAACAAGCAATGTGCGAATGGATTTAAGCATGACCATTGACAAAAAGATATCTTGATAGTTAATGCCTTCGCACTGACTATACCCTTTCGCTGCGAGCCTTGCTTTGAATGTCTCTACATTTCCATCAGCACCAATCTTTCTCTTGAAGATCCATTTACATCCAATAGGTACTATATCTTCAGGTGAATCTACCAAGGTCTAGACTTGGTTCGAATGCATTGAGCTAATCTCTAACCTCACTATCTCTAACCATTTTTTGAAGTCGATATCTAATATTACCTCATCATAGATTTTGGGATCATCACCATGAACTCCATTTCCTATGAGAAATATTTTCTCTACATCTTTTGATATAGTACCTACATACCTTTCAAGAGGATAAAAAATTCTACTTGATCTACGAGGTAAAGGAGGTAGTGTCAGGTTGGCTCAATCTGATTGGGTTCCATAGATTTCTTAGATCGTTTCCGCATACATCAGTATGTATTAGGACAAGCAGGTCTATGGCCCTTTTCCCATGTCCTACAAAAGAAAGCTTGGTCATTTTGCCATGAAGGTATGATTCATAAATTGGATATGACTCGAAAGTCAACGGACTCAATAGTCCTGATTTCTCTAATTTGTTAACCCTATCTTCAGCTATATGACCTAGCTTAAGGTGCCATAAATACCTATCATTTAGACTATCCCTAGGTCACTTTGATCCTATGGCATTCACGTTTTGCTCGATATTAAAAATAGAAACAACAATATGTAACTGGTAAAGACCATTTATAAGGAAACCACTTACAATTTTATTACTTTCAAAAAGAATATTACAATGATCCTTATGAAAACTAATTATATAGCCTTCCTGTGCTAAACATGAAATAGAAATTAAATTTCTGCTTGCTACAGGCACATAAAAATAGTCCTTAAGAACTAAATCTAATCCTGATGGTAATCGTAAAGGATAGGTTCCCACAGTCATAGTAGCAACTCTTGCTCTATTTTCGATGTGTAGAATCATCTTACCATCCCCCAGCCTCATGCTATCCTCAAGATCCTACATAGAAGTACATAAGTGAGCACTAGAACCAAAGTCAAGTACCCAACTGGATGTAGAAAAAATCATAGGTTCGATTCTATAACAAGCATACCTCCTGAAGGACCTACCTCCTTCTTGTTCATCAGGCTGGCTAGGTATAAATAGCAGTTCTGCTTCCAATGGCCATCAGTATTGCAATTAAAATATTTTTTCTTATCGGCCTTCTTCTTTGGCTCTACCTTCTTCTTCTTCCCACCATTCACTTTCTGCTTCTTCATGGACTTCTTCTTCATTCTAAAAGACTTTCTCTTAGAAGAAGTCCACACCATAGCAAGTACCGAGTCTTTAGAATCTTTCAAAGAAAGCTCAGTAGTAACCAGCTTGTTCATGAGTTTAGCCAAGGTATTTTGAAGTTTATGCATATGGTAGTTCATGACGAACATCCCATATGCATCAGTCAAGGATTGTAGAATTATATCAATCTATAGATCCTAATCTAACTTGACATCGAGCATCTTAAGCTCTTCTAAGTTCTTGATTATCATCAGACAGTGATCTTGGATCGAATGCCCATCATGGATCTGAGCCTTAAATAATCTCTTAGTGACTTGATATTTGGCTACATGACTCTATTCACAAAATAACTCTTGTAGGTGAGCCAACATTTGGTGGCTAGTCTTAATGTCTTCATGTTGGCATTGGAGCTCATCAGACATCAAGCCCAATATGTAATACATGGTTTTGTTATTTTCACCATCAACTTCTCGAGAGATGCTCTCTGATTAGTGGATGGATAGGCTGATAAGATGGGAGGATCCTGTTCCAACACATGAGTCAACTTTTTGAAATCCAAAATAATTTTAATGTTCTAGAGCCAATCCTTGTAGTTAGATCCGATCAGTCTTTGGGTATCCAAGATACAGGCTAGTGGATTGGGCGCAGACATCTTCCTGTAGAGAGTCAAAGTTTCTAGTTAGATTTTATAATTAGACATGATCAATTTGTTTAGAGATTTTATTTTTAAATAAATTAGGCTCCCATTATTTAATCAAAATTCTAAACTTTCTTGGTAGAGATGCAAAAATCTATATAACTATTGATTTCTAGTGGGTGGTGTAGTCCCACCATCTGGCTCACCACCTCACCTAATAATTATTGATGATGGGTCAATCGATGAGTGGACAACTTTTGTCCAATGATTCTCTAATCATGGTGTAACCAAACTTGATCTCTAATTTATGAATCTCACAGTGTCTGAAATATTGATCCTCTTCTTAGTTAAGTCAGATCCATCATTTACACGAATTGAATTCTTAATTGGGTCCCTCACCATATCCAAAATATTGAGCCCAACCCATCCTCCAACCTGTAGCATCTAATGCCTAATAGATATGGTTGCATCTTTCTGATGCAACTGAATCATTATATCTAGTCGAGAACAATCAACCCCAAAAAGGGCCCGTACATCTACAATGGTAGAAGACCTTAGACTTAATATTTTGTTAGAAAGATTTAATTCAGGTCTCTTTAAACTTGACTTGACTTAGTCATAACAATTATGACTACTCTAGTGGCATGGGTTGGCTCGAATTGTTAGCCATCTCAAATTAGAACTAGGTCGACACAAATGGCCAGATAAGTGAGATCGGTGGAAGGAATATGCCATTAACTCGATATGAACATATTCATGTTAAATAGCACCCAATTAAAAATTAGTCAATTGTATCTGCCAGACTTACCATAGACACCAAATTATCAAATCAGAATCAATTGGATTAGCCTACAATCCAGACTCGAACCATGGAGCTAAACTAGGTCTTGACTTATTTGAGTCACATCTCAATGTGATTCGATCATGATCCAGACTTAATCCTATTAGGCTAGTCAAATCTAAGCTTTTTTTGATTCCACCTAACTAACTCTTGATTTGATTTGATCAATTGCTAGACCTAATTGAGCTACCCAAGCCCGAACCCAATTTTATGAATATGTCTTAGATATGAAAATTCATAATTTTTAGGCCTAATTAATTTTATAATCTTAATTCTTAATTAAGTTTTGAGTTCATGAATAAAATATGTAATAAAATCCTAGGATTTTAGGATTTAGGATTTTGTAGAAAAATAAGTTTTGATTTTTGATTAAGGATGAACGTGCAGTACCCCTACATGTCATAAGAACATCCCATCAAATGGAAGGAGAAGGTCTTTAAATCCTACTTTGTTCCTATAATTGAACGGCCAAGGAGAATGCCTTAATCAAAAATATAATTTCTACTACTAAACTAGTTAGATCTAAATTATATATTGCATATACAATTAATGATCTAACTTATACATGTTTTGCATACATCTCATGTATCATAACTAAATTAAACATGCATACTTTTAGATATGAAATATCACATATTAAATCTAAAAGATAAAATTTTAAATTTGATCATATCAAAAATAATATTATTCTAGATATTTTATAAAACTATTCTATAACTAGTCTAAGGATGCATATTTCATATCTTATATGAAAAATTAAAACTCTATTTTCTATTTTCTAGATCTTATTATAATAATTATAACTTCAAAAAAATAAAAATTAAATAGATCTAAAATTACTTTTAATTAAATATTAAAAATATGATTATGCTAGACTACACATAGATCTATTCTATAACTAGTCTAGTCTTACATCTCATATATTGTAGATCTAAATTATTCTAATTTTAATTTTTTAATTTTAAATCTAATCATATCTGATGTGATTTCTAAAATTATTTAATATTAGATTATAAATAAAAATAAATTAAATTTAAAATAGATCTGATGAACTGCCAATCTGGCTCTGATACCAGTTGAAGGAAGAACCCTCTTTTTTGATTGGATCTGAAGAAATATTTTAAAATTTTTTTCTGTGATCCTAATCAAATTTGAGATATATCGAATCTGATCTTAGAGATCTAATATTATAAAATAAAATTAAATTAAATCTAATTTAGTTTCATATCTTGTTTTGGGTAATCAGATTATCCTATGATGATACTGATCGATCCTAAGATTCTGGAAGGAGCCATGCATGCATCTAGCCTCTACCGGTATCCACTTGGGTAGGATCTGGAGGTTTTCTTCTTCTGAATCTTTTCTTCGAAAATCAAATTTGGATCTGATCTTGAAGTTCTTCAAAACTTTTTTTGAAGAAGCAACCATCATCTCAATCAGTAGTGCTGCCTTCTTCCTGATCTGGACGTCTTTCTTCCTTGGATTACACATAAACTCATGCCCAACTCCTTTAGGTGTGGAGAGGAGAGAGATGATTAGAGGGAGGCAAGGAACAAAGGAGGGCAGCCTTGCAGATTGGTGAAACAAAGAAGCACTCTAACCCTAGGCGTAGATAGGGTTTAAATAGATCCTAATGCGTCATGCAGTGTCACATGATCCCAGCCAATCAGAGGCTTTCATTCAACAGATCTAAATTTGATTGGTGGCATGATGTCATCTAATCCAATTAGATGAGAGTCCCTCAAAAATCCAAATAGGTGGCGCCAAGATTGGATAAAGCAAAAACCTTTAGTGCCTAGGTATTTAAACCCATCAAGAAATCCTAGAGTCTCATCTGTATGGGACTCCATTCCTTATCCATATGGGGTGCATGCCTAGGGTGGCGTGCACCCTCTCCTTGCCTCTTTTAGTAGTGGGACAAAAGCCCTAGGTGCTCTCCTATAGGTGCATGACACATGGCCCTATGTCAAAGTGTCTAGGATCAACTATTGACCTATGTCTAAAAATAGGAATTAGCAGGTGATAGAAATTGGCAGGTATTATTTTAAATTCATCTAATGAATTAAGATAATCCTTTTCTGATTTGGACAAGCTCTAGTCAAACTATGATAAATTTTTTGAGTGAGCTTATTTGGCTCAGTTGAGACGAACCAAAATGATTACAAAAGGAGCATGTTAGGCTCAATCGTGTGCTAGCACGATTTTCTTAAACCTAATTGGATCTAATCCAAATCAATTGAATTAGGTTAGTCCAATTAATGACATCCAAACCCAAACCCTTATTTGTGTGATCCAATTAGGTTTAGTTCTATATGGTAATGGACATGTCGCAATCTCAATCATCGACATCATCGAAACTCTTTTTGATGGACCAAAACTCTTTTGATTCATATAATTAGAATGATTGATCATCTAAATCATTCTAATTGCTCCCAAAATCCACCAGTGATACCTAGCAGTATATGGTGGCAACCCATCAAAATTGAAAGCAAATCTCTTAGTGCAGCTACTTATGTAATTAGGTTCTTCTATCTTGAGCCCCGACAGGATTAGGATTAAGGTGAATTCATCAAACCCAATATCCATCATATGAATTAATCATTCAATTTGAGTCTAATGTGAAACTCTAATAGAAACTCTTTCTATCATCTTGACTCTACCATGGCCATGGGCTTAAGGACTCCATCTCAAGGTTATCATAGGACTGCTCCTCATCTATCAAGATAGATAAATCCTTTATTGGTGCAATCCAGTTCCTACATTGAACATGCTATTGCCAACATACACCTCAAGATTTCGAATGGCTAGAAGATCGAGTTATGGTATATTCAAACTATAACACCCTCAAGGTGAATTGTTGATGCACCTCAAGTCAAAAAACCAGACACAGCACTGCAGCATCGAGTCAGTCATCGATAAGAAGATAGACTTCCTTATGACTGCTCGAGGTGGTTATGCTCAGTGCCCTCGTTCTCTAACGAGTATTTGTACTCTTGCTCTGGTGTCTCGGCACCATAGACTCAAGATACATCTATCCTAAAAATGTGATCGTGTACTAACCTTCTAAATCAATCACCATCCTCGTGATGATCCTACGATCGGAAGCTGTTTATGAGTTAATTATGAAAATTCATGTCTTAAATTTTTAACTTCTTGAAAATATGAATTATCATTACCATTAACTCAAAAGATGTATCACAGACACTTTAAATATATACTATGATAGAAAATAATTTATTTATTAATTTATAGTTAAAATTATAAAATTATCCTTAGAAGTATATTACAAGTGTCAACCAATCTAGCTTCTAGGGAACACATCTAACACAATTGCAATAGTTGTAGTTGGTCAAGTCCTTGTCTTTAATAAGAATCAAATGGACTTGATTTTTGGCTTAATGGTCTAGCCTGGATCGTTAGGTAGATCTAATCAAAACTAATTAATCAGTTGATGTCTAAAGTAAGTCTAGTAGTTTTGATTGATGGTCTTTAATTGGAAGCTACTTGCATATGATTCGTTCTTTGATGAGTTAATGGCATATCCCTCCCAACGATCTCACTTACCTGACCATCTTGATGAAATTATATTTTGATTAGATCACTTGATGATTTGAGTTGATCTATATCAACTAGGTAAATCAGTGTTGTTGATTTAGATGCCCCTAGACTGGCTTATCTCTGGTTTCCATTAATCTAACTTGGTGAAGTCAGTGGAAGGATTATGATTAGCTGGTTAATCATCTCTCTTCTCTTAAAATGAGTTAACCAAATTCTCTAAAACTATTAGATCCTTAAAATAAAATAGTTATAGTGAAAACTAGATCGTAGCCTCCCATTAAGTTGAGTGATAATGGGTCCATTTGAAAGAAAATTGTAGGGTTTCTAGCTTTACTTTCAAAAAATTTTTTTAATAATCATGCAGCAAAATTTAAAAAATAATTTAATTAATTTTATAAGCTAATAATTAAATCAATAAAATTCTAAAACTAGGATCGTAATGTGACATATATGCATTAAAAAATTGAAAACAAAAAACCATTAGTAGTAAATCACGTTTACCATACCTACACTACTTGTGTTCAGAACACAATACCTTGAACGAGTAGTCGATCACCACAACTGATATATCATCGAGGAGGTCCTCTCATCATGACATAGCTACACATGATGTCTAGCCTTTACGGATCGTCCACACAAGGTTCTGGTCTCGATCGGCTCCTCCCGAGTGCTAGCTTGATGCTATAACACTCGATGGCTAATGTAGATTGATCTGAATCGATCTCCCTCCAGCAATTTTTTGGATGCTCCAAAAAATTACTAGAGGTATGGGAGAGGTAGTGGAAGGTCTCTTAAGAGTCTCATGATTTTGTGACACTAATATCTCAGGTTCTTTCTTCCCAAACCCTAGGCTGAAACCTTAGGGCAGCACTTACCTAGAAATCTTGCATCTCTCACTGGATTTTTTCTCTCTCGGAAAATTTTCAAATTTTTTCTCATGAAAAAGGGGACACTCATGTAGAAGGGACTCTACTATCTTTGATGTGCACATGCCCTAGTGAAAGCCCCTATTTAATCTGCACCAAACAATGTTGAGTGCATGTGGGAAGGATAAGATCAGGTGGTTGCACATTTGAATTCATACTCTATTTGAATTCAAATGGTGACCATCTAGTCCTCATCCACTTGGGGCAAAAGAAGGCTGGGCATGCACCCTCTTGTTCATGAATTCCTTCACTAGAATTCTCAATTCTCATGGAGAAAGGATGGGTGCAAGTTAGGGTGATGTGGTGTAGGAAAGACTAGTCAAACTAGTCTTAAAAGAACCTTATCCAATTTAACCTAATCCAAACCAATTTGGCTAGGCCCAATTAGACCAGATTAAATCCAAATAATTTAGATTTAAATTAACTTAATTAAATCCTAATCAAATCATAAATTAATTAAGCCCAATCCCTAATCAAATCAGGGAACAAGCCTCCTCGATGATTAGGTCATCTTATAACCTAATTGGGTCCAACCCAATTGAATCAAATTCAACTGGACTTGATTCAAAACTCATTATTCAATTAAACTGAGTTAATTAGTAATCAAATCACTAATTAAACCTCTCATAAATGTAGAGTCCAAACCTAGTGGGTGTCTGAGCAATAGAATTCCATCTATATTATACTCTTGATCGAATAGTCCTAAACTAGTGGAACTCTTGACCGCAGTATCCCAAATGAGTGGAACCCATGATCACGGAGTTAGAGACTAGTAGGACTCGATCACAGAGTTCTAGACAAATAGGACTCAGAGTCCTAATACAATTAGACTCTTGATTGAGGAATCCTAGTCCAGTGGGATGTTGACCTTAGAGTTCCAGTCCAGTAGGACTCTTCATCAGCCATCGGATCAGGTAGGAACCTCTAATGTATGTGACTCCATAAGTTCAAACCTAAGCTGGCAGCATAGGAACCACTTTCTGTACTAATCAATTGACCATCTAGCAATAGTACCCAATATTCGGATAGGTCGAATAGTTGCAATCGTAATATTTAAAACCTACTTGAATATATTTATCAAATAATTTATCCCTTTGACCTATGTGTATAGAATGATTCAGAATTGAACTGGCAACTCTAAGAAAATTCATTCACATCATGTCTTAATGCAATTAGTCCTTTGACTTCTCATGGGGACTACCCTAGCAAAAGAATTGCTAAATTAATATAAAATTCAACACAACTCCTAAAACCCATAGTGGTCAATCCTATCTTGATTCACACACTGCCTCCTCAAGTACTTGACTATGCCCAAAAACATTCCATCTCTGAATTAGAAATTCAGTTAGTCTAGCACCAAAGCATAGTGAGTTGCTTGAAAGTCATCATGGTGATCTCAGATCAAAAGGACACTTATACCCATAATCCTTTAAAGCAAATCTTCATAGCAAAAAGCTTCGAAGTTGGTCATGTTCACTATAGATATACCCCTACATCTCACTTACATACCAAACTAGTATCTCCATACTCCTTGATTAAGAGGATAACCAATCAATATGGCATACAATGATCTATACTCGATAAACATTGTCTTCCTACATAACAACGTATCATTTGATTGTGAATAGATTTAAGGACTAAATACTAAATTCTTCTTTATTGATTCTAAATAGTCCTAAGGACTTCATCATAATACAGGAGTTCATTAAAGGATGCAAAAAATTTATGATGAAAATATCAAAATAATATTTATTTATTTATAATTTATATGAAAATACTAGAATAGCTCAATCATCAATAGGCTAACGATTTGCTTTGGAACACTATTTTCAATAATCTTTTACTTGGACTAAAGCCAATTGGTATAGTATCTAATACCCATCTTCGACTTGAAATCGTCGAACTCTTTCACCGCAATAGCTTTAGTGAATGGGTTCGCCAAGTTCTCCTTTCCATCGATCTTTTGAAGGTCGATATCATCTTAATCCATGATCTCTCAGACAAGGTGGTAGCAATGCAGAATGTGCTTCATTCGCTGGTATGCCTTCAGTTCCTTCACCTAAGCAATGGCTCTAAAGCTATCACAATAGAGAAGAACTAGACATTCAAGAAAGGGCACCACTCCAAGCTTTGTGATAATTTTTTTTACCCACACCGCTTCTTTGGCAGCATTTGATATAGTGACATACTCTACCTCATAAATTGAGTTGGCTATAGTGTGTTGCTTAAAACTCTTCTAGCAAATAGCTCCACCATTAAGGGTAAACACGTACCCTGACATATTTTTTCTATCAACGTGATCATATTGAAAATTAGAGTTTGTAAGCCCTACAAGTCTCAAATCTCACTCACCATAAATAAGCCATTGGTCCTTAGTATTTCTTAAATATTTTAAAAATTTTTTAGCAACCTTTTAGTGGTTCTTTTCTGATTAGATTGGTATCTACTCGCTACCCCTAGTAAGAACCCCACATGTAATCACGTACATGTCATGGCGTACATGATAGAATCTACTATCAAAGCAAATAAAATTCTACTCATATGCTCTCTCTGTTGAGGTGTTGTCGGACAATCCCTCTTTAAGAGAAAAATTCTATGGCCTATTGATAGATAGCCCTTCTTGAAATTTTCTATACTGCACCACTTTAGCACAGTGTTTATGTATATGGACTAGGACAATCCAAGCAACCTCTTAGATCTGTCTCTATAAATTTTCATTCTTAGGATGTAGGAAGCTTCTACCAAGTCCTTCATGGAGTAATAAGATGATGGCCAAATCTTATCCTGGTAATGCAGGAACGTCATTCCGATTAAGAGAATATCATCCATATATAACACAAGTAATATAACTGCTGGACCATTAACCCAGTTATATATGCAGGACTCTTTTCCATATTTAACAAAGCCATATGTTTTGATCGTCCTATCAAAATGCATGTTCCAACTCTAAGGTGCTGTTACAATCCATAAATGAACCTTTGAAGCTTGCACACCTTAGAATCATCTGTGGATGTAAACCCTTTAGGTTGTATCATATACACCTCTTCATCCAGCTCTCTATTCAGAAAAACTATCTTCACATCTATCTATCAGATTTCATAGTCTAGATGGGTAGTTAATGCAAGCATAATCCGAATAGTTTTAAGCATTAGCACAGCAAAAAATATCTCGTCATAGTCTATACCATAATGTCGATGATATCCCTTGGCAACTAGAGGGGCCTTATAGATCTCCACCTTTCCATCTACGCACCTCTTCCTTTTGAAGACCCACTTGTACCCAATGAGTTTTACCCCTTTCGGTGAATCAACCAATGTCCATACATCATTAAATTTCATGGATCTATTTTGAATTTCGTGGCTTTAAGCCATTTCTTAGAATCAAATATTTGCATTGCATCCATGTAGATGATCGAATCCTCATTGTTCTCATCGAGTTTAATAGGATCACCATCCTGGACTAAGAAACTACAATATCTATCTGGTGAAATGATTGTTGTACTGGGCGGAAGCACGAATTTCAAAGTAAAATTATAAAATCAAACAAACCAAACCCAAACCTTAGGACCACCTTATTAGTAATTAAATCATGTAACATGCATTTGTAATATAAAAGAAAGTATTAGGACACACCTCTTATTGCTAAACCCTAAATTGTTCCTAATTGCTGGCAGCAGTCTGTCAGGGGTTCCACCAGGTGCCCACGTATTCACCCTCCAACGTTGATCCACACAAAGATTAAATCAAGACACCAGCACCTCTAATTTACATAATTAAAATTTTTATAATAAGAATTTTAATTAAAAGGGCAAGACCTTCCTTAGCCTTTACGTCACCTTCCTTGCCTCTCCTTACCTATCTTTCTTTTTCCTTATCTTTTTAATTTTTCTTCCTAATCTCTTTATTTTAAGATGACTTCTAGTTCTTTTAAGGACAAGATCTGGATAAGAGAAGGGAAGAAAAAAAAATTGGACAATAGAAAACACTTGTAAGAAAGAAAGATAATTTTCACAACCCCCGGACTCTTTGTGTGCACCCTTATTTATAATGTACGTAGGGGTGCCAAGTCATTTTCTCACACCCTTACCATATAATTATCTCATGTCCCTTCAGCCTATCTCATGCCTAATCAAATAATAATGTCATGCAGACTTAGTCCAAGAGGTTCCTTAAAGCAGAAGGACTCTTGGACTAATTCTACGTAAGTTATTTATGAAGAGTCACAAGCTTTCATTTTTGGCGCCACCCTGATATAACCATTAGATCATATAAGAAGACCATGCAATGGCCTTGAAGTGGGATGCCCATTTAGTAAAGATGGCATAGAGATGATCTTTGAATAGTCAATGTCCCAAGGGACTTTGACTTGGTCCAAGAGGCGTCAAAGATGAGAGGGTGGCAAGGAGTCTTGGGCAGCAACGAATCCTGGGCAACAAAGAGTCCCTTCTTAAAAAAATAACGAAGTATTTAATTTGTAGGACTCTTCTGCACCCCATATCTGATGTCCATGCCTATTTAAAAAAGTTACGTGACTTAAAAATAGGGAAAGTCAAAGAAGGTAGGCGCTAACTAAATCCCATGCACCAAAAATACTTTGCGCATGAAAGACTTCCCACGCGCAAGAGAGAGACTCTCTAGCATGTGGGATTCTGGTATGTGGCACCCCATCTAAAGCCCAATCAGCCTAGGTTAATCCAATTCAAGACCAAATCCTATTTGGCTCAAATCGGACCTTAATTAGCCCAAATCGGAAATCAATTTGAATCCAATTCGAATCTAGGTGCTAGGGTTTGCTACATGTGCTAGCATGTTCATCTCGCAAACATGGTCTAATCCAATTAAACTCTTTAATCAATTTTCTTTGTGTGTGATCCATTGGTTCCACATCTAACCAGTAGTGGGTCTGGGTGTGATTTGACCTAATCTGGTTAGAACTTATCCAAATCGATTTAGGTCAAAACTAGCCAACTTAATTTGACTTAATTTAGAACACTTTCTAATTTAATAATTAAATTAAAATTTTAATTTGATCGAACCCATAAGACATGATTGACGTCTAGCAACGTATCGTAACTTTTTGAAAGATGTAAAATTTTGATGGAAATACCAAAAATATCCTTTAATGGAAAATTACCATGCAACTAGATTTTTCGATCTCCCTGCATCCTAAATATGACTCTGGGTATGGAAATATGTCAATCCCAATATCGTATTCATTTCTCTTTCAATCTAATGATGATGATTCATTTAATGAAATATTAGAAACCATTTTTAATTTTCATCATACTTTGGTCAAAGTCTTCCTGAATCATCATCTATTTTAAGCAGGTAGGATGCTATTTTCTCTTACCAGAAGTGATCGATTCCATGTTAACCTACTCACAACCTTCATATATAATCTACCATATCCAGATCATCCTGTATATGACTGAGTCATGAATGAGTATAAACCAAAATATGGATTTATATATATAAGATTCTATGGTAGTTTCAGGTCAAAGGATTATATGCACAATTCCATTATGAGAATCATCTATTGGCATGTAGATAAGACTCCATTAGATATTCTCAACTTGGATCAATTTAGTGAACTCATTCTCTAATGAGCACCCACATCTTTGTATAAGTGTCATACACAAGTGATTGTGAGATCAATCACCCTCTCAATTGAGCATACAAAAGATGTGCTAGTCTTACCAAAGACATTGATCCCCAACTCAATGTTCCTTCGACTAGGAATGTTAAAATTAGGGTTTTAAGGTTTTTAAACTCACTGGTATGATCTCATCATAATCCTAAAACTATAGTCTTAATTTATGGAGTTCATCATAATCTTAAATAAATAATAAGATACTGCATATGATGAAATAATGTCTTTATTTATTTTAAAATATTATTACATGAGTTTGGAAGACAAAGAATTGCCTAAAAAATTGATTGGCTGGCCTGAGGGCATATTCCTTTCAATCTCCAACTTGCACTAAAGCCAATCGCCCTTAAATTTTAATCCCATACAATTAAGGTGACGATCAAACAATTGCAGTGGTAAAGCTTTAGTAAATGGGTCTGCTATGTTGTTCTTTGTGTCAACTCATTCTATGACTACATCTTATCTTTCAACAATTTCATGAATGAGATGGAAGCATCTCAGAATGTGTTTGGATTTATGATGAGACCTAGGTTCATTTGCTTGAGCAATAGCTATAGTATTGTCACAGTAAAGTGGTACTGGAATCTTAATTTCAGGAATAACATCCAATTCAGTGATGAACTTCTTCATCCAGACAGCTTCCTTGGCAACTTCACTTACCTCAATAGTTGAATCAACTACAGTTGGCTGCTTAGAACTCTTCCAACTCACTACTGCATCATTCAAAGTAAAGACATATCCTGAAATGGATTTGCTATAATCTGGGTTTGATCGAAAACTAGAGTTAGAATATGCTTCTAGTTTAAGATCAGAACCACCATATACTAGAAAAATATCTTCAATTTTTTTTAAGTACTTAAGAATATTTTTGACAGCTTTCCAATGATCCTCTCCTAGATCAGCTTGAAATCTACTTGCAATGCCTAAGGCATAAGCAACATCAGGCCTTGTACATAACATGGCATACATTATTGATCCAACAGCCGAAGCATAAGGAATAGAACTCATTCTATTTCTCTCTTCAGGTATCTTTGGAGACATCATTTTAGAGAGATGTATACTTTGACTCATGGGTAAGCAAACTCTTTTACTCCCATCCATACTGAATCTTTTCAGTATTTATCAATATACCTAGATTGGGACAAGCCTAGCATTCTCTTAGATCTATCTCTACAGATCTTTATTCCTAGTATATACGATGCTTCTTCCAAATCTTTCATGAAAAACTTATTTGATAGCCATAATTTGACTGATTGTAATATTAGGATATCATTCCCAATGAGGAGTATGTCATCTACGTACAGAACCAAGAAAACTATGGTTCTCCCACTAGTTTTCTTGTACACACATGATTTATCCACATTCTTGATAAAACCAAACTCTTTTACTGTTACATCAAAATGGATGTTCCAACTCCTTGATGCTTGCTTTAATCCATAAATGGATCTTTTAAGCTTGCATACCTAATTTGGTCTCTCATTTGACTCAAATCCCTGTGATTGTTACATATAGACTACCTCTTTAAGGAAACCATTAAGGAAGGCGGTCTTCACATCCATTTGCCATATTTCATAATCATGGTATGCTGCTATGGCAAGCATAATCAGAAAAGATTTGAGCATGGCAGCAGGTGAAAATGTTTCATCATAATCAATCTCCTATTTTTGCCTAAAACCTTTAGCCACCAATCAGGCCTTATAAGTTTCAATTTGACCATCTGCTCTAATCTTTTTCTTAAAAATTCATTTGCATCCAATAGGGTTTATATTCTTTGGTGCATCCACCAAAGTCCATACTTTGTTGATGTGCATGGGTTCTATTTCAGATTGCATGGTAGCCAGCCATTTGTAAGAGTCCTTACTTTTGACTGCTTCCATATAGGTCAGAGGTTCGTCATTCTCAATGACTTGGACTTCATTGTTCTCAATAATAAACCCATACCTCACAAGTATATGTCGTACTCTTTCAGATTATGGATAGGAGTTATGTGTTCTGGTTCTTTTATGTGATTATTTGGTTGAAAAATTTTTATTTATTTTTCTTGAACTTTACTAAGTTCAATATTTCTGCCACTGCCCTTTTCTAGGATAAATTCTTTTTTCATGAAAGTGGCATGCCTACTTACAAATACCTTTCATTCAGTAGGGTGGTAGAATAAATATCTTATACTATTTTTAGGATATCTAATAAATAGACATCTATCTGATCTAGCATCAAGCTTATGTCCAAAATTTCTTTTGACATATGCTGAACAATCCCATATCTTAAAATACTTAAGATTGGGTTTCTTACTTCTCCATATCTCATATGGAGTACTAGATATAGATTTAGAAGGTACTCTATTCAAGATATAAGTTGCAGTCTCCAGGGCATGACCCTAGAAGAAAATAGGTAATTCAGTGAAGCACATCATTGATCATACCATATCTAATAAGGTATGATTTTTTCTTTTGGTTACACCATTTACTTACGGTGTATAAGGAGGTATCCTATTCAAAGAGAATCCCTTTTACTTTAAGATAGTATAGAAACTCACTAGATAAGTATTCTCCTCCCCGATCAGATTGAAGGATTTTTATACATTGTCTAGTTTATATTTTGACCATACTTTGATACTCTTTAAATTTATCAAAGGCTTCTGATTTGTGTTTCATAAGATACATATATCCAAACCTAGACAAATCATTAGTGAATGTTATAAAATAAGAGTATCCTCCTCGAGCTTGTGTCATCATAGGACCACATACATCCGTATGTACAAGTCCTAATAATTCTTTTGTCCTTTCTCCATGTCCACTAAATGGAGTCTTAGTCATTTTACCCATGAGACATGATTCACAAGTTCCTAATGATTCATAATCAAAAAGACCAAAGAACTTTTCTTTGTATAACTTGTTAATCCTAGCCTCACTAATATGACCTAATCGATAATGCCAAAGTAAAGTATTATTTATGTCATCTCTCTTACATTTTTTATTTTCATCAATATGAAATATATTATCATCCAAACATAGAGTCAACAAACCATTGCTAAATATGCCAAAATAAATATTTTTATTAGAATATTTGATCGAGCAACCTTTGCTTGTTACATTAAGACTATAACCTTGTTTTAATAACAAGGATATAGATATAATATTTCTAATGATCTTAGGCATATAATAACAATTTGTAAGCTTTAAGATCTTTCTATAAGGTAACTTCAATATATTTGTCCCTACAGCTTCTGCTTGGATAGACTCTCCTCCAGCGCCATAGAGCTTGAAGTCACCTTTCTTCAAACTCTTAATTTTCTGCAGCCCCTGCAAAGATTTGCAGATATGAAAATCAATGTCGGTATCTAATACCCAAGAATTTAAAATGGAAGAATTTAATGATAATATGGTATGTATCTTATACATACCTTTTGGTGCATTATTTGCACCAGACTTCATGGTTGCAAGGTAAGCCTTGCAATTCCTCTTTCAATAATCTATTTTGCCGTAGTGAAAATAGGTCGTCTGTTCGGAGACCTTCTTCATCATTTTTTTCTTTTTTATACCATCTTTAGCGTTCAACCTTTTCTTTGAACCATTTGTGCCAACCTTTTTCTTGGAGATCCCATCCACAAGAAGAAGAGGAACCTTATTCTTTTTTATATGACTTTCTGTTGTCTTGAGCATATTTAATAGCTCAGGCAAGGAAGAATTTAGTTTGTTCATATGATAGTTTACGATAAACTAAGGAAATGATTCAGGGAGTGATTGCAGGATCAAATCCTAACTTAACGCTCAATCCATAACAAAACCTAATTGACTTAATCGAGTGATTAGGTCAATTATCATCAAAACATGATTTTGTATAGATGTTCCTTCTGTCATTCTTGTATGGAATAATTACTTAGATATCTCATATCTAGCAGTTCTACTATGCTCTTCATAAAGTTCTTTTAGATTGAGCAATATGGACTGAGTGTCCATGGCATCATGCTGCCTCCGTAATTCATTACTCATAGAGGAAAATATGATGCATTTGACAGTAAGGGAATCATTTTGCCACATCTTATATATGGATTTATCTTCATCTGTGGCATCTTTTCATAATGGTTTAGGATTAGGGACATCAAGAATATAGGAGAATTTTTCTTGACTGAGTACTATTTTTAGGTTTCTCAGTCAGTCCACATAATTTTGACCAGTCAATTTATTTGAATCCAAAATTGAACACAATGAAAGTGAAAAAGCCATTTAATCTACATAATAAAGAACAATACATAAGCAAATAACTCATGATGACAAATATAATTAAATTAGGATTTAATTCTATCTCCCATTGTTTAATCAAAAATCATAATCCTCTAATTGATTTTCTTAGTGAGAATAGGACCCTAATTCCTTATAAAAGGTCTTGTGGTTGCACAATAAACCTGTTATCAGTTCAAAGGTAGGAAACTCTTTTCAATTGCATTTTATGCAACTCTCAAAAAACTTTTGCCTCTAAAACATTAATAGCCTTGTGTTAACACAACAAACATTAATATTTTAGTACAAGTAGAACCCTTCATTTCTATACAGTCAAAATAAAATATAACTGCTTTTATGGTTACACAACAAAGCAATATATTCAAAATGCTGTAAGCATCTTAATGCACTAGATTAATATTACATCATTCCCCATGATAGATCTTGTGATTACACAATAAAACTAATATGGTTATGGACATAATAAGAACCTAGTATGAAGGAAGGCCTTAATGTAGTGAATATAATACTAAGCATTTCAATCTAGAATTAAATTAATCGAATCAGTCAGATAAGTGGGAGTCCCCTCGTTGCCTTCCTTAGACACCAATAAATTGGCCAGGTCAGACAATGGAACTAATTAAAAAATCATGTTCTCTTTACCAATCATGAACCATTTATCCTAGACACCGATTGATCAATTAGATATTTCGACTGATTCAGCTATAGGTTAATTACACTACAACGTAATATAATTTTTAAAGAGTGATTTAAATGGTCTCGATACACATTCTGATTTAAATCAAACTAAATGCATAAAAGCATCAATTATGATAAAATATATATTAACATGTATAATTATTCTAGGACAACCATCATTATATAGTGGATACTTTTCACTATATCAGGGCAACCTTTATAGAATAATATATACATCATAATCTTATTATGATAAATAAAAATATGATCTCATCATATAAATAACATGCTAATAAAAATTATATGATACTTTTTATTTGTGCCATTACATTATAAGCAAAGCATTATATGATTTAACCTAATAAGGCTTGCTCTGATACAACTAAAATGATTGGTGTACTGGGCAGAAGCACGAATTTCAAAGCAAAATTATGAAATCATATAAACCAAATCCAAACCCTTGGACCACCTTATTAACAATTAAATCATATAACATATATTTGTAATATAAAAGAAAGTATTAAAACATACCTTTTATCGCTAAACCCTAAATTGTTCCTAATTATCGGCAGTAGTCCGTTAGGGGTTCCACCAGGTGCCCACGTGTTCACCCTCCAACGTTGATCCACACAGAGATTTGATAAAGACACCAGCACCTCTGATTTATATAATTAAAATTCTAATAATAAAAACTTTAATTAAAAGTGCAAGACCTTCCTTAGCCTTTATGTCACCTTCCTTGCCTCTACTTACCTATCTTTCTTTTTCCTTACCTTCTTAATTTTTCTTCCTAATCTTTTTATCCAAAGATGACTTCTAATCCTTATAAGGACCAAATCTGGATAAAAGAAGGGAAGAAAAAAAATTGGACAATAGAAAATACTTGTAAGAATGAAAGATAATTTTCACAACCCTTGGACTCTTGGTGCGCACCCTTATTTATATTGTACGTAGGGGTGCCAACTCATTTTCTCACACCCTTTCCATATAATTATCTCATGCCCCTTCAGCCTATCTAACACCTAATCAAATAATAATGTCATGTAGACTTAGTTCAAGAGGTGCCTTAAAGCAGAAGGACTCTTGGACTAATTCTACGTAAGTTATTTACGAAGAGTCGCAAGCTTTCATTTTTGGCACCACCCTAATATAACCATTAGATCAGATAAGAAGACCATCCAATGGGACACCCATTCAGCAAAGATGGCATGGAGATGATCTTTGAATAGTCAAAGTCTGGGACTTTGACTTGGTCCAAGAGGCGTCAAGGATGAGAGGGAGGCAAGGAGTCTAGGGCGGCAAGGAATCCTAGGGCACAAAGAGTCCCTTCTCAAAAAAATAATGGAGTATTTAATCTATAGAAGGACTCTTCTATACCCCTTATCTGATGTCCATGCCTATTTAAAAAATTTACGTGACATAAAAATAGGAAAAGTCAAAGAAGGTAGGCGCCAACTAAATCCCATGTGCCAAAAATACTTTGCGCATGAAAGACTTCCCACGTGCAAGAGAGAGACTCTCCGGCATGTGGGATTCTGGTATGTGGCACCCCAACTAAAGCCCAATTAGTCTAGGTTAATCTAATTCAAGACCAAATCCTATTTGGCTCAAATCGGATCTTAATTAGTCCAAATCGAAAACCAATTCGAATCCAATTCGAATCTAGGTGCTAGGGTTTGCTACATGTGCTAGCATGTTCATCTAGCAAACATAGTCTAATCCAATCAAACCCTTTAATTAATTCCCTTTGTGTACTATCCATTGGGTTCCACATCTAACCAGTAGTTGCTTTGGGTGTGATTTGACCTAATATGGTTAGAACTTATCCAAACCGATTTTGATCAAAACTATCCAACCCAATTTGACTTAATTTAGAACACTTTCTAATTTAATGATCAAATTAAAATTTTAATTTGATCAAACCCACAAGACATGAATGATGTCTAGCAACGTATCGTGACTTCTCGAAAGATATGAAATTTTGATGGAAATACCAAAAATATCCTTCAATGAAAAATTATCGTGCAACTAGATCCTTCGATCTTCCTGCATCCTGAATATGACTCTGGATATGGAAATATGTCAATCCCAATATCATATTCATTTCTCTTTCAATCTTATGATAATGATTCATTTAATGAAACAATAGAAACTATTTCTAATTTTCATCATGCTTTGATCAAAGTCTTCCTGAATCATCATTTGTTTGAAGCAGGTAGGAAGCTATTTCCTCTTACCAGGAGTGATCGTTTCCATGTTAACTTACTCACAACCTTCATATATAATCTACCATATCCAGATCATCCCATATATGACTGAGTCATGAATGAGTATGAACCAAAATATAGATTCATATATATAAGATTCTATGATAGTTTTAGGTCAAAGGATTATATGCACAATTTCGCTATGAGAACAATCTATTGACATATAGATAAGACTCCATTAGATATTCTCAACTTGGATCAATTCAGTGAACTCATTCTCTAATGAGCATCCACATCTTTGTATTAGGATCGTACACAAGTGATTCTAAGATCAATCACCCTCTCAATTGAGCATATAAAAGATGTGCTAGTCTTACCGGAAACATTAATCCTCAACTCAATGTTCCATCGACTAGGAATGTTAAAATTAGGATTTTAAGATTTTAGATCTCACTAGTATAATCTCATCATAATCCTAAAACTATAGCCTTAATTTATGAGGTTCATCATAACCTTAAATAAATAATAAGACACTGCATATGATAAAATAATGCCTTTATTTATTTTAAAATATCATTACATGAGTTTGGAAGATAAAGAACAGCCCAAAAAATTGATTGGCTTGAGGGCATATTTCTTTCAACCGATTGATATGGTACTCTATCAGACCGCCTTAAGGATGCAGGTACATTGGGCTCCAGATTTGATGTAATCAAATCAGATATAGATTCAGCTACTTGTGTCAATTTTTCTATCTACTGAATTTTCTCAAGTTCGACCTTAAAGGCATTAGTTTCTTCAACAAGAAAATTCTTTTCTAAAATGATTGCCTTAAGGCTGACAAACATCTTTTTGTTCATTAGCAAGATAGAAAAAGTATTCTTTGATCTCTTTTGGATATCCTATAAAAATACACTTATCAGACTTAGGTCCAAGCTTGTCCGTTGTTGGAGATAAACCTCACTCCCGCCGAAGTCCAATCTGATGCTTAGCCTAATGTAAATATTAATCACGAAAGAACTCCTCCACCAGTCGAACTTCTTTCAAACTCCTCCAGCGGTCGAACTCCTCCTAAGCTCCTCCAATAGTCGAACTCCTTTCGAACTCCTCCAGCAGCCAAACTCCTCCAGCGGCCAAACTCCCCGCAGTCATCTAGGAAGGTCTCTGTACGAGTTCAATCTCATGCACGGCATGAACCGACCCATGTCCAAACTACCTTAGAGGAGTCTGAACTCCTCTAGAATTGATATAGCTAAAAAGTCATCACCAACCGATGCCCATCCCTCCAAACTTTGACTATCAAATCTCAAATGGACTAGCATCTCACAATAACAAACACTATCTTTTGTAACAAACTCCACGTGGTCTCGAGCGGCCCACTACCCGACAGTTATGACTATCACTATCAGTTTGTTACAGGCTTCATCTATAAAAGAGATCCTCTAGATATATTTTCTTTAGACTCTCTTCTCCCTCCCAAAAACTCTACAACTTTCTTGACTGAGCACTACATTTCTGTTGGTCGAAAAAGCTAACTTGACCGTCGGAGAATCATGCTGGAGCCGCCATCCTGGGCTCTGGATGAGACTTATTTCATAGGTCACTGACGGCGACTTCAACATCTCTGACTCCAGCACTTCTCCGATGGCAACCAGATTTTGCACTAACAGAATTGGCGCTAGTGAAGGGCCTCTATTCCTGAGGATCCCTTATTCTTAAAGGAGTGCTCAGCAGCGCTCTCTCTCCTTCCTCTCAAGAGTTTTTTATGAAAAAAATGCCTCCCAGAAAAGCTTCTACTCAACGGTCAACAGCCTCTACAGCCAGATACTATCAAGATCTATCAATTCCCGCTTCATCCTCGATAACTCAACCTCCACCTGCAGCCATGGTGGATGCAGAGCAATTCAATATGCTGGTCCGGCAGGTTCGTGGGCTCATGGAGGCGGTACAGGCCATGCATTGGTAGGCTCCGGCGCTAATTCGATCGAAGCAGGCTTCTTCAGAGCCCCATGATCTAGTTTGGGGATGGTCGACCTGGGCTAGCCGGTCGATGACCTCCAAAAATGGAAAATAGAGGGTGGAGAGCCCTTGCTCTGACCATGACTCAACCTTGAGGGGAGTTTTGCCCCCATTCCACCAAAAAACCTTGGAGATCAATGATCATGAAGAACTCTTGGATCAAAGACTCCAGAAAATGAGTTGATAAATTAAAGAACTCTATCATGCTCCCTCCTACGGTAATGATATTTGCACCGACCCTCCTTTTTCTCAGAAGATTATGCAGGAATCAATCTTACTAAACTTCAAGCTCCTGCAATTTAAGAATTATGATGGAATCATCGATTTGATCGACCACATGGAGGCCTTTCGAACAATGATGCTGCTCCACGACATGCCAAATGCCATTCTATACCAGGCTTTCCCATCCATCCTTAAGGGAGGCGCCAGGAACTGCATCGGGTACCATCTTTTTTTTCGATGAAATGAGCCACCAATTTGCAGCTCACTTCATTAGCAGTCGACGTCCCTGTCGAGGTATGGATTCTTTGATGAATATTAAATAGAAGCAGGAAAGATTTTTCTAGCTTATGTCACCCGATTTAATATAGCTGCATTGGAGGTTTGAAATTTGGATCAGTCTATTGCAATGGCCGCACTTAAGGGCGGCCTTTAGAAAAATGATTTGCTATTCTCTCTGAAGAAGAAGTACCCTAGAAACTTTGCTAATATACTAGCCCAGGCTAAAGGTTACGCCTGAGCTGAGGGCCTTTAAGGCTAGGGACAATGAAGCTGCCCAAAAGCGGTAGGTAGTTGAATCAAATGTGCCCACGACTGGAGAGAAATCGAGCAGAGCTCGGCCACATTCCCAAACTCCTCCGAAGCGTAAGTGGGCTCGGACCTCTACCCGAGCCCAGAGGTGAAGAAGCTCAGATAGAAGGGTGCGACAGAGCTCTCCCTTTAGAAAATTTCATAACTATGCCCCTCTCAAAGCTCCAGAAACCCAAGTATTGATGGAGATTAGGGATCAACTATCGAGACCAAAAAAAAAAAGCACTCATCCCTGCAAACGCAATCCTAGCAAATTCTGCCTCTACCATCGCGATCACGATCATGATAGGGAAGAATGTATCCAGCTCTAGAACGAGATTGAGGAGCTCATCAGGTGCGATAGGCTGGGCCGATTCTTGCGACATTGGCAGAAAGGATGGGAGGATCGATCGAGAGCACCCCCACCGCCAAACCTTCGAGGGGCAGGGAGCAGCAAGAAGATCGCCCTTCGATCGGCATCATTAACACCATCTCTAGGGGACCTCGATGAGGGGAGGCTAGCAGGTCGGCCGAGGTCAGGAAGAGACGAAGAACTGAAGAGCCCATCACTTTCACCAATAAGGATGCTCAAGGAGTGTGGTTCCTACACAACGATGCGATTGTAATTTTTTTGAACATTGCTGATTATGATGTACACCACATTTTGGTAGATAATAGATGTTTTGTTGACATTCTATACTATGATGCTTTCTTTAAAATATCCATACCCGATAATCATCTAGGACCCATAAGCTCCCCATTGGTTGACTTCACTGGCGATGGTATACCAGTGGAGGGAATGATAACTCTAGCCGTGATTACAGGACGATTTTTAAAGTAGGCCAAGGTGTGGGTCCACTTTTTGGTGGTAAAGGCTTTCTCCGCTTACAATGCAATCCTCGGCTGACCTGATTTAAATGTACTATGAGCCATAGTGTCGACCTATTACCTGAAAATAAAATTCCCAACAAGCAACGAAATAGATGAAATTAGAGGCAATCAGGCATTAGCCCGGCACTGCTACTCCATTGCCTTATAATATGGCTCAACTTGACCCCTGCCTAATTGATGGGCTTGATGTCCACGATGACCTTGCTGAAGAATGAGGTGAGCCCATAGAAGATCTTATGACTGTCTCCTTGAATGATGGAAATGCAGAGCATATGGTGCAGATTGGCTCCAATCTGGAGGATGAAGTTCGGGACCAATTCATTGCCTTTTTATGGAGGAATGTCAACGTCTTCGCCTGGTATTGATGCTGAGGTTATAGAACACCAGCTGACTGTTGATCCCAAGCATCAACCAGTGA
Organism: Cocos nucifera; assembly: GCA_006176705.1. Classification (NCBI taxonomy): domain Eukaryota; kingdom Viridiplantae; phylum Streptophyta; class Magnoliopsida; order Arecales; family Arecaceae; genus Cocos; species Cocos nucifera. Next base: position 313,069 of record QRFJ01001345.1, read on the forward strand.
AAGAAAGAGTTTGGGGCCATGCACTAGAAAGGCAGAAGGCAATAGTAGAAGAAGTCGACAAGCTTCTCAACGTTGGATTTATTCGAGAAATCAGCTATCCGACTTGGGACTCTAACACTATCCTGGTCAAAAAGGCCAATGGCAAGTGGAGGATATGTATAGACTTCAAAAAGTTGAACAAAGCTTGCCCAAAAGATAGCTATCCTCTATCCAGGATTGATCAATTGGTAGATGCAACCTCCAGCCACTAGCTCCTCACCTTCATGAACATCTTTTTTGGCTATAACCAAATACGGATGGCGCCAGAGGACGAGGAGAAAACTGCTTTTATTATTGACTGTGGTCTTTATTATTATTATAGGGTTATGCCTTTTAGACTCAAGAATGCACGGGCAATGTACCAATGCTTGATCAACAGGATCTTCAAGAAGTAGATCGACCGCAATATGGAGGTGTATGTGGATGACATGCTAATCAAAAGCCGAACTTCAATAAACCACATCGTTGATCTCGAAGAGATCATCAGTGCGCTTAAGAAGTATAAAATGAAGCTAAACCCGACCAAGTGTGCCTTTGGTGTGACCTCGAGAAAATTTCTGAGGTTTATGGTGTTGAGATGCGAGATCGAAGCAAATCCAGAGAAAACTAAGCTATTTAAAAGATGACTGCTCCAAAAATGGTCAAAAAAGTTCAATACCTGACTGAAAAAGTGGCATCCCTAAATTGCTTCATTTGAAGATCGGTCGAACGATGCATGCCCTTCTTCCAAGTTCTCAAGGAACCAAAGAACTTCCATTCGACGATGGAGTGCCAACGAAAGTTTGAGGAACTCAAAAATTACCTGGGCTCACCCCTACTGCTAGCTAAGCCTAAATTCGGAGAAGAATTATTCTTGTACTTAGCAGCCTCCCCGACGGCCTTGACAGTAGTCCTGGTCAAGGAGGAAGCGAAGATGCAACGACCAGTCTACTATGTAAGTCGGGTCCTGAGGGATGCAGAGAATAGGTACTCTAAGTTAGAAAAATTGACTTACTCTCTCCTAATCACTGCCAGGACACTCGAACCTTACTTTTAGGGACACACCATAACAGTCCTCATGAATCAACCAATAAAAGCAGTCCTTCATCAAATCGATGCTTCCAAAAGAATCGCAAAATGGACAATCGAACTCACGATGTTTGACATTAATTATCGACCCCGACCATTGATCAATGCTCAGGTATTGATAGATTTTATAGCAGAATGTACCATTCCAGATGAAGCCAAGCTTGAGCAGAATGAGACTGACATCCCATGGTTGCAATCGAATCTCTCTGAAGAGAGTGCCGATCTTTTTGAAGGTTTTTGGGTCCTGTACATGGATGGTTCGTCCAACTCCACTAGAGCAGGCATGGGATTGGTCTTAGTCAACCCCGAGGGAGACATCACCGAATACATGCTATGCTTCAAATACCCTACAACTAATAATGGAACCGAATATGAAGCACTGATCATTAGGTTAAAAATGGCATGAGAGTTAAAAGTAGATCGGCTTCAAGTCTACAGTAATTTTTAATTAGTGATCGGCCAAATTAGTGGCAACTATGAAGCACGAGAGGAAAGTATGATGAAATACCTTAAGAATGTAAAGAATTTGACTCCGATCTTCAATAGTTTTGGCATTCAATAGATTTTGAGGGCAGAAAATACAAAAACCGATCTCTAAATTGACCACTTTAGCTCCAGTCGAACTATCCAAAGAAGTATTTTTTGAAACTTTAAAATGCCCAAGCTCAGAGGAATCATAGCTTGTTATGCAGATGGAGCTCGAGGCAAGCTAGATTGACCCGTTAGTTGCCTATCTCAAGGAGGGAGTTCTTCCTCATCATCTGAAAGAAGCTCAGAAACTCAGGAATCAAGCCATCCAGTATGTTTTGTACGAGGGCAAGTTATATAAAAGGTTATTTTTGCTACCACTGTTGAGATATCTCCGACCTTCAGAGGTCGACTTCAAATTATGGAAAGTGCACGAGGAAATTTATGAAAATCATGTAGGAGCCAGATCCCTATCATAGAGACTACTTCAGCAAGGCTACTAATCGCCAACCTTGTACCATGATTCTATGGAGTATGTCAAGAAATATGACCACTATCAAAGAAATGCAAATACACAAAGATAGCCAACCTCCGAGCTTACTCCACTAAGCACACCTTGGCCATTTGTGCAGTGGAAAATGGATATACTTGGCCCTTTCCCAATGGCATACAGAGAATAGAAGTTTCTTTTGGTTGTGATCTACTACTTCACCAAATGGGTCGAAGCCAAACCACTAGCAAAAATTATAGAGGCCAAGGTACAGGACTGAAGGAAAATCCTAATTTCCTAGGGTCAGGTTCATTCAGATCTGATTGGATCGAGAGGCATATTTCAAAAATCACCTCTTACATGCTAATTAGATCTGACACTTTTTAGATCTGATTTTATGATCTGATAAATAAGTTAATAAAATTACCCGATGATGATACTGCCGAATTTTTGAGGTTCTGGATCTAGCCATGTAAGTGCCTGGCCTCTACCGATATCCACTCAGGCTGGATCTAGAGATCTTCTCCTTCTCTTTCTTTTCTTCAAAAATTAGATCTGGATCTAATTTGGAGAATCTTCAAAACTTCTTCTAAAGATCACCCATCGTCTCTGCAGCAGTGCTGCCTTCTTCCTTTTTCGTCAGCCTTTTCTTGCCTAACTTGCACTAATCTGAAGGCCCAACTTCCTTGGGCATGGAGAGGAGGGAGAGGGCCAGATGGTGGCATGGAGAAGGGAGAGGGACAGCCTTGGGGCATGGCTTAGAGGAGGAGTCACCAAAGTGGGCACAGATAGGGTCTTATTTATAGACTCAGCTGCGCCATCCAACTGCCTCTTCTTCCTCAACCAATCACAACTGCTTTGTGAAATCAGATCTAAATCTGATTGGTGGAATGACATCACCGGATCCAATCAGATGAGGGACCCTAGATTCATCCTTAGAGTGGTGCCTAAGACTGATCAAAGTCTATAGGTTGGAGTCACTCTAATTTGAATCCAAAAGGAGATGGAGTCCCATCCGTATGGGACTCCAACATCCCTCCATTGGGCGCACGCCAACCTGGCGTGCACCCTCCTTCCTTGCCAGGTTCTGGCAGAGGGGACAAGGCCCCCACCAGCTCTCCAATAGGTGCATGACATGTGGTCAGAAAGTCAAAGTGTCAATGGTCAACATTTGACCAGTCAAAGGTAGACTTTTGACCAAAGTCAAAGAACAAGAAATGGCAGGTGGTGAAAAATGGCAGGTAATGTCTTACAAAATAAGACAACCTTTTCTGACTTGGACAACCTCCAGTCAGACCATATGAAGGCCTCTGATTGAGCACAAACTCCTTTGGCTCAGTCAGGACAACTTATTTATGATAGTAAAAGAAGAACGTTAGGTTCAATCGAGTGCTAGCACGATTTTCTTGAACCTAATTGAATCTCATTCAGATCAATTGAACTAGATCAGTTCAATTGATGATCACCAGATTCAAACCCTTGTTTGTGTGACCCAGTTAGGTTCAGTTCTGTATGGTAATGGGATATGTCATGATCTCTATCATCGACATCATCGAAACTCCTTTCGATGGATCAGAACTCTTCTGATTCGAACAGCTAGAATGATCGATCATCTAAATCATTCTAATTGCTCCCAAAATCCACCAGTGACACCTAGCAGTATATGGTGGCAACCCATCAGAGCTGAATGCGAACCTCTTGGTGCAGCTACCTGTGTGATTAAGTTCTTCTATCTTGAGCCCCGATCAGATTAGGGTTAAGGTGAACTCGTCAAACCCTAGTTTCTGTCATATGATGTAATCATTCGATTCAAGTCCAATGTGAAAATCTAAATAGAAACTCTTTCTATTATTTCACTCTGCCATGGCCATGGGCTTCTGGACTTGATTCTCATGATCATCATAGGGCTGCTCCTCTACCACCGAGGTAGATAGATTCCATCTTGATGCAATCCAGTTCCTACAATGAACATGCTATAGCCAACATACACCTCAGGGTTCCATATGGCTAGGAGATCCGAGTAATGGTGTAGTCAAACTATAACACCCTCAAGGTGAACTGCCGATGCACCTCAGGTCAAAGAACCAGACACACTACTGCAGCATCGAGTCAGTCATTGACGAGAAGGTAGACTTCCCTAATGACTACTCGAGGTGGTCACGCTCAGTGCCCTCGTTCTCTAACGAGTACCTGTACTCTCGCTCCGGTGTCTCCACACCGTAGACTCAAGACTCATCTACTAAAGAGAAGCGATTGTACACCAACCTTCCGGATCAATCACCATCCTCGTGATGATCCTATGGTCGGGAGCATTTTATGAGTTAATAATGATTATTCATGTCTTAAATTTTCAACTCTTGAAAATATGAATTATCATTACCATTAACTCAAAGGATGTATCACAGACACTAAATACACATATGTGATAGAAAATAACCCATTTTATTGATTATAGTCAAAATTATAATTTTGCCCCTAGAAGTGTATTACAAGTGTCAGCCAATTCTGGCTTCTAGGGCACATATATCTAACAATCTCCCACTTGTCCTAAAGCCAATTGGCTACAAGTCTAAGTCCCATCTTCTCAAGGTGGGCTTCGATCTTCTGCTGGCCCAACGGCTTTGTAAGTGGGTCTGCCACATTATCTGTGGAGTTGACTCTCTTGACCTCGACGTAACCCTTCTCGAGGTAATCGCGGATGAGGTGGTATCGCCGCTCAATGTGCTTGGATTTTTGGTGAGACCTCGGCTCCTTAGCAAGGGCTATGGCGCCATTGTTGTCGCAGTATAGAGGAATGGCATCTGATGGCATTACTCCGAATTTCTGCAGCAAACTTCTTGTACCAGAATGCTTCCTTCGCAGCCTCTGATGCAGCGATATATTCTGCTTCCATGGTGGAATCTGCTATCACATTTGCTTGGAACTCTTCCAGCTGACAGCACCACCATTGCACACAAACAGACTCCCAGATGTCGACTTTCGATCATCTATATCGGACATGAAATCCGAGTCTGTGTATCCCTGGACTTGGAGTTCTCCATTACCAAAGACCAACATCATATCCTTAGTTCTTCTCAAGTACTTAAGGATACATTTCACAGAAGTCCAGTGTTCTTCACCTGGATTTGACTGATATCTGCTTGTGACACTCACAGCATGGGCTATATCAGGTCGTGTACATAGCATGGCATACATGAGGCTCCCTATTGCAGAAGCATAAGGGATCTTGCTCATGCGTTCTATTTCCTCAGGTGTGCTAGGGCACATCTTCTTGGAAAGATGAATACCATGTCTGAAGGGTATTAATCCCCTCTTAGAGTTTTCCATACTAAACCTCTTTAGTACTTTCCTCTATGTACATCTTCTGTGAAAGTCCTAGCATCCTATTCGGTCTATCCCTATAGACCTTAATTCCTAGAATAAAGGATGCTTCACCTAGGTCTTTCATGGAGAATTCCTTGGACAACCATATTTTGACTGTCGTCAACATGGGAATATCATTCCCAATAAGGAGGATGTCATCCACGTACAATACGAGGAAGACAACAGCGCTCCCACTGACCTTTTTGAAGAACACATGGTTCCTCTTCATTTTTGATGAAACCAAACTATTTTGATCACATCATTGAAACGAGTGTTCCAGCTCCGAGATGCTTGCTTAAGTCCATATATGGACCTTTGCAGCTTGCAAACCTTGTGATCAGTATCACTGGATGTGAAACCTAGCGGCTGTTCCATATAGATATCTTCCTCAAGATATCCATTTAAGAATGCCATTTTCACGTCCATTTGCCATATTTCATAATCGAAATAGGCTGCAACGGCAAGCAATGTGCGGATGGATTTTAGCATAGCCACTGAGAAAAGGTATCCTGATAGTCAATGCCTTCGCGTTGACTATAACCTTTTGCCACTAGTCTAGCCTTGAATGTCTCCACATTCCCATCTGCACCAATCTTTCTCTTGAAGATCCATTTACACCCAATAGGTACTATACCTTCTGGTGGATCTACCAAGGTCCAGACTTGGTTTGAGTGCATCGAGTCAATTTCTGACTGCATTGCCTCTAGCCATTTCTCGGAGTCGATATCTGATATCGCCTCGTTGTAGGTTTTGGGATCATCACCATGAGCACCATTACCTACGAGGAACATTTTCTCTACTTACTTCCTCTGAAATAATACCTAAGTATCTTTCAGGGGGATGGAAAACTCTTTCCGATCTACGAGGTGGAGGAGGTAGTGTTCTTATTGGCTCAACCTGATTTGGTTCCAATTGGTCCTTAGCTCGTTGTACTTATGAGACTTTCTCATCAAGCTTAATCTGCTTTCCAATGCCGCTATCTTGAATAAACTATTTTTCAAGAAAGATGGCATGTCGACTCACAATCACATTGTGGTCTTCTGGAATGTAGAAATAGTATCCTAATGACTCTTTAGGATATCCTATGAATCGAGCTCTGAAAGGACCTAAACTCTAACTTGTCCGCTTGTTGTCTTTTGACATGAGCCGGACAACCCCAAATTCTGAGATGACTCAGACTTGGTTTCTTACCGTGCCATATCTCATACGGTGTGGTAGGAACGGTTTTAGAGGGAACCCTATTCAGTAGATAAATTGAAGTTAACAATGAGTGTCCCCAAAGAAAATCAGGGAGGTCTGTGAAGCTCATCATGGATCGGAACCATATCCAATAGAGTCCGATTTCTCCATTCTGAAACCCCGTTGAGTTGAGGTGTTCCTGGTGGAGTCCATTGAGAGACTATGCCATTTTTCCTTGAGATAGTCTAGGAATTCCCGGCTAAGGTATTCACCTCCTCGATCTGATCGAAGAACCTTAATGGGTTTTTCAGTTTGTTTTTCTACTTCATGTCTGAATTCTTTGAACTTTTCAAAAGCTTCAGACTTGTGTCTCATAAGATACACATACCCATACCTAGACAGATCATCGGTAAAGGTAATGAAGTAGACAAAATTGCCTCTAGCCGGCACATCAAATGGGCCGCACACATCAGTATGTACTAGGGCAAGGAGATCTGTGGCCCTTTCCCCATGTCCTAACAAAAGGGAGTTTAGTCATTTTGCCTTGAAGACAAGATTCACAAGTTGGATATGACTCGAAAGTCAATGGACTCAATAGCCCATTTTTCTCCAATTTGTTGATCCTATCTTCTGCTATATGACCTAATCTCAGGTGCCATAGATATCTATCATTTGGACTATCCCTAGGTCGTTTGGCATTCACGTTTTGCTCGATAGTTAGAATAGGTACATCAATATGTAGCTGATAAAGACCATTAATAAGGAAAACCATTTGCAATTTTATTTCTTTCATAAAGAATGTTACAATGGTCCTTAAAGAAGGTAATCACATAGCCTTCTTGTGCTAAGCATGAAACAGAAATCAAATTCCTGCTAGCTGCAGGCACATAATAACAGTCTTTCAAAACTAAGTCTAAACCAGATGGTAATCGAAGAGGGTATGTTCCCACGGCTACCACTGCAGCAACTCTTGCTCCATTACCGATGCGTAGGATCATGTCTCCATCCCTCAGCCTCCTGCTATCCTCAAGACCCTGCATGGAAGTGCACAGATGAGCACTAGAACCAGAGTCAAGCACCCAACTGGATGCAGAAGAAATCCGTAAGGTTAGACTCAATAACGAGCATACCTCCAGAAGGACCTTCCTTCTTGTTCTTCAGGGTGGCCAGGTAAGTAGGGCAGTTCCGCTTCCAATGGCCGTCGCTGTTGCAATGGAAACACTTTCCTTTGACATCGGCCTTCTTCTTCGGCTCTGCCTTCTTCTTCTTTGCTCCTTCCACCTTTTGCTTTTTCACAGACTTCTTTTTCTTTCCATAAGACTTTCTTTTGGAAGAAGTCCATTCCATAGCAAGAACTGAGCCTTTAGAACCTTTCATAGAAAGCTCAGCGGTAACCAGCATATTCATTAATTCGGCCAAGGAATTTTGAAGTTTATGCATGTGGTAATTCATGATGAATTGCCCATATGCATCAGTCAAGGATTGCAGAATAATATCGTTCTGCAGATCCAAGTCTAACTTCACACCGAGCTTCTCAAGCTCTTCCATGTCCTTGATCATTGTCATCAGACAGTGATCTTGGACTGACTGCCCATCACGCATCTTAGCCTTAAAAAGTCATTTCGTGACTTGATACTTTGGCTGCGCGACTCTGTTCACCAAACATCTCCTGCAGGTGAGCCAACATTTGGCGAGCAGTCCCGATATCTTCATGTTGGCGCTGGAGCTCATCAGACATCGAGCCCAACATGTAATATCTGGCCTTATTATCTTCGTCTATCCATTTTTTCCAGAGATGCTCTCTGTTCAGTGGATGGACGGGCTGGTAAGGTGGGAGGGTCCTGGTCCAATACATGGGTTAACTTCTCGAAACCCAAAATAATTTTGTAGTTCCTGAGCCAATCTTTATAATTGGGTCCGGTCAGTCTATGTGTGTCCAGGATACGTGCCAATGGGTTGGACGCAGACATTTTTCCTGTAGAGAGTCAAAGATTCTAGTTAGATACTGTAATTATGACTTGACCAATTTATTTAGGGAATTTTATTTTTAAACAAATTAGCTCCCACTATTTTCTCGGATCCCTACACTCCCTCTGTAGAGATGCGAAAAATCTCCATGATTAATGATTTCTAGTGGGTGGTGCGGTCTCACCAACTGACTCATCACCTCACCTAACAGTTATTGGTGATGGGTTAGCCAATGAGTGAACAACTCTTGTTCAATGATTCTCTAATCATGGTGCACCCAAACTTGGTCTCTAATTCATGAATCTCACCGTATCCAGAATATTGATCCACTCCTTAGTTAAGTCAGACCCACCATTTGCATAGACTGGATTCCTAATTGAGTCTCTCACCGTATCCGAAATATTGAGCCCAACTCATCCTCCAGCCCATAGCATCCAATGCCTAATAGACATGGTTGCATCTTTTCCGGTGCAACTGAGCCACTGTATCCAGCCGAGAACAATCAACCCCGGGAAGGGCCCGCACATCTACAATGGTGGAAGACCTCAGACTTAATCTTTTCTTAGGAAGAATTGATTCAGGTCTCATTAAACTAGACTTGTCATAGTCATAACAATTATGACTAACCTAGTGGCATGGGTTAGCTCGGATTATTGACCACCTCAGATCAGAACTGTGTCAACAGATATGGCCAGGTAAGTGAGATCCGGTGGAAGGAATATGCCATTAACTCGTACAAGAATGCATTCAGGTCGAGTAGCTTCCAATTAAAAATCCAGTCGGTCGTATGTGCCAAACTTACCTTAGACACCAAATTGTTGATTGAGCCAGAACCAATTGGGTTAGCCTACAATCCAGACTCTAACCTCTGAGCCTAATTAGGTCTTGCTTGATCGTGACTCGATCTTGACCCAGACTTAATCCTATTAGGCTGGTCAATTTAAGCATTGTTGATCCCATCTAACCAACTCTTGATTCGGTTTGATCAACCGCTTAGACCTAATTGAGCTACCCAAGCCCGAACCCAGTATTATGAATATGTCTTAGATCTAAAATTCTCAATTTTAGACCTAATTAATATTTCCATAATCTTAATTCTTTAATTAAGTAGGGTTCATAAACAAAATATGCACAATAAATCCTAGGGTTTCAGGATCTAGGGTTTTGCAGAAAGTAAGTTTTGGATTTCTGATTAAGGACGAACACGCAGCACCCCTACACATCATAAGAACACCCCATCGAATGGGAAGGAGAGGGCCTTTAAACCCTTCTTCATTCTTATGACCGGACGGCCAAGAGGAACGCCTTAATCAGGAACATGCAATACTACAAAACAGTTTTAGATCTATATCATATATCTCATATACAAATTAGATCTAATCATGGCATATTTTGCATACATCTCATGTATCGAATCATGCATATTTTCAGATCTAAATTATCTCATAATAATCTAAAAAATTAGATTTAAATTGATCTTAATCAAAATAAATTCTAATCTAGATAATTATGTAGAACTATTCTACAACTAGTCTAGACATGCATCAATCATATCTCATATGATGTTTATTTAAAATTAAATAATTTTTATTTACTATTTTTTAGATGTTATTATAATAATTATAATATCAAAAAATAGTAAATAAATAGATCTAAAATATGATTTAATCAAATTAAATTAAATGAAAAAACATGCAAGACTATTCTATAGAACTATTCTATTTTAGAACTAGTCATGCATATTTTCTAATCTTAGATCCAAATCATTTAATTTTAATTTTTTCTAATTTTAGATCTGATCACATCTCATGTGACATCTAAAATCACTTATTTTTTAATTAAAATAAATTTAAAATTAGATCTAAATACTTTAGAACCTTGGCTCTGATACCAGTTGAAGGAAAATCCTGATTTTTCGGATCCAGGTTCGTTCAGATCTGATCAGATCAAGAGATATATTTCAAAAATTTTTCTCTTTGATCTAATCAGATCTTGATATATTTTAGATCTAATTCTTATTATTTTAATAAATTAAAATAAAATAAGATAAATTAAATCAAATTTAATTTACCTTGATTTGGGTAATCCTATTACCCGTTGATGATCCTGTAAGCAGCGGAAGGTTCTGGATCTAGCCACGCAAGTGCCTGGCCTCTACCGGTATCCACTCAGGCTGGATCTAGAGATCCTCTTCTTCTCTATCACATCTCCAAAAATTAGATCTGGATCTGATCTGGAGGATCTTCAAAACTCCTTTTGAAGATCAGCAGTCGTCCTTTGCAGCAGTGCAGCCTTCTAGCTTTCTGTCGCCTTTCTCTTGATCTGGATCGCACCAACCAAGCCCAAAACTCCTTTTGGACGTGGAGAGGAGAGGGAGAAGATGGTTTGGCATGGAGGAAGGAGGGAGAGGCAAGCCTTGGGGCATGGGCTTAGATTGATTATCACTTTGAGTTGGGCGCAGGGTCTTATTTATAGACTAACTGCATGATCCAACTCCTCTTCTTCCCAACCAATCACAACTCTTTGTGAAATCAGATCTAAATCTGATTGGTGGGAATAGAGTCCCCTGGATTCCTCCTTAGAGGGTGCCTAAGACCAGTCAAAGTTGGTTCTTAGGAGAACTCTAATTGGAATCCAAAAAGGAGATGGAGTCCCTATCCAACAGGGACTCCTAGGCGCCTCCAACTTGGGCACACGCCAAGGGTGGCGTGCGCCCTCCTCCTTGCCAGGTTCTGGTAGGGGGACAAGGCCCCCACCAGCTCTCCAATAGGTGCATGACACATGTGGTCAAAAGTCAAAGTCAAAGTGTCAATGGTCAATGTTTGACCAGTCAAAGGTCAACTTTTGACCAAAGTCAAAGAACGAAGAAATGGCAGGTGACCAAAAATGGCAGGTAATATCTTACAAAATAAGACAACCTTTTCTGACTTGGACAACCTCCAGTCAGACCATATGAAGGCCTCTGATTGAGCACAAACTCCTTTGGCTCAGTCAGGACAACTTATTTATGATAGTAAAAGAAGAACGTTAGGTTCAATCGAGTGCTAGCACGATTTTCTTGAACCTAATTGAATCTCATTCAGATCAATTGAACTGGATCAGTTCAATTGATGATCACCAGATTCAAACCCTTGTTTGTGTGATCCCAGTTAGGTTCAGTTCTGTATGGTAATGGGATATGTCATGATCTCTATCATCGACATCATCGAAACTCCTTTCGATGGATCAGAACTCTTCTGATTCGAACAGCTAGAATGATCGATCATCTAAATCATTCTAATTGCTCCCAAAATCCACCAGTGACACCTAGCAGTATATGGTGGCAACCCATCAGAGCTGAATGCGAACCTCTTGGTGCAGCTACCTGTGTGATTAAGTTCTTCTATCTTGAGCCCCGATCAGATTAGGGTTAAGGTGAACTCGTCAAACCCTAGTTTCTGTCATATGATGTAATCATTCGATTCAAGTCCGATGTGAAAAGCTAAATAGAAACTCTTTCTATTATTTCACTCTGCCATGGCCATGGGCTTCTGGACTTGATTCTCATGATCATCATAGGGCTGCTCCTCTACCACCGAGGTAGATAGATTCCATCTTGATGCAATCCAGTTCCTACAATGAACATGCTATAGCCAACATACACCTCAGGATTCCATATGGCTAGGAGACCGAGTAATGGTGTAGTCAAACTATAACACCCTCAAGGTGAACTGCCGATGCACCTCAGGTCAAAGAACCAGACACACTACTGCAGCATCGAGTCAGTCATTGACGAGAAGGTAGACTTCCCTAATGACTACTCGAGGTGGTCACGCTCAGTGCCCTCGTTCTCTAACGAGTACCTGTACTCTCGCTCCGGTGTCTCCACACCGTAGACTCAAGACTCATCTACTAAAGAGAAGCGATTGTACACCAACCTTTCGGATCAATCACCATCCTCGTGATGATCCTATGGTCGGAGCATTTTATGAGTTAATAATGATTATTCATGTCTTAAATTTTCAACTCTTGAAAATATGAATTATCATTACCATTAACTCAAGGGATGTATCACAAACACTAAATACACTTATGTGATAGAAAATAATCCATTTTATTTTATAGTCAAAATTATAATTTTGTCCTTAAAAGTGTATTACAAGTGTCAGCCAATTTTGGCTTCTAGGGCACATATATCTAACAGGGACTTCATCCGAAAATCAATCATCTGTATGGATGACAGTAGGATGCTGAAAGATCTAAACATCTCCCATCGCTTCACGTCGGTAGCTCACCCATAGGTAAATGGGGAAGCTGAAGTGACCAATCGGACCCTATTGCAAGGCATCAAGATAAGACTCAAAAGAGCAAGAGGGGCCTAGGCGGATGAACTCTATCATATTCTATGGGCATACCGCACTTTCTAAAGGCTGTCGACTGCAGAAAGACCATTCGTCTTAGCTTTTGGAATAGAAGCAGTCATCTCGATCGAACTTAAACTTCCATCGACGTGGATGGTGGCCTTCAATGAATAGCGTAACCCATAGAATCTCAGAGCCAACCTCCACCTACTAGAAGAAGAAAGTGAGGAAGCCTAAGTTTGGATGGTAGCTTACAGGCGAAGGGTCGCTCGATACTATAACTCTAGAGTCAGAGGTAAAATATTTAGAGTGGAGGACTTAGTGCTTTAGCGAGCTGCCATCTCTCAGCCTCAGAATCAAAAAAAGCTTGCCCCAAATTAGGAAGGACCCTATGAGGTCACGGAGGTCGTCCAACCTGGGACATACTACTTGAAGGAACTCGGGGGGATACCTACCTCGACCATGAAATTCAAAAAATCTGCGAATGTATTACCAATGATTTGATTATAACGAAATCCCCCTACTTCAACACCCTAATCATTATTGTATATCGATGACAAAGGGGGACTACTCTCTGAACTTGATCTCACAATAAATATATCCCATTAAAAGTAGGAGAAGAACCTCATCGTAACATGAGCAAAGTTGAAGGCCTCGTTCATTTCAGACGAGATGAGGAGAGAGGCCCTGACAGCAGCCCTAATGTGCCCCTACAGCCCATTAGAAATAGGAGGAGAACCTCATCCTAACGTGAACAAAGTTGAAGGCCTCATTCATTTTAGACAACATGAGGAAGAGGTCTTGATAATAGTCCTAATGTGTCCCTACAGCCCATTAGGAACAGGAGGAGAACCTCATCCTAACATGAGCAAAGTAAAAGGCCTCATTCATTTTAGACGAGATGAGGGGAGAGGCCCTGACAACGATCCTAACATACCCCTACAGCTCATTAGGAATAGGAGGAGAACCTCATCCTAACATGAGCAAAGTCGAAGGCTTCGTTCATTTTAGATGAGATGAGGAGAGAGGCCGACAATGGCCCTAATGTGCCCCTACAGCACATTAAGAATAGGAGGAGAACCTCATCCTAACCTGAGCAAAGTCAAAGGCCTCATTCATTTTAGATGAGATGAGGGGAGAGGCCCTGACAACGGTCCTAATGTGCCCCTACAACCCATTAGGAATAGAAGGAGAACCTCATCCTAACGTGAGCAAAATCAAAGGCCTCGTTCATTTTAGATGACATGAGGGGAGAGGCCTTGACAATGGTCCTGATGTGCCCCTACAATCCATTAGAAATAGGAGGAGAACCTCATCCTAACGTGAGCAAAGTCAAAGGCCTCGTTCATTTGAGATGGGATGGGGGAAGAGTTCCTATAAATGGTCCAAAATGCACCCTCACGAGCCATGTTAGGAATAGGAGAAGAACCTCATCCTAATGTAAACAAAATCGACGACCTCATCAATATAAGGTAGGATGGAGGGAGAATCCCTACCGATGATCCTAACGCACTCCCATAAGCCATGTTAAGAACAGAAGGAATGCCTTGTTCTGACATAAGTGAAAGTTGGAACCTCGTAGATTGAAGATGTGGAAAAGGAAGAAGCTTGGTGGAGAATGCTTACATGTATTTTCCCATGATGATTTGACTGCATCAAACATGAATGATAGAACCTTATCCTGGTTTGTAAGAGAGGTCCTAGTTTGATGTCCACAACAAGCCCGACATCTACAACGAGCATGACCTCCGCAATAAGCATTTCATAAGAAAATGACAAAAAAAAAATGAGAAAAAGAATGTAAGGCCTTAAATAGGCCTCTAGTTCATGCGAAACAAAAATAGCAAAAAATATATTATTCCATTACAAAAATGAGTTCATTAGAAGCAAATCCTAGGCTGATAAGGCTGATTATACTGAAAGAGAGAAAAAAGTTGGGGAAGAGGCTGAAGCTTTAAGGCGAACTGGATTCTTCAGACTTCGGACTATCGACTCTGGCCATCACCAAGGCCTGCTTTAGCCTAAGGATTTTCTCCTCAAGTTCCTTCTTCTGGAAGAGACCATCTACATACATTTTATTGGCAAGCTGAAACTTGCCCTCGAGCTCTCACCACTATCTCCTTAAAACTTTAGACTCGATCTCCATGTCCTTGATAGCCAGATGTTCACAGGTGAGCTGAAGCTTCAGTCGTTGAACCTCAGCCTGCTTCACCCCAATCGCCTCTGAAAGCTCGCCCATGGTCCTCTTCAAGGAGGCCATCTCCTCTGACTCACTACTTGCGCTAGCTCTCTGATTATTGTGCAATTGCTTCTGAAGATGAGCTGCCTCATCTCTTGCAACCTTGAGCTCGCCTTTAAGCCTGGACATCTTCTCCACCCAAGTCACTCGGACCTATTATGCCGGTCCTCAGTATCTTGCAGCTGCTTTTGAAGTTGAAAAAACATTATTGACTAGTCTGAGTCATACCGAGCCTTATCGATAGACCACGACAAGCTCCCTTCTAGAAAATCTTTTCTCTAGCATCCTTTTGGTCCGTTTCGAGAGAGCTAATCTTCACTGTCAGTGCCCGGGACTTGTTGCTAGCATTTCTTTTGAGTTCGGAGACCTCCTTCTTGATGCTTCCCTTTCGAATACTGAAGCTCACCACTTCCTTCATATGCAAGCCTCAGAGGTGAGTGACCTCTTTCGTCGCCTTAGAAGCATTATTTCATGAGGCACGAAGGTCGTCCTCCATCTTTGTCAACTTCTTCCTCAAAAGATGAAGTTCCTTCCTTAGGTTCTTTATCAAGGGCTTTATCGAAACCCCCTAATGCAGTGGATTAGCGATGGTGAGAGACTGCATTCGGCATACGAAAAATGCTTAAGGGTATGAAAAAAAAATTTTTACTTCATTTAATCAAAACTTTTGAGTACAAGACATAAAAAAAAAGGTACAACTACTCGAGGATCTCAACCTTAGAGGGTGGAGCTAGAATGCTCTCGATCGCCTCAGGTTCTCAAACTGGCATGGGCACCTCTATGGTAGGTTCAGACGAGCTAGAAGTGAGCTCGTCGAAGGAAAGGTCGACTACAACATTAGATGGTCCCACCTCCACGTCGTCTTTCTCCTCCTCCGAAAAGCCGAGGTCAAGCTCGGGGAACCTTCGAGCTATCCTATCTTTGCAGAGCTCAAAATCCATGATAAACACTTCCTGGTCGAACTTGACGTTCAGGTTCTGCATCTCGAAAGAGGTTTTGAACTATTCCACAGCCCAGGTCATTGCCTCTAAGATTGACTTCGCCATTTGGGTCTCTAGTTCAGCGACCCTATTTTTGGCTTCCTTCCTCCTCTCCTCCTCTAGGGCCAGTGCGACCTTTAGTCCGATCGTGGTGAACTCCTCCTTGCAAAGCGCATCCTGAAGACTTTCGATATCTGCCACCTTCTCCTTGATAAGATGCTCGACCTCATCGATCCTCTCTTGAAGACGGTGGACCTTAGTTCGAAGGTCCTCCTAGGCCTTTTGTGCCTCCACCTCCTGATGACGTGCCTTCTTGATATGGGCGAGCATCTAGTGACCCGATTGCAATAAACGACCATTGCTAAAAAACAAAAAATAAACAGAAAAGAAGAAGAAGAGAAAAAGAAAGAGTTGAGCAATGGAGGAATTACCTTATGGATGGTTCCAAGAGAACTCCAGATGACTTGCCACGGGTCCAGGTAGGCCATCTGGTCCACCACCTCGAGCATGGCAAACTTGTTGACAAGCTCCCGAATGATCTCCAAGTTGTCGAAGGGGTCCTTTGCCCGTTTGTTGTCGTTGCCGTCTGGTCTGCCTTGAAGGGAAATCCTGATTATTTATATCAGATTTGTTTAGATCTGATCGGATCAAGAGATATATTTCAAAAATTTTTTTATTTGACCTAAATTAGGTCTAAGATGTTTCAGATCTGATTTTTACTATTCTAATAATAAAAATAAAATTTAGATAAATTAAATCAAATTTAATTTACCTTGATGTAGGGTAATCCTATTATCCATTGATGATCCTGTAAAAAGCGGAAGATTCTGGATCTAGCCATGCAAGTGCCTAGCCTCTACCAATATCCACTCAGGCTAGATCTAGAGATCCTCTTCTTCTCTATCATTTCTATAAAAATTAGATCTGAATCTGATTTGGAAGATCTTCAAAACAACTTTCAAAGATCAGCAGTTATCCTTTGTAGCAGCGCAGCCTTCTAGCTTTCTATCACCTTTCTATCATCTGGATTGCACCAACTTGGATCCCAAACTACTTTGGGCATGGAGAGAAGAGTGAGAAGATGGACTTGGCATGGAGGAGGAGAAGCGAGGCAGCCTTGGGGCATGGGGAATTTTTAGATACACCTTGAGTTGGGCGCAGGGTCTTATTTATAGACAATGCATGATCCAACTCCTCTTCATCCCAACCAATCACAACCCTTTGTGAAATTAGATCTAAATCTGATTGGTGGGAATAGAGTCCCTTTGATTCATCCTTAGATGGCACCTAAGACTAGCCAAAGTTGGTTCTTAGGAGGAGTCTAATTGGAATCCAAAAAGGAGATGGAGTCCCTATCCAACAGGGACTCCTGGGCGCCTCAAACTTGGGCACACGACAAGGGTGGCATGTGCCCTCCTCCTTGCTAGGTTCTGGCAGGGGGACAAGCCCCCACCAGCTCTCCAATAGGTGCATGACATGTGGACAAAAGTCAAAGTGTCAATGGTCAACATTTGACCAGTCAAAGGTCAACTTTTGACCAAAGTCAAAGGAACGAAGAAATGGCAGGTGACCAAAAATGGTAGGTAATTGTCTTACAAAATAAGACAACCCTTTTCTGACTTGGACAAGCTCCAGTCAGACCATAGTGAAGGCCTCTGATTGAGCACAAACTCCTTTGGCTCAGTCAGGACAACTATTTATGATAGTAAAAGAAGAACGTTAGGTTCAATCGAGTGCTAGCACGATTTTCTTGAACCTAATTGAATCTCATTCAGATCAATTGAACTGGATCAGTTCAATTGATGATCACCAGATTCAAACCCTTGTTTGTGTGACCCAGTTAG
Source organism: Cocos nucifera (assembly GCA_006176705.1). Lineage (NCBI taxonomy): Eukaryota > Viridiplantae > Streptophyta > Magnoliopsida > Arecales > Arecaceae > Cocos > Cocos nucifera. The sequence continues at coordinate 331,047 of QRFJ01001345.1, forward strand.
GTTCAGTTCTGTATGGTAATGGGATATGTCATGATCTCTATCATCGACATCATCGAAACTCCTTTCGATGGATCAGAACTCTTCTGATTCGAACAGCTAGAATGATCGATCATCTAAATCATTCTAATTGCTCCCAAAATCCACCAGTGACACCTAGCAGTATATGGTGGCAACCCATCAGAGCTGAATGCGAACCTCTTGGTGCAGCTACCTGTGTGATTAAGTTCTTCTATCTTGAGCCCCGATCAGATTAGGGTTAAGGTGAACTCGTCAAACCCTAGTCTTCTGTCATATGATGTAATCATTCGATTCAAGTCCGAATGTGAAAATCCTAAATAGAAACTCTTTCTATTATTTCACTCTGCCATGGCCATGGGCTTCTGGACTTGATTCTCATGATCATCATAGGGCTGCTCCTCTACCACCGAGGTAGATAGATTCCATCTTGATGCAATCCAGTTCCTACAATGAACATGCTATAGCCAACATACACCTCAGGGTTCCATATGGCTAGGAGACCGAGTAATGGTGTAGTCAAACTATAACACCCTCAAGGTGAACTGCCGATGCACCTCAGGTCAAAGAACCAGACACACTACTGCAGCATCGAGTCAGTCATTGACGAGAAGGTAGACTTCCTAATGACTACTCGAGGTGGTCACGCTCAGTGCCCTCGTTCTCTAACGAGTACCTGTACTCTCGCTCCGGTGTCTCCACACCGTAGACTCAAGACTCATCTACTAAAGAGAAGCGATTGTACACCAACCTTCCGGATCAATCACCATCCTCGTGATGATCCTATGGTCGGGAGCATTTTATGAGTTAATAATGATTATTCATGTCTTAAATTTTCAACTCTTGAAAATATGAATTATCATTACCATTAACTCAAAGGATGTATCACAGACACTAAATACACATATGTGATAGAAAATAACCCATTTTATTGATTATAGTCAAAATTATAATTTTGCCCCTAGAAGTGTATTACAAGTGTCAGCCAATTCTGGCTTCTAGGGCACATATATCTAACAATCTCCCACTTGTCCTAAAGCCAATTGGCTACAAGTCTAAGTCCCATCTTCTCAAGGTGGGCTTCGATCTTCTGCTGGCCCAACGGCTTTGTAAGTGGGTCTGCCACATTATCTGTGGAGTTGACTCTCTTGACCTCGACGTAACCCTTCTCGAGGTAATCGCGGATGAGGTGGTATCGCCGCTCAATGTGCTTGGATTTCTGGTGAGACCTCGGCTCCTTAGCAAGGGCTATGGCGCCATTGTTGTCGCAGTATAGAGGAATGGCATCTGATGGCATTACTCCAATTTCTGCAGCAAACTTCTTGTACCAGAATGCTTCCTTCGCAGCCTCTGATGCAGCGATATATTCTGCTTCCATGGTGGAATCTGCTATCACGGTTTGCTTGGAAACTCTTCCAGCTGACAGCACCACCATTGCACACAAACAGACTCCCAGATGTCGACTTTCGATCATCTATATCGGACATGAAATCCGAGTCTGTGTATCCCTGGACTTGGAGTTCTCCATTACCAAAGACCAACATCATATCCTTAGTTCTTCTCAAGTACTTAAGGATACATTTCACAGAAGTCCAGTGTTCTTCACCTGGATTTGACTGATATCTGCTTGTGACACTCACAGCATGGGCTATATCAGGTCGTGTACATAGCATGGCATACATGAGGCTCCCTATTGCAGAAGCATAAGGGATCTTGCTCATGCGTTCTATTTCCTCAGGTGTGCTAGGGCACATCTTCTTGGAAAGATGAATACCATGTCTGAAGGGTATTAATCCCCTCTTAGAGTTTTCCATACTAAACCTCTTTAGTACTTTCCTCTATGTACATCTTCTGTGAAAGTCCTAGCATCCTATTCGGTCTATCCCTATAGACCTTAATTCCTAGAATAAAGGATGCTTCACCTAGGTCTTTCATGGAGAATTCCTTGGACAACCATATTTTGACTGTCGTCAACATGGGAATATCATTCCCAATAAGGAGGATGTCATCCACGTACAATACGAGGAAGACAACAGCGCTCCCACTGACCTTTTTGAAGAACACATGGTTCCTCTTCATTTTTGATGAAACCAAACTTTTTGATCACATCATTGAAATGAGTGTTCCAGCTCCGAGATGCTTGCTTAAGTCCATATATGGACCTTTGCAGCTTGCAAACCTTGTGATCAGTATCACTGGATGTGAAACCTAGCGGCTGTTCCATATAGATATCTTCCTCAAGATATCCATTTAAGAATGCCATTTTCACGTCCATTTGCCATATTTCATAATCGAAATAGGCTGCAACGGCAAGCAATGTGCGGATGGATTTTAGCATAGCCACTGAGAAAAGGTATCCTGATAGTCAATGCCTTCGCATTGACTATAACCTTTTGCCACTAGTCTAGCCTTGAATGTCTCCACATTCCCATCTCTGCACCAATCTTTCTCTTGAAGATCCATTTACACCCAATAGGTACTATACCTTCTGGTGGATCTACCAAGGTCCAGACTTGGTTTGAGTGCATCGAGTCAATTTCTGACTGCATTGCCTCTAGCCATTTCTCGGAGTCGATATCTGATATCGCCTCGTTGTAGGTTTTGGGATCATCACCATGAGCACCATTACCTACGAGGAACATTTTCTCTACTTTCCTCTGAAATAATACCTAAGTATCTTTCAGGGGGATGGGAAAACTCTTTCCGATCTACGAGGTGGAGGAGGTAGTGTTCTTATTGGCTCAACCTGATTTGGTTCCAATTGGTCCTTAGCTCGTTGTACTTGTGAGACTTTCTCATCAAGCTTAATCTGCTTTCCAATGCCGCTATCTTGAATAAACTATTTTTCAAGAAAGATGGCATGTCGACTCACAATCACATTGTGGTCTTCTGGAATGTAGAAATAGTATCCTAATGACTCTTTAGGATATCCTATGAATCGAGCTCTGAAGGACCTAAACTCTAACTTGTCCGCTTGTTGTCTTTTGACATGAGCCGGACAACCCCAAATTCTGAGATGACTCAGACTTGGTTTCTTACCATGCCATATCTCATACGGTGTGGTAGGAACGGTTTTAGAGGAAACCCTATTCAGTAGATAAATTGAAGTTAACAATGAGTGTCCCCAAAGAAAATCAGGGAAGGTCTGTGAAGCTCATCATGGATCGGAACCATATCCAATAGAGTCCGATTTCTCCATTCTGAAATCCCGTTGAGTTGAGGTGTTCCTGGTGGAGTCCATTGAGAGACTATGCCATTTTTCTTGAGATAGTCTAGGAATTTTCGGCTAAGGTATTCACCTCCTCGATCTGATCGAAGAACCTTAATGGGTTTTTCAGTTTGTTTTTCTACTTCATGTCTGAATTCTTTGAACTTTTCAAAAGCTTCAGACTTGTGTCTCATAAGATACACATACCCATACCTAGATAGATCATCGGTAAAGGTAATGAAGTAGACAAAATTGCCTCTAGCCGGCACATCAAATGGGCCGCACACATCAGTATGTACTAGGGCAAGGAGATCTGTGGCCCTTTCCCCATGTCCTACAAAAGGGAGTTTAGTCATTTTGCCTTGAAGACAAGATTCACAAGTTGGATATGACTCGAAAGTCAATGGACTCAATAGCCCATTTTTCTCCAATTTGTTGATCCTATCTTCTGCTATATGACCTAATCTCAGGTGCCATAGATATCTATCATTTGGACTATCCCTAGGTCGTTTGGCATTCACGTTTTGCTCGATAGTTAGAACAGGTACATCAATATGTAGCTGATAAAGACCATTAATAAGGAAACCATTTGCAATTTTATTTCTTTCATAAAGAATGTTACAATGGTCCTTAAAGAAGGTAATCACATAGCCTTCTAGTGCTAAGCATGAAACAGAAATCAAATTCCTGCTAGCTGCAGGCACATAATATATAAGAAGCCAGAATTGGCTGACACTTGTAATACACTTCTAGGGGCAAAATTATAATTTTGACTATAATTAATGAAATGGGTTATTTTCTATCACATGTGTATTTAGTGTCTGTGATACATCCTTTGAGTTAATGGTAATGATAATTCATATTTTCAAGAGTTGAAAATTTAAGACATGAATAATCATTATTAACTCATAAACTGCTCCCGACCATAGGATCATCACGAGGATGGTGATTGATCCGGAAGGTTGGTGTACGATCGCTTCTCTTTAGTAGATGAGTCTTGAGTCTACGGTGTGGAGACACCGGAGCGAGAGTACAGGTACTCGTTAGAGAACGAGGGCACTGAGCGTGACCACCTCGAGTAGTCATTAGGGAGTCTACCTTCTCGTCAATGACTGACTCGATGCTGCAGTAGTGTGTCTGGTTCTTTGACCTGAGATGCATCGGCAGTTCACCTTGAGGGTGTTATAGTTTGACTACACCATTACTCGGTCTCCTAGCCATATGGAACCCTGAGGTGTATGTTGGCTATAGCATGTTCATTGTAGGAACTGGATTGCATCAAGATGGAATCTATCTACCTCGGTGGTAGAGGAGCAGCCCTATGATGATCATGAGAATCAAGTCCAGAAATCCATGGCCATGGTAGAGTGAAATAATAGAAAGAGTTTCTATTTAGATTTTCACATTGGACTCGAATCGAATGATTACATCATATGACAGAGACTAGGGTTTGACGAGTTCACCTTAACCCTAATCTGATCGGGGCTCAAGATAGAAGAACTTAATCACACAGGTAGCTGCACCAAGAGGTTCGCATTCAGCTCTGATGGGTTGCCACCATATACTGCTAGGTGTCACTGGTGGATTTTGGGAGCAATTAGAATGATTTAGATGATCGATCATTCTAGCTGTTCGAATCAGAAGAGTTCTGATCCATCGAAAGGAGTTTCGATGATGTCGATGATAGAGATCATGACATATCCCATTACCATACAGAACTGAACCTAACTGGGTCACACAAACAAGGGTTTGAATCTGGTGATCATCAATTGAACTGATCTAGTTCAATTGATCTGAATGAGATTCAATTAGGTTCAAGGAAAATCGTGCTAGCACTCGATTGAACCTAACGTTCTTCTTTTGCTATCATAAATAAGTTGTCCTGACTGAGCCAAAGGAGTTTGTGCTCAATCAGAGGCCTTCATATGGTCTGACTGGAGGTTGTCCAAGTCAGAAAAGGTTGTCTTATTTTGTAAGACATTACCTGCCATTTTTGGTCACCTGCCATTTCTTGTTCTTTGACTTTGGTCAAAAGTCTACCTTTGACTGGTCAAACGTTGACCATTGACACTTTGACTTTTGACCACATGTCATGCACCTATTGGAGAGCTGGTGGGGGCCTGTCCCCCTGCCAGAACCTGGCAAGGAGAAGGGCGCACGCCACCCTAGGGTGGCGTGTGCCCAAGTTGGAGGCGCCTAGGAGTCCTTGTTGGACAAGGACTCCATCTCCCTTTTTGGATTCCAATTAGAGTTCTACTAAGAACCAACTTTGACTGGTCTTAGGCGCCCTCTAAGGAGGAATCCAGGGGACTCTATTCCCACCAATCAGATTTAGATCTGATTTCACAAAGGGTTGTGATTGGTTGGGAAGAAGAGGAGTTGGATCACAAGAGTCTATAAATAAGACCCTGCGCCCAACTCCTAATTAGAATTTGCAATTGAGACATGCCCCCAAGGCTGCCTCTCCCCTCCTTCTCCATGCCAAATCTCTTCTCCCTTGCTCTCCACGTCCAAAAGGAGTTTTGGACTTGGTTGGTGCGATTCCAGATCAAAGAAAGGCGATCAAAAGCAAGAAGGCTGCACTGCTGCAAAGGACGACTGCTGATCTTCAAAAGGAGTTTTGAAGATCCTCCAGATCAGATCCAGATCTAATTTTTGGAGATGTGATAGAGAAGAAGAGGATCTCCAGATCCAACCCGAGTGGATACCGGTAGAGGCCAGGCGCTTGCGTGGCTAGATCCAGAACCTTCCGCTGCAATCAGGATCATCAACAGGGTAATAGGATTACCCAAATCAAGGTAAATTAAATTTGATTTAATTTATCTTATTTTATTTTATTTATTAAAATAATAAGAATTAGATCTAAAATATCTAGATCTGATATAGATCAAAGAGAAAAAATTTTTGAAATATATCTCTTGATCTGATCAGATCTGAACGAACCTGGACCGGGAAATCAGGATTTCCCTTCAACTGGTATCAGAGCCATGGTTCTAAAAGTTGTTTAGATCTGATTTTAAATTTATTTTAATTAGAAAATAAGTGATTTTAGATGTCACATGAGATGTGATCAGATCTGAAATCAGAAAAAATTAAAATTAAATGATTTGGATCTAAGATTAGAAGATATGCATGACTAGTTCTAGAATAGAATAGTTCTATAGAATAGTCTTGCATGTTTTTGATTTAATATGATTAAATCATATTTTAGATCTTTTATTTACTATTTTTTGATATTATAAGTGTTATAATAACATCTAAAAAATAGCAAATAAAAATTATTTAATTTTAAATATCATATGAGATATGATAGATGCATGTCTAGACTAGTTGTAGAATAGTTCTACATAATTGTCTAGATTAGAATTTATTTTGATTAGATCAATTTAAATCTAATTTTTTAGATTATTATGAGATAATTTAGATCTGAAAATATGCATGATTTGATACATGAGATGTATGCAAAATATGCCATGATTAGATCTAATTTGTATATGAGATATATGATATAGATCTATAAACTGTTTTGTAGTATTGACATGTTCCTGATTAAGGCGTTCCTCTTGGCCGTCCGGTCATAAGAACGAAGAAGGGTTTAAAGGCCCTCTCTTCCCATTCGATGGGGTGTTCTTATGATGTGTAGGGGTGCTGCGTGTTCGTCCTTAATCAGAAACCCAAAACTTACTTTCTGCAAAACCCTAGATCCTGAAACCCTAGGATTTATTGTGCATATTTTGTTTATGAACCCTACTTAATTAAGAAATTAAGTTTATGGAATATTAATTAGGTCTAAAATTGAGAATTTCAGATCTAAGACATATTCATAATACTGGGTTCGGGCTTGGGTAGCTCAATTAGGTCTAAGCGGTTGATCAAACCGAATCAAGAGTTGGTTAGATGGGATCAACAATGCTTAAATTGACCAGCCTAATAGGATTAAGTCTGGGTCAAGATCGAGTCACGATCAAGCAAGACCTAATTAGGCTCAGAGGTTAGAGTCTGGATTGTAGGCTAACCCAATTGGTTCTGACTCAATAATTTGGTGTCTAAGGTAAGTTTGGCACATACGACCGACTGGTTTTTAATTGGAAGCTACTCGACCTGAATGCATTCTTGTACGAGTTAATGGCATATTCCTTCCACCGGTCTCACTTACCTGGCCATATCTGTTGACACAGTTCTGATCTGAGGTGGTCAATAATCCGAGCTAACCCATGCCACTAGGTTAGTCATAATTGTTATGACTAAGCCAAGTCTAGTTTAATGAGACCTGAATCAATTCTCCCTAAGAAAAGATTAAGTCTGAGGTCTTCCACCATTGTAGATGTGCGGGCCCTTCCCGGGGTTGATTGTTCTCGGCTGGATACAGTGGCTCAGTTGCACCGGGAAGACGCAACCATGTCTATTAGGCATTGGATGCTATGGGCTGGAGGATGAGTTGGGCTCAATATTCCGGATACGGTGAGAGACTCAATTAGGAACCCAGTCTATGCAAATGGTGGGTCTGACTTAACTAAGGAGTGGATCAATATTCTGGATACGGTGAGATTCATGAATTAGAGACCAAGTTTGGGTGCACCATGATTAGAGAATCATTGAACAAGAGTTGTTCACTCATTGGCTAACCCATCACCAATAACTGTTAGGTGAGGTGATGAGTCAGTTGGTGAGACCGCACCACCCACTAGAAATCATTAATCGCGGAGATTTTCGCATCTCTACAGAGGGAGTGTAGGGATCCGAGAAAATAGTGGGAGCTAATTTGTTTAAAAATAAAATCCCTAAACAAATTGGTCAAGTCAAAATTACAGTATCTAACTAGAATCTTTGACTCTCTACAGGAAAATGTCTGCGTCCAACCCATTGGCACGTATCCTGGACACACATAGACTGACTGGACCCAATTATAAAGATTGGCTCAGGAACTACAAAATTGTTTTGGGTTCAGAGAAGTTAACA
>QRFJ01001346.1:0-137315 GCA_006176705.1 Cocos nucifera
GGGAGATAATTGGCATTTGCCTTAGGAGACAGACGCAGTTGGATATGACTCGTGAAAGTCAAATGGACTCAATAGCCCATTTATTCTCTAATTTTGTTGCATTCCCAATCTTCTGAACTATAGACTTAATTTACCGGTGCCATGAGATATCTATCATTCTGGACTAATATCCCTAGGTGTTTGGCAATTGTTCACGTTATTGCTCGCAAAGTTTAGTGAATAGGGGTACATTCAAGTATGTAGGTCTGATAAATGTCCATTAATAGAAAACTATTTGCGGAATTTATATTTTATTCTTTCATAAAAGAATGTTACAATGGTCCTTTAAGAATGGTATATTCACATTTAGCCTCATTAGTGCTAAGCATGAAAACAGACAAAGAGAAACATAAAATTCTTCTGCTGAGCTCTGCAGGCCACATCAATAACAGTGTCTTTCAAACTAAGTTCTTTTAAACCAAGATGGTAATCGAAGAGACGTAAATTTCCTAACGAGCAACACTTGTGCCTCTCAGCACGTCCTTGCCTTCCATTACCGATTGCGTAGCGTTCATGTCTCGCATCCCTCATCCTCCTGCTATCTACTCAGACCTGCATGGAAGTGCAAGATTGAGCCACTAGGAAACCAGAGTCAGCACCCCAACTGGAGCAGAAGAAACGTATAGGTTTAACTCCAATAAGAGCATACTCCAGAAGACCTTTCCTTCTTAGTTTTTCAGGGTGGCCCAGTAATGCTAGGGCAGTTTCTGCTTTTAGTGCGCGCATCACTGTTGCAATGGAAAACTTTCCTTTGACATCGATCTTTTTCTCGACTCTTGCCTATCTTTTTCTTTGTCCTTCTACCTTCTGCTTTTTCACAGACTTCTTTTTCTTTTCATAAGACTTTCTTTTGGAAGAAGTCCGTTCCATAGCAAGAACTGAGCCTTTAGAACCTTTCATAGAAAGCTCAGCGGTAACCAGCATATTCATTAATTCGACCAAGGAATTTTGAAGTTTATGCATGTGGTAATTCATGATGAATTTCCCATATGCATCAGTCAAGGATTGTAGAATAATATTGTTCTACAGGTCCAAGTCTAACTTCACACCGAGCTTCTCAAGCTCTTCCATGTCCTTGATCATTGTCAGATAGTGATCTTGGACTGACTGCCCATCACGCATCTTAGCCTTAAAAAGTCATTTCGTGACTTGATATTTGGCTATGCGACTCTATTCACCAAACATCTCCTGTAGGTGAGCCAACATTTGGCGAGTAGTGCCGATATCTTCATGTTGGCACTGGAGCTCATCAGACATCGAGCCTAACATGTAATATCTGGTCTTATTATCTTCGTCTATCTATTTTTTTAGAGACGCTCTCCGTTCAATAGATGGATGGGCTGGTAAGATGGAAGGGTCCTAGTCCAAAACATGGGTTAATTTCTCAAAAACCAAAATAATTTTGTAGTTTCTGAGCCAATCTTTGTAATTTGGTCTAGTCAGTCTGTGTGTGTTCAGGATATGTGCTAATGGGTTGGATGCAAACATTTTCCTGCAGAGAGTCAAAGATTCTAGTTAGATACTATAATTATGATTTGACCAATTTGTTTAGAAATTTTATTTTTAAACAAATTAGCTCCCACTATTTTTTTGGATCCCTACACTTCCTCTGTAGAGATGCGAAAATCTCCATGATTAATGATTTCTAGTGGATGGTGCGGTCTCACCAACTGACTCATCACCTCACCTAACAGTTATTGGTGATGGGTTAGCCAATGAGTGAACAACTCTTGTTCAATGATTCTCTAATCATGGTGCACCCAAACTTGGTCTCTAATTCATGAATCTCACCGTATCTAAAATATTGATCCACTCCTTAGTTAAGTCAGACCCACCATTTGCATAGACTAGATTCCTAATTGAGTCTCTCACCGTATCTGAAATATTGAGCCCAACTCATCCTCCAAACCACAGCATCCAATGCCTAATAGACATGGTTGCATCTTTTCGGTGCAACTGAGCCACTGTATCCAGCCGAGAATAATCAACCCTCGAGAAGGGCCCGCACATCTACAATGGTGGAAGACCTTAGACTTAATCTTTTCTTAGGGAGAATTGATTCAGGTCTCATTAAACTAGACTTATCATAGTCATAACAATTATGACTAACCTAGTGGCATGGGTTAGCTTGGATTATTGACCACCTCAGATCAGAACTGTGTCAACAGATATGGCCAGGAAAGTGAGATCGGTGGAAGGAATATGCCATTAACTCATACAAGAATGCATTTAGGTCGAGTAGCTTCCAATTAAAAATCAGTCGGTCGTATGTGCCAAACTTACCTTAGACACCAAATTATTGAGTCAGAACCAATTGGGTTAGCCTACAATCCAGACTCTAACCTCTGAGCCTAATTAGGTCTTGCTTGATTGTGACTCGATCTTGACCCAGACTTAATCCTATTAGGCTGGTCAATTTAAGCATTGTTGATCCCCTCTAACCAACTCTTGATTTGGTTTGATTAACCGCTTAGACCTAATTGAGCTACCAAAGCCCGAACCCAGTATTATGAATATGTCTTAGATCTGAAATTCTCAATTTTAGATCTAATTAATATTTCATAATCTTAATTTTTAATTAAGTAGGGTTCATAAACAAAAGATGCACAATAAATCCTAGGGTTTCAGGATCTAGGGTTTTGCAGAAAGTAAGTTTTAGGTTTCTGATTAAGGACGAACATGTAGCACCCCTACACATCATAAGAACACCCTACCGAATGGAAAGAGAGGGCCTTTAAACCCTTCTTCGTTCTTATGATCGGACGGCCAAGAGGAACGTCTTAATCAGGAACATGCAATACTACAAAACAGTTTTAGATCTATATCATATATCTCATATACGAATTAGATCTAATCATGGCATATTTTGCATACATCTCATGTATCGAATCATGCATATTTTTAGATCTAAATTATCTCATAATAATCTAAAAAATTAGATTTAAATTGATCTAATCAAAATAAATTCTAATCTAGATAATTATGTAGAACTATTCTACAACTAGTCTAGATTTGCATCAATCATATCTCATATGATATTTAAAAATTAAATAATTTTATTTGCTATTTTTTAAATGTTATTATAACCATTATAATATCAAAAAATAGTAAATAAATAATCTAAAATATGATTTAATCAAATTAAATTGAAAACATACAAGACTATTCCATAGAACTATTCTATTTTAGAACTAGTCATGCATATTTTCTAATCTTAGATCCAAATCATTTAATTTTAATTTTTTCTAATTTTAGATCTGATCATATATCATGTGACATCTAAAATTACTCATTTTTTAATTAAAATAAATTTAAAATTAGATCTAAACACTTTTAGAATCTTGGCTCTGATACCAACTGAAAGAAAATCCTGATTTCCCGGACCAGGTTCGTTCAGATCTAATCAGATCAGGAGATATATTTCAATGATTTTTCTCTTTGATCTAGATTAGATCTAAGATACTTTAGATCTAATTATTTTATTTTATAAATTAAAATAAAATTAAATAAATTAAATCAAATTTAATTTATCTTGAAGTGGGTAATCCTATTACCCGTTGATGATCTTGTAAGCAGCGGAAAGGTTCTGGATCAAGCCATGCAAGTGCCTGGCCTCTATCGGTATCCACTCAAACTAGATCTAGAGATCCTCTTCTTCTCTAGCATATCTCCAAAAATTAGATCTGGATCTGATCTGGAGGATCTTCAAAACTCTTTTCGAAGATCAGCAGTCGTCCTTTACAATAGTGCAGCCTTCTAGCTTTCAGTAGCCTTTCTCTCATCTAGATTACACCAGCCAAGCTCCAAAACTCTTTTGGACATAGAGAGGAGAGGGAGAAGGTGGGTTTGGCATGGAGGAAGAGGAAAGAGGTAGCCTTGGGGCATGGAGAATTGTGATTCAATCAATCTTTGAGTTGGGCGCAGGGTCTTATTTATAGACTAAGTGTGATCCAATTCCTCTTCTTCCCAACCAATCACAATCCTTTGTGAAATCAGATCTAAATCTGATTGGTGAAATAAAGTCCCCTAGATTCCTCCTTAGAGGGTGCCTAAGATCAGTCAAAGTTGGTTCTTGCGAGAACTCTAATTGGAATGCAGAAAGGAGATGGAGTCCCTGTCCAACAGGGACTCCTGGGCGCCTCCAACTTGGGCACATGCCAAGGGTGGCATGTGCCCTATTTCTTGCCAAGTTTTGGTAGGAGGACAGGCCTCCACCAGCTCCCCAATGGGTGTGTGACATATGAACACAAGTCAAAGTGTCAATGGTCAACATTTGACCAGTCAAAGGTAGACTTTTGACCAAAGTCAAAGAACAAGAAATGATAGGTGACCAAAAATGATAGGTAATGTCCTACAAAATAAGACAACCTTTTCTAACTTGGACAACCTCCAGTCAGACCATACGAAGGCCTCTGATTGAGTACAAACTCCTTTAGCTCAGATAGGACAACTTATTTATGGTAGTAAAAGAAGAACGTTAGGTTCAATCGAGTGCTAGCACGATTTCTTTGAACCTAATTGAATCTCATTCAGATCAATTAAACTGGATCAGTTCAATTAATGATCACCAGATTCAAACCCTTGATTGTGTGATCTAGTTAGGTTCAGTTCTATATGGTAATGGGATATGTCATGATCTCTATCATCGACATCATTGAAACTCCTTTCGATGGATCAGAACTCTTCTAATTCGAACAGCTAGAATGATTGATCATCTAAATCATTCAAATTGCTCCCAAAATCCACCAGTGACACCTAGCAGTATATGGTGGCAACCCATCAGAGCTGAATGCGGACCTCTTGGTGCAACTACTTGTGCGATTAAGTTCTTCTATCTTGAGCTCCGATCAGATTAGGGTTAAGGTGAACTCGTCAAACCCTAGTCTCTATCATATGATGTAACCATTCGATTCTAGTCCAATGTGAAAACCTAAATAGAAATTCTTTCTATTATTTCACTCTACCATGGCCATGGACTTCTGAACTTCATTCTCATGATCATCATAGGGCTGCTCCTCTACCACCGAGGTAGATAGATTCCATCTTGATGCTATCCAGTTCTCCTATAATGAACATGCTTTAGCCAACATGCACCTCAGGGTTCCATATGGCTAGGAGATCGAGTAATGGTGTAGTAAAACTATAACACCCTCAAGGTGAGCTACCGATGCACCTCAAGTCAAAGAACCAGACACACCAGTACAGCATCGAGTCAGTCATCGATGAGAAGGTAGACTTTCTAATGACAACTTGAGGTGGTCACGCTCAGTGCCGTCGTTCTTTAACGAGTACCTGTACTCTCGCTCTGGTATCTCGACACCGTAGACTCAAGACTCATCTACTAAAAAGAAGTAATTGTACACCAACCTTTCGGATCAATCACCATTTTCGTGATGATCCTTTGGTTGGGAGCATTTTATGAGTTAATAATGATTATTCATGTCTTAAATTTTCAACTCTTGAAAATATGAATTATCATTACCATTAACTCAAAGGATGTATCACAGACACTAATTACACATATGTGATAGAAAATAACCCATTTTATTGGTATAAGTCAAAATTATAATTTTGCCCCTAGAAGTGTATTACAAGTGTCAGCCAATTCTGGCTTCTAGGGCACATATAACTAACAGGAAGTCAATGGTTACAATAACCCATTTTTCTCCAATTTGTTGATCCTATCTTCTGCTAAATGACCTAATCTTAGGTGCCATAGATGTCTATCATTTGGACTATCCCTAGGTCGTTTGGCATTCACATTTTGCTTGATAGTTAGAACAGGTACATCAATATGTAGCTGATAAAGACCGTTAATAAGGAAACCATTTGCAATTTTATTTCTTTCATAAAGAATATTACAATGATCCTTAATGAAGGTAATCACATAGCCTTCTAGTGCTAAGCATGAAATAGAAATCAAATTCTTGCTAGCTATAGGCACATAATAACAGTCTTTCAAAACTAAGTCTAAACCAGAAGGTAATCGAAGAGGGTATGTTTCCACCGCCACTGCAGCAATTCTTGCTCCATTATTGATGCGTAGGATCATTTCTCCATCCCTCAGTCTCCTGCTATCCTCAAGATTCTTCATGGAAGTGCGCAGATGAGCACTAGAACCAGAGTCAAGCACCCAACTGGATGCAGAAGAAATCGTAAGATTAGACTCAATAACGAGCATACCTCCAGAAGGACCTTCCTTCTTGCTCTTCAGGGTGGCCAGGTAAGTAGGACAGTTTCGCTTCTAGTGGCCATCGCTATTGCAATAGAAACACTTTCCTTTAGCAGCGGCTTTCATCTTTGGCTCTGCCTTCTTCTTCTTTGCTCCTTTCATATTCTGCTTTTTTACAGACTTCTTTTTCTTTCCATAAGACTTTCTTTTAAAAGAAGTCCGTTCCATCGCAAGAACTGAGCCTTTAGAATCTTTCATAGAAAGCTCAGCGGTGACCAGCATATTCATTAATTCAGTCAAGAAATTTTAAAGTTTATGCATGTGGTAATTCATAATGAATTGCCCATATGCATCAGTCAAGGATTGTAGAATAATATCATTCTGCAGATCCAAGTCTAACTTCAGACCGAGCTTTTCAAGCTCTTCCATGTCCTTGATCATCATCAGACAGTGATCTTGGACTGACTGCCCATCACTCATCTTAGCCATAAAAAATCATTTTGTGACTTGATACTTGGCTGCGCGACTCTGTTTACCAAACATCTCCTATAGGTGAGCTAACATTTGACGAGCAGTCTCGATATCTTCATGTTGGCACTAGAGCTCATTAGACATCAAGCTCAACATGTAATATCTGGTCTTATTATCTTCATCTATCCTTTTTTTTCAGAGATGCTGTCTGTTCAGTGGATGGATGACCTGATAAGGTGGGAGGGCCCAGATCCACTACATGGGTTAACTTCACGAAATCTAAAAGAATTTTGTAGCTCCTGAGCCAATCTTTATAATTGGGTTCGATCAATCTATGTGTGTCCAAGATATGTGCCAATTGATTGGATGCAGATATTTTCTTATAGAGAGTCGAAGATTCTAGTTAGATACTGTAATTATGATTTGACCAATTTGTTTAGAAATTTTATTTTTAAACAAATTAGCTTCCTCTATTTTTTTGGATCCCTACACTCCCTCTGTAGAGATGCAAAAATCTCCACGATTAATGATTACTAGTGGGAGGTGCGGTCTCACCAACTGACTCATCACCTCACCTAACAGTTATTGGTGATGGGTTAGCCAATGAGTGAACAACTCTTGTTCAATGATTCTCTAATCATGGTGCACCCAAACTTGGTCTCTAATTCCTGAATCTCACCATATCTAGAATATTGATCCACTCCTTAGTTAAGTTAGACCCACCATTTGCACAGACTGAATTTCTAATTGAGTCTCTCACCATATCTAGAATATTGAGCCCAACTCATCCTCCAGCCCACAGCATCCAATGCCTAATAGACATGGTTGCATCTTCCCGATGCAACTGAGCCACTGTATCCAGTCGAGAACAATCAACTCCGAAAAGAGTACGCACATCTACAATGGTGGAAGACCTCAAACTTAATCTTTTCTTAGAAAGAATTGATTCAGGTCTCATTAAACTAGACTTATCATAGTCATAACAATTATGACTAACCTAGTGGCATAGGTTAGCTCGGATTATTGACCACCTCAGATCAGAACTATGTCAACAGATATGGCTAGGTAAGTGAGACCGATGGAAGGAATATGCCATTAACTCCTATAAGAACGCATTCAAGTCGAGTAGCTTTCAATTAAAAACCAGTCGGTCGTATGTGCCAAACTTACCTTAGACACCAAATTGTTGAGTCAGAACCAATTAGGTTAGCCTACAATCCAGACTCTAACCTCTGAGCTTAATTAGGTCTTGCTTGATCGTGACTCGATCTTGACCTAGACTTAATCCATTAGGCTGGTCAATTTAAGCATTGTTGATCCCATCTAACCAACTCTTGATTCGGTTTGATCAACTGCTTAGACCTAATTGAGCTACCCAAGCCCGAAACCAGTATTATGAATATGTCTTAGATCTAAAATTCTCAATTTTAGACCTAATTAATATTCTATAATCTTAATTTTTAATTAAGTAGGGTTCATAAATAAAATATGTACAATAAATCCTAGGGTTTCAGGATCTAGGATTTTGCAGAAAGTAAGTTTTAGATTTTTGATTAAGGACGAACACGCAGCACCCCTACACGTCATAAGAACACCCCATCGGATGGGAGGAGAGGGCCTTTAAATCCTTCTTCATTCTTATGATCGGACGGCCAAGAGGAATGCCTTAATCAGGAACATGCAATACTACAAAACAGTTTTAGATCTATATCATATATCTCATATACAGAATTAGATCTAATCATGGCATATTTTGCATACATCTCATGTATCGAATCATGCATATTTTTAGATCTAAATTATCTCATAATAATCTAAAAAATTAGATTTAAATTGATCTAATCAAAATAAATTCTAATCTAGACAACTATGTAGAACTATTCTACAACTAGTCTAGACATGCATCAATCATATCTCATATGATGTTTAAAATTAAATAATTTTTATTTGTTATTTTTTAGATATTATTATAACAATTATAATATCAAAAAATAGTAAATAAATAGATCTAAAATATAATTTAATCAAATTAAATTAAAAATATGCAAGACTATTCTATAGAACTATTCTATTTTAGAACTAGTCATGCATATTTTCTAATCTTAGATCCAAATCATTTAATTTTAATTTTTTCTGATTTCAGATCTGATCACATCTCATGTGACATCTAAAATTATTTATTTTTTAATTATAATAAATTTAAAATTAGATCTAAACACTTTTAGAACCTTGGCTCTGATACCAATTGAAGAAAAATCCTGATTTTTCAGACCAGGTTCGTTCAGATCTGATTAGATCAAGAGATATATTTCAAAAATTTTTTTCTTTGATCTAAATTAGATTTGAAATATTTTAGATCTAATTCTTATTATTTTAATAATTAAAATAAAATCAAATAAATTAAATCAAATTTAATTTACCTTCAAGTGGGTAATCTTATTACTCGATGATGATCCTATGAGCAGCGAAATGTTCTGGATCTAGCCATGCAACTGCCTGGCCTCTATCGATATCCACTTAGGCTAGATCTAGAGATCCTCTTCTGCTCTATCATATCTCCAAAAATTAGATCTGGATCTAATTTGGAGGATCTTCAAAACTCCTTTTGAAGATTAATAGTTGTCCTTTGCAGTAGTGCAGTCTTCTAGCTTTCAGTCGCCTTTTTCTCATCTGGATTGCACCATCCAAGAACCCAAAATACTTTTGAATGTGGAGAGGAGAGGGAGAAGATGATTTAGCATGGAGGAGGAGAGGAGAGATAGCCTTGGGGTGTGGAAATCTCAATTCTCCAATTTTATTTTGAGTTGGGCGCAGGGTCTTATTTATAGACTGTCTGTGATCCAACTCCTCTTCTTCCCAACCAATCACAACTCATTCTGAAATCAAATCTAACTTTGATTAGTGGGAATAGAGTCCCCTGGATTCCTCCTTAGAGGGCGCCTAAGATCAGTCAAAGTTGGTTCTTAGGAGAACTCTAATCGGAATCCAAAAAGGTGATGGAGTCCCTGTCCAACAGGGACTCCTTGGCGCCTCCAACTTGGGCACACGCCAAGGATGGCATGCGCCCTCCTCCTTGCCAGGTTCTAGCAGGAGGATAGGTCCCCACCAACTCTCCAATAAGTGCATGACACATGGATAGAAATCAAAGTGTCAATGGTCAACGTTTGACCAGTCAAAGGTCAACTTTTGAGCAAAGTCAAAGGACGAGAAATGGTAGGTGACCAAAAATGGTAGGTATTATCTTACAAAATAAGACAACCCTTTTCTGACTTGGACAAGCTCAAGTCAGACAAAGTGCGGCCTCTAATCGAGCACAAACTTCTTTGGCTCAGTCAGGACAACTATTTATGATAGTAAAAGAAGAATGTTAAGTTCAATCGAGTGCTAGCACGATTTCCTTGAATCTAATTGAATCTCATTCAGATCAATTGAACTAGATCAGTTCAATTGATGATCACCAGATTCAAACCCTTGTTTGTGTGACCCAATTAGGTTTAGTTCTGCATGGTAATGGGATATGTCATGATCTCTATCATTGACATCATCAAAACTCCTTTCGATGGATCAGAACTCTACTGATTTGAATAGCTAGAATGATCGATCATCTAAATCATTCTAATTGCTCCCAAAATCCACCAGTGACACCTAGCAGTATATGGTGGCAACCCATCAGAGCTGAATGCAAATCTCTTGGTGCAGCTACCTGTGTGATTAAGTTCTTCTATCTTGAGCCTCGATCAGATTAGGATTAAGGTGAACTCGTCAAACCCTACTCTCTGTCATATGATGTAATCATTCGATTAAAGTCCGATGTGAAAACCTAAATAGAAACTCTTTCTATTATTTTACTCTTCCATGGCCATGGGCTTCCAAAGTTGATTCTCATGATCATCATAGGGCTGCTCCTCTACCACCGAGGTAGATAGATTCCATCTTGATGCTATCCAGTTCCTACAATGAACATGCTATAGCCAACATACACCTCAGGATTCCGTATGGCTAGGAGATCGAGTAATGGTGTAGTGAAACTATAACACCCTCAAGGTGAACTATCGATGCATCTCAGGTCAAAGAACCAAACACACTACTGTAGCAACGAGTCAGTCATTGACGAGAAGGTAGACTTCTTAATGACTACTTGAGGTGGTCACGCTCAGTGCCCTCATTCTCTAATGAGTATCTTTACTCTCGCTCCGGTATCTCCACACCATAGACTCAAGACTCATCTACTAAAGAGAAGCGATTGTACACCAACCTTCCAGATCAATCACCATCCTTATGATGATCCTATGGTCGGGAGCATTTTATGAGTTAAAAATGATTATTCATGTCTTAAATTTTCAACTCTTGAAAATATGAATTATCATTTCCATTAACTCAAAGGATGTATCACAGACACTAAATATACATATGTGATAGAAAATAACTCATTTTATTGATATTAGTCCAAATTATAATTTTGCCCCTAGAAGTGTATTACAAGTGTCAGCCAATTCTGGCTTCTAGGGTATATATATCTAACAATTCTCTCTTACTTTTGTCTTCATCAAGACATCAATACTTGATGTCCAAAAGAAAGGGCCTTCTCCAAGAAATATGGCACCACAACCTGTACACAAATTCTCCTCTTTTTTTTCTTGATTTATGCATAGAAAAACCAGGCATCCTCGCATTCACAAACTCCTTAAAAGGAGGTGCCAAATCATAGGACGAAGACTAGGTCAAAGTCCTAGTCTTTAAAGGAATCCAAAGAATCCTATGGGGCGTCCAACTCTTGGATGCCCCCTTCCTCAAATTTTGGAAATAGGACCCATGTTTCCACATACAAAAAGAAAGAAAAGTGGGTGAACAAAATAACTTGGGTGTGGGTTGTTATGGCGCAAAGAGTGGAGAAGTTTTGAGATCAAGGGACTCTTTCAAAAGGAAACAAACGAAACCACTTTCCATAATTGACCAAATCAGATTTTATTCAAAAATCCCAGAATATGGGGCATGGTAGGTCTCTTTTAGGCATGGGAAAACATACTAAAAATATCAAAAATTAATATGGGGCATGGAGATCATTCCTTAGGTGGCGCAAGGGAGAAGATGGAATCCTAGTCAAACTAGGATTCTCTTATACACTAGGTCAAACCCAATAAAATTCTTTTTCTAATTAAACTTGAGTCAACCTATTTAATTAGCAATCCTAATCTAATTAGAAGCCTAATTAAATTAGATTTAAATCATATCTAAATCTAATTTAATTTTTAATCAAATTAGAAATTAGTTGGGCTCAAGTCCTAGTCGAATAGGGACTTGTTCTTCCTTACAATTGGCTTATCCAATAAATCAATTAAACTTAATCTAATTAAGTCCAAATTAATTTTAATTGAATATAATTCAATTAGAATTGATCTTAACCTAATTAATTAGTCAAATTGAGCCAATGAGCTATCTAATTATTAATCGATCCTCCTATAATACTTGTATTAGGTCAAACATCAATCGTATTGATAGTTTGACCTAAGAACGATTCTCAATTATCGATTAACCATCCGATTAAGTTATAGTCTCTTATATGTGTGAACCTATAGGTTTGAACTGAAGCTGATAGCATAGAAACCAAATTCCATACAAATCAAAGTAACCATCCAGCAATGGTTCCCGACGTCCAGATAGGTCGAATGTATGCAAAGCAACATTCTTAGAACTCTAACTCATGGTTGTCGTATAATTTATCCCTTTGACCAATAATGCTCAAGATGACTTCAAGTACGCTATCAACACTTATACAAGTCATCTCTATAGTGTCTCAAAATTTTGGAAATCTCTTGACTCCTCATGAGGATTACCCTGACCTAGATTTTGCTAAATTGAAACATAATGAGTCATTCTCTTCCTGAGCTAATCAGAAGTGGTCAATCCCATCTTGACTCATACATCAACTCTACAAATACTTGACTATATCCAAAAAACTTTCAAACCTATATTAAAAAAATAGGTAGTCCGACACTAAAGTACAGTGAGTTGCTTGTAAGTCACCATAGTGATCTCAAGTCAGAGGGACACTTATACCCATTGGCCTTAGCTAGCTACTCCTGATAGTAAAGTGCTATATTGGTCACATTCAATACAGATGTACTCCTACATCTTTCCTGGATGCTATAGCAATATCTCCACACCACTTGGTTACGAGGATAACCAACGCATATGGCATACGGTGATCTACAGTCAATAAGTTATCATCCTTATTAATAACTTATCATTTGATCATGAACAATTTAAGAACCATCCGATAAATCCTCCTTTATCGATTGATTATGGTTCTAAGAACTTCATCATAATTTAGAAGTTTATTTAAGAAAGATAAAACTTTTATGATAAACCAACCAAATAACTATTATTATTAAATAATTCACATACTAATTCCAATCATCTACCACTTAGATGATTGGCTTTAGAATACATTTTTCAACAATTTTTACTTGGACTAAAGCCAATCAGAATGATATCAAATATCCTATCTTCCAATTGAGTTCATAGAACTTCTTAGTTCCGAGGCCTTAGCCAATGGGTCGGTCAAGTTCTTCTTTTTTCATCGATCCTCCAAAGATCAACGTCATCCTAATCTAAAATCAAAGGTGATATCGATGTAGAATATGTTGGTTCTTCGATTTTTTAGCTTGAGCTATGGTTCCAGTGCTATGATAGGACTGGACCATCGATGGAGGATGCCACTCCTAACATACTAATGAACCTCAACAACTATACAGCTTACATGGTTGTATCATATACCATGATATACTCTACATCACTAACCGAATAGGCTATAGTATCCTACTTGGAACCTTTTCAGTAGATTGCTCCTGCAATTAGGGTATGACCCAACACTCTCTTGTTGTCATCTTAATCTGACTAAAAATTGAAATTAGAACATCCATAAGTTTTAAGTCAGTATCTTCATATTTGAGTCACTGGATCTTAGTATTTTTCAAATATATGAGGATTTTCTATACAATCTTCTAGTGATTCTCGCTTAGATCAGACTGGTATCTACTCACTATCATTAGTAAGTATACCATATATGATTTTGAACATGAAGAAATTAGATGACAGCCAAATCTTTATTTCTTGCAATGTTGGAATGCAATTCTCGATTAAGAGAACTTCATCCATAGAAAACACAAGGAATAACACTACAGAATATTTTGCCCACTACAAATGTAGGAATTTGTCTTTGTTCATAATAAAGACATACATTCAAAACGTGTATTCCAAAACTGAGATAATAGCCAAATGGACTTTATAGGTCTTTACCTTCTCATCTATAATAATCTGATCCTTTTGAAAATTCATTCACACCCAATAGGTTTTATCCCTTTAGGTGAATCATCTAGTATCCACACACTATTGATTTTCATGGACTTCAATTTATATTATGTGGCTCCAAGCAATTTCTCAAAGTTAGATCACTGCAATGCATCCCTATAGGTGATTGGATCCTTGTTGTTCTCATTGAGCTCAATAGGATCACTATCTAAGACCAAGGTATTAAAGTATCTATTTGACTAATACAGTACTCTACTGGATCTCCTTAAAGGTGCCACTTTAATAGGCTCTGGGTTTGATTTGATCAAATATAGTTTTGTAGGTTTAATAGATTGTATTGATTCATTTTTTACCAATTAAACTTCTCAAAGTTCAACTTGATAGGCATCACTTTCTTCTCTAAGAAACTTCTTTCCAAAAAGAATGCCCTACTACTGATGAACATCTTATGTTCTTCAGCATGGTACAATTAATCACCCTTAAATACTTATTGGACCAAGATCCAAGTTTATCTGTGTGCAAGCCTATGACATAGGGCGATCAACTCTAAACCCAAAGGTGAGAGAGTCTTGGTCTACGCTCAATCCATATCCCATATGGAGTCTTTACAATAGATTTACTCCACATATTTTCAGAGCAAAACTAGTAATCATAAGAACACAACACTAAATAGGCAGACCAGTTAACCTTATCGTCGATTGAACCATGTCTAACAAAGTTTAATTTCTTCTTTTAGATACATTGTGTTCTGAAAAGGAATCCACTGAGAGAGAATCAAATTTTCTTCTAGATATGTTACAAACTTACTGGATAAATATTTGCCTCTTTGATCTGATCAAAGAGTTTCAATACCGTTTTCAGTTTATTTTTTTATTTCATTATTAAATCACTTGAACATTTTAAATAATTCAAGCTAGATGCACCCATGCCCAGATAGATCATCTACAAAAAAATATTAATATCTTCTTTTGGCACTAAAGTTCATAGGTCCACATACATCACTATGCATGAGACTTAGAATTTTATCGGCTCCTTCATCTTTTCCATTAGAAGATGACTTTGTCATCTTTCCAAGAAGACAAAACTCATAGGCTATCAATAATTAATAATCATTGATGTTGAGATTTTTCTCTCAAGCTAACTTGTTAATCCTATTCCTGTCAAGATGATTAAGCCTATAATACCAAAGATAGACATCAATGATATAATCTAACTTGGGTGTTTATTAAATGTGTTTATTATAATTAACAGACTATATAAATGCAAAATATTATTTTTTTATTATCCATGTGTTATTATAATATTATTCATAATAATATCACAACAATCTTCTTTATTGATAAATGATAATCATTTCTAACCAAAGGCCAACAAAGATCACATTTATCATAAATGATGGACAATGATGGCAATCACTCAAAATGTCATCTTTTGAAAATAAGCTTGACAATTTCTAAAGCTAGGATTGGAACAAGACTTCCATCCTCAATGTTCAGGTATTTTTCACCATTTTTAAATATTTTACTTTTCTGTAGTTCTTGCAATAAATTGCATAAGACCACCGGTATCTAATACCTAGGTAGAAAAATTATATACAGAGAAATTTTAAGGTGTTATTATATAACATCCATGATAAGCAACTCTTACTCATTTCTCTTGTTCAGCCTGTTATGGTCAAGGAAAGCAAGATAATTCTTCTTCCTATGACCTTGCTTCTAATAGTAAAAGCACTATGCTTGATTTGGGTCAATATTGGACTAATTATTTTGACTGGGCTAAGTAGCTCCCATGTGAATCCATTTGTACTGCTGACCAAATTCAACTTTCGATACAAATTATTAAAGTTGGATCCTATAAATCATCATTATCTAGTAATGATAGGAGCAATTAGGGTATAGCCTTATTATATGAGAAGAGAGAACATTTATGAATTATTTTAAGCCTAGAGACTTGGACTTTTGCCTTAAGGTTCTTCTACTATTTTATTCAAATTGGTAGCCTCTACCATCAATTCGGTGAATTACTTTAATTTCCTAGTAGGTACTAGAATCTACATAGACTGCACACAAGTCTAACTATAGTTGGTCAACCCATATACATCTAAGGATAGGTTCATAATCAATTATTTTTCTAAATAACTTTTAGTAATTTAATTTTGCCCCAGAAATCTAATCAGTAGGCTAGGGCCTCCACTGTAAGGATCCATTTTGGTCCAACCATTAACATGACTATACTTAGTGCATCTAACCAATGAATGATTAAGCCCAACTTTGGTTGGTCAATCTAACCTCCATTAGAGAGACACATTCAAGTGATCATATGATGAATGATAATTTCATTAGTCAACAAGCACTGGGCCTATGGGCCTCTAATGATTACTGAGTTAACGGACCGATTATCAAACACCTTAATGGAAGGCTATGACTTAGTTATCTCCATAACTTTGTTATTTTAAGGACCTAATAATTTTAGAGGATTTAAATTATTAGTGATTTAAGGATAAAAAGGACATGGACCAATTTGCTCCCAATGACTTCATCAAGTGAAGTCCTTCCACTGACTTCTTAAGTCTTTGATAAGGACAAGGATTAATATTGGTCGATGGGCACATAAATCAGTCTCACTAAACAAAATCAGTCTCATTAATTTTTTTATGTGACTTGGGTTAGCATGAATCAATGAGCAATCTAATCAAAATCTGATAAACAACATTAGTCAGTTAAGTAAGATCAATGGGAGGGTCTGCCAAGGCTTGCCTTAGACACCATTAGAAATGGTCAGATAAGCAGGCTGCCAATTAAAAACCATCGATCTAGGATGCCAGACTTATCTTAAATATCAATCAATTTATCAGTTTTGATTTGGTCTACCTAAAAACTCCGGCTCGGCCACTAAGCCACTATCAGTATCCATTTGTTAGATGTATAGACTTTGATCAACTACAAATATTGATGTAATCTATAGAAATGACTTAATCCTAATTAACTATTAATTAGGTTTGATCAATTACTTAACTAAGTCTATATTTAATCTAACCCTAGGTCTAACCCAATTTAAGGACCTGATCAAAGCTAACCCATTACCTTTTAACCCATATTTTATGAAATTATCTTAGGATCTTTAAATCACAAACCTAAATCCTAAACAATCGCTTAATTCTTTATAAAGTTCAAAGCTTATGAGTTTGGATTTATGAAACCTTACAACTAATTTTTGATTTGATAATTTGAAATATTTTCAAATTATAAATAATTTACATTGAATCATATTCAATATATGGTTTTAGATCTAATTTATTTTAATGTTTCGATCATGTCTGAAGATTTTGAATCTAGGATTTTGTAGAAAGCAAGTTCTTAATTTAAATTTTATAAAATAAATATATCATATACATTATAGATTTAAAACAAAAATTACATATCAATATATGCAATAAGATGATCTAGATCAAAACATAAAACACATCATATAGATCAGATTATAAATCAATTAAAATTAGATTTAAAATCTAAAAATTAATCATAAATTATTTTAGATCTCATCTAAGATATTTATGATTTAGGTTATTCGGGTCAATACATACTAGGACAACCTTTGCACTATAAGGGATAAACCTTACAGTAGAATAACTTTATAGCAATATATGCAACTCAATATTATTAGGATCTAATCTAAATAATCTAAAATAGATCTAATATCTATTTAATTTTAGATTTAAAATTAAAATATAAATTATAAAATTATTTAGATCATATCTTATTTACTCATGATTCAAGAATAGATCAGCATATACTAGGACAATCTCTCCATTGTAAGGGCTAAACCTTACAATAAGACAACCTTATAGCAGTATGTATGATCTTTAGAGTTTTATTTTTTAAATTTAATTTAATATAAAAATATTCATTTTATAATAAAACCTAGATGCTTTGATACCAATATTGGAAAATATGCAGGATTTCATGCATGAATTTCTAAACTTTTTTAAAATATAATATAGTAAAAGTTGTAAATTAAATCATTTAATCTTTAAATAAATGTAATTTAATTACTAAACCCTACAACTAGGATCTATAGCATGTCATAATGTATTCTTAAATCTAAAAATAAAAGGTTTGGTATTGATCAAATCAATACCCTAGGTCTAGAATAATTCTAGATCTAAACCCTAGATCATATCTAGGTGAGAGAAGAGATCAAATCTCTTACCTTTGCATGGGTTGAGAACTTTGTAATTGATTTTCGTTATTATCTTTGGAGCCCACATGCATCCAACCTCTACAAAAAGTTCATACGAGGCTGCAACAAAATCAGAGGTTCGTCGAATGAAGATCCGCTCGAAGTGTTAGCTTCTCATGGATCCCTTCGGATGTTTAATTTAAAATTTAACCTTCTGATCTCTTGGACACTCCAAGAGACAAAGAACAAGAGGAAAAATAAAGAAAAAATCTAATCTTTGGATCTTCTATAAGTCAAAAATAAAATATATTAGAAAAGATCCTAAGAGAAGATAAATATTCTCTTTCAGGACATTAACGATTGATATCCTAAAAACATCTTTATGCTAGGAGAAGGGAAGTCTTTCTTTCCTAGACTTTTTCCATGTTTCCAGATCTTACACTTGCTAAATTTTCTCCTGAAAAAATCTCACATAACATGGAGAAGAAGGATTCTCAAAGAAACCCTAAGAGAAGACCTTCTTCTCTTCTTCTCATATCAGGACATGATTAGATCATGTCCAAAAAGATCATCCTTCCCCAATACCTTGGAGCATAGATCCCCAAGCCCTCATCCTTTCTCTCTCTCAGATTTCTCTTATACAAAAATTACAAAGAAAATATGAGAAAGTAAACCATGGAAGAAAACTATAAGAGAAGACATTCTCTCTTACCTTTGTCTTCATCAAGACATCAACACTTGATGTCCAAAAGAAAGGGCCTTCTCCAAGAAATATGGCGCCACAACCTCCATGCAAATTCTCCTCTTTCTTCTTGATTTGTGCAAAGAAAAACTAGGCATCCCCACATTCACAAACTCCTTAAAGGAGGCGCCAATTCAAAGAACTAAGACTAGGTCAAAGTCCTAGTCTTAAAAGGAATCCAAAGAATCCTATGGGGCATCCAACTCTTGGATGCCCCCTCCCTCAAATTTTGGTGTGAGGACCCATGTTTCCATGTACAAAAAGAAAGAAAAGTGGGCAAACAAAATAACTTGGGCGTGGGTTGTTATGGTGCAAAGACTGGAGGAGAAGTTTTGAGATCAAGGGACTCTTTCAAAAGGAAACAAACCAAACCACGTTCCATAATGGACCAAATTAGATTTGATTCAAAAATCCTAGAATATGGGGCATGGCAGGTCTCTCTTAGGCATGGGAAGCCATACTAAAAAATTCAAAAATTAATATGGGGCATGGAGATCATTCCTTAGGTGGCGCAAGGGAGAAGATGGAATCCTAGTCAAATTAGGATTCTCTTATACACTAGGTCAAACCCAATAAAATCCTTTTTCTAATTAGATTTGAGTCAGCTTACTTAATTAGCAATCTTAATTTAATTAGAAGTCTAATTAAATCAAATTTAAATCATATATAAATTTGGTTTAATTTCTAATCAAATTAGAAATTAGGTGGACTAAAATCCTAGTCGAATAGGGACTTATTCTCCCTTGCAATTGGCTTATCCAATAAATCAATTAAACTTAATCTAATAAAGTTTAAATTAATTTTAATTAAATCTAATTTAATTATATATGATCTTAGTATGATAGCTCAATCAAACTGAGCCAATTAGCAATTTGATTGCTAATCGATCCTCCTATAACACTTGCATTAGGTCAAACATCAATCGTACTAATAGTTTGACCTAAGAACGATTCTCAATCATCAATTAACCATCTGATTAGGTTACAATCTCTTATATATGTGATCCTATAGGTTCAAACCTAAGCTAACTGTTTAGGAACTAACTCCTATACCAATCGAAGTAACCATCTAGTAATAGTTTTCGATGTCCGGATAGGTCGAATGTAAGCAAAACAATACTTTTAGAACCCCGACTCATGGTTACCATATAATTCATATCTTTGATCAATAATACTCAAGACGACTTTGAGTACGCTATCAACACTTATATAAGGCATCTCTATTACATCTCATAATTTTGCAAATCTCATGATTCCTCAGGAGGATTATCCATGCCCAGGTTTTACTAAATTAAAATACAATTAGTCATTCTCTTCTTGAAGTTAATCAGGAGTCATCAATTCCATCTTGACTCACACACTGACTCTACAAGTACTTGACTATATCCAAAAATCTTTCGAATCTATATTAGAAATACAGACAATCCGGCATCAAAGTATAGTGAGTTGCTTGCAAGTCAACATGGTGATCTCAGGTTGGAGGGACACTTATACTTGTTGGCCTTAGCTATCTACTCTTGATAGTAGAGTGCTACATTGATCATGTTCCATGTAGATGTACTCCTACATCTCATCTGAATGCCATCCCAGTATCTTCACACCATTTGGTTATGAGGATAGCCAATGTATATGGCATACAATGACTTACACTCGATAAGTTATCATCCTTGTTAATAACTTATAATTTGATCATGAATAATTTAAGAACCATCCGATAATTTTTTCTTTATCGATTGATCGTGGCTTTAAAAATTTAATCATAATTTAAGAGTTCATTTAAGAAAGATAGAACTTTTATGATGAACTAGCCAAATAACTATTATTATTAGATAATTTATATATTAATTTCAATCATCTACCACTTAGATGATTGGCTTTAGGGTATTTTTTAACGTAATGATGGTTAGGTTGACGAACCAAAGTTGGGCTTAATCATTCGTTGGTTAGATGCACTAAGTATGGTCATGTTAATGGTTAGACTTAATCAGATCCTTATAGTGGAGGCCAAAGCCTACTGATTTAATTTTTGGGATAAATTTAAATTATTAGAAGTTATTTGAAGAAATAATTGATTAAAGAACCTATCCATAAATGCACATGGGTTGACCGACCAAATTCAGGCTTGTGTGCAGTCTATATGGATTCTAATACCTACTAGAGAATTAAAGTAATTCTTCAAATTGGAGGTAGATGCTATCAATTTGTATAAAATAGTGAGAGAACCTTTAGACTAAAGTCTAATTTTTTAGGCTTAAAATAATTCATATGCATTAGGTCATTATTCTTTTTTCTTCAGATTAGGGCTAAACCTAAATTGCTCCGATCACTATCAGGCAGTGTTGTACTTAGGAGATTCAACTTTAATAATCACTATCGATAGTTGAATTTTGTTCAGCAGCATGAAAGGATTTGTGCTAGGGCTTATTGGCCTAGTTAAAGTATAAGGTACAAGACTAACCAATATCAGAAAGAGTGCTTCTATTATCAAAAGCAAGGTCATAAGAAGAAGAATTATCTTGTTTTTCTTGACCCCAACAGGCTAAACAAGAGAAAAGAGCAAGAGTTATTTATCAAGGATGTTATATGATAATACCTTAAAATTTTTCTGTTTGTAATTCTACTAACTGGAAATTAGATACCGGTAGTCTTATGCAATTCATTGCAAGGACTACAAGTAAGTAGAAATTTTGAAAATGCTGAGAGATTCCTAAATATTAAGAATGGAAGTCTAGTTCCAATCTTAGCTTTAGAAATTATTGAACTCATTTTCAATATGAATATTATCATTTAGAGTGACTGTCACTATTGCCCATCATTTATAGTGAATGTGATCTTTGTTGGCCTTTTGGCTAATGATGATCATCATTTATTAAATAAAAAAGATTATTATGATATTATTATAAATAATATTATAATAATATATTTATAATAAAAAATAATATTTAATATTTACATAATCTATTAGGTATAATGTATACATTTAATAAAAGTTTAAGTTAGATAATGTCACAGATGTCTATCTTTGGTATTATAGACTTAGTCATCTTGACAAGAACAAAATAAACAGGTTAGCTTAAGAGAGAAACCTCGATATTAATGATTATAAATCATTGTCGACCTATGAGTCTTGTCTATTTGAAAAGATGATAAAGTCACCTTTTGCTGAAAAAGGTGAATGAGCCGATGAAGTTCTCAGTCTTATACATAGTGATGTATATAGACCTATGAACTTATGTGCCAGAGAAGAATATCAATATTTTGTTATGATTATAGATGACCTATCTCGTTATAGATATGTCTAGTTTGAATCATTTGAAATATTCAAACGATTCCATAATGAAATAAAAAATCAGAATGGAAAAGGTATTAGAACTCTTCGATCAGATCGAGAAGATGAATACTTATCCAGTGAATTTTTGATATATCTAAAAGAGAATAGAATTCTCTCACAGTAGATTCCTTCTGAAATATAGTGTATTGGAAAGAAGAAATTAAACTTTGCTAGACATGGTTCGAACCATGATGGGGTTAACTAGCCTGCCTATTTCAAGGTTAGGCTCTTGAGACAACTTGTTTTACTTTGAAAATTTACACTAGGTAAATCTATCGTAAAGACTCCATATGGGATATAGATCAAGCATAGACCTAGACTCTCTCACCTTCAGGCTTAAGATTGTCAAGCTTATGTCAAAGGTTTGTACATAGATAAATTTGGATCCTGGTCCAATAGATGTTTAAGGGTTATTAGTTCTACCATGCTGAAGAATATAAGATGTTTATCAGTATTAAGGCATTCTTTTTGGAAAAAAAGTTTCTTAGGGAAGGAACTAATTCTTGAAAAATTGAACTTAAGAAAGTTCAATTGGTAGAAAG
This sequence comes from Cocos nucifera, assembly GCA_006176705.1. NCBI lineage: Eukaryota > Viridiplantae > Streptophyta > Magnoliopsida > Arecales > Arecaceae > Cocos > Cocos nucifera. The sequence goes on from QRFJ01001346.1 coordinate 22,787, forward strand.
AACTGATACAATCTAATAAACCTACAGAATCGGATTTGATTAGATCAAATTTGAAGCCCATTATTTTGGCACCATTAAGGAGATCTAGTAAAGTACCATGTTAGCCAGATTGATACTTTGGTATCTAGGTCTGGGATGGTGATCTTGTTAAGCTTGATAAGAACAACAAGGATTTGATCATCCATGTGGATGCCATGCAAAGATTTGACTCTGAGAAGTGGCTTGGAGCCATAAAATTTAAATTGAAGTCCATGAAAATCAATAATATGTGGATACTAGTTGATTCACCTTAGGTGATAAAATCCATTGGTTGTGAATGGATTTTTAAAAGGATCAAAGTGGCACAAATAGGAAGGTAGAGACCTATAAAGCCCACTTGGCTATCATCTCAGTGTTGGAACATATGTTTTGAACATATGTCTTTGTTACGAATAAAGAGAAATCCTACATTTGTAAGTGGGTAAAAAGTTTCATAGTGTTATTCCTTGTGGTGTCCATGGATGTCATTCTCTTAATCGAGAATGACATTCTAGCATTAGACGAAATAATGGTTTAGCTATCATCTTATTTCTCCATATTCAATATCAGATATGGTGTATTCACAAAGAATAGTGAGTAGATACCAGTCTGATCCAAGTGAAAACCATTGAAAGATTGTATAGATAATCCTTAAGTATTTAAGAAATACTAAGATCAAGTGACTCAAATATGAAATTAAAACTTTTGGGATGTTTTGATTTTAATTTTTAGTTAGATCAAGATGAAAGCATAAGAGTGTTAGATCATGAATTTATCCTAATTAGAGCAATACTCTGCTGGAAATATTCCAAATAGAATATTGTAGCCTATTCTATTAGTGATGTAGTGTACATCGTGGCATTTGATGCTGCCATATAGGCTATGCAGTTGCTAAGGTTCATTAGCAGGTTGAGAGTGGCACCCTACAATAATGATACAGTCTTATTATAGCATTGGAGCCATAGCTTAAGCTAAAGAACCAAAGATGCACCATAGGTTGGGAGTTGGATGCCACCAAGACTCCTTGGAAGACCGGGTTTTGACCTAGTTTTCCTATTAAAGATGGTGCCTCCTATGAGATAGGGAATTGGCATCAAATCTCAGGAATTCCATGGAGAAACTAGAAGAAAATATGGAGGAGGCATGGAGGTTTGGGATGCTAATAATCTTGGAGGATCGGCCTTTTTTTGGACATCAATTGTTGATGTCTTGTATAGACAAAGGTAAGAGAAGATTGTCTTTTCTTGAAAATTTCTTTCAAGATTTTTTATTTCTTATTTTTGTTAGAGTTTTTCAATACAAAAAATCTAAGAGAGAGAGGAAAAGGGCATGGAGGATGGATGCTCCAAATTGCTGGGGTGTTAGGGTTTCTTTTGGACATGATTTAATCATGTCCTTTTGAGAAGAAAAAGAAGAGAAGTTTGTCTTCTCATAGGGTTTCTTTGAGAACCTTTTTTTTCTTAATTTTTGTGTGATTTTTTCATGAGAAAAATCAATGACAAAAAGACCTAGAGTATGTGAAAATTCTTGAGAACAAGATCTTCTTTTGTCCTGACATGGAGATGTGTTCAGGACATCAACAGTTGATATCCTCAAAGAGAAGATCTATCTTCTCTTAGGACATTTTTCTTAGCATTTTATTTTCTAATTTTTGGAAGATCAAAGGGTTGGACTTTTCCTTTAATTCTCCTTATGTTCTTCATCTCTTAAAGTATCCAAGAGATCTGAAGAATATTTTTTAGATTAACCATCAGAAGGGATTTGCAAGAAGCTAGCACTTCGAGCCGATCTTTGTTCGATAAACTTTCGATCTGTGTTGCATCCTTATGTGGATTACCTGTAGAGATCAAACATGCTGTGCAGCTCTAAGCAACAAAGGATAACAACATGATTCAACTGTAGTGATCCATGCAAAGGTATAAGATTTGATCTTTTATCTGACCTAGATATGATCTGAATTTCTAGGATAGTTCTAGATCTAGGTATTGATTTAATCAATATCAACCATCCTTATTTAATTTTCATATTCATATTTGCATCATGACATGTTGTAGGTCCTAGATGTAGGGTTTAGTGATAGATCACATGTATTAGAAGATTAAATAATTTAATCTACATCTTCTGCATTGTCAGATTTCAAAAAAGTTTTGAAATACAAGCATGAAACCCAACATGTTTTCCAACATGACCATTGTCAAACAATGATCGTGGATAGACTATCCTTTATGCATTTTATTATTTAAAAGTCTTTTCAAGACTTTGAAGCATGCAATGCAGCTTTGCTCACTATACAACTCTTGAAGGTGAGTAATCATAGCCTTGACAGTAGGCATATCCTCATGCTGGCTCTGCAACTCGTTTGACATCGAAGCTAATATATAACACTTCACCTTATTGTCATCTTCTATCCATTTTTCCTATGTAGTCATCTGATGGACACTTAGATGGTCAAGTAGAATGGGGGTGTCCTTGTACATAGCCTAATTTCTCTAAACTCAAGATAATCTTGAGATTTTTGAACTAGTCTCTGTAGTTTAGGCAAATTAGATAGTTGGAATCTAGAATGCGCTCTAATGGGTTGAAAGCTAATATGGTTAACTACAAGAGTAGAAGATTCATGTTAGACAATTGTACTTACTTTTAAAATTTATTTTAGAAAATTTAAGAAATAAATTAGACTCCCACTATTTATTCAAAAACCTAAGATTTCTAACATATATTTCAAAACTTTTTAAAATCAAAATAGTGGAAGCTATAGATTAATCCAATTAATTTATGAAATATGCAAATAAACTCTAGATCTAGTATCTAATGATATGATTAAATCATGTATATAAATCTAAAAATTAAATAAAACATAAAATCATGATGTTGATCATATCAACATCAAATAGAAAAACTAGACCTAATCTAATGGGAAAAAGAGATCGAATCTCTTTTGTCTTTCACAAGTCAGGATCTCAACATGCTGATCTAAGGTTGAGGATGTCCTTCAAGCAGTATATATATCCAACCTCTATGAGAAGTCTACATGAAGCTCCGATCATGATCTGAAGTCCAGTAATTTGGAAATCAGCATAGTGTGCTAGCACTATGCTAGCACACTATGCTGATCCTTCATCGATGATTGACGTTGAATCTCTTTTTTCAATTGACATGAGCTCTTCAAGGACCAAAGGAGGATAAGGAAGGATCTGGAAGAAGCCTTCTTCTCATGTTTTCCTCTCAAAAATTGGTGGAAGAAAACTTGAAACAAAAACCCTAGAGAAGACCCTTCTTCTCTAGGCCCTTTCCTCTTACCTAAGCACAACAATTTGTGCCTTACAAAATCCCATGCCCTCAACTCTGATATGCCCAAGGTCTCCACATTCAAGCTCTCTTTGGTCTAGAACTTCTCAAAATTTCATAGGTTAACTCCCTTTAATAGAATGTTAGAGAAGAGTCCCTGTCTAGGTCAAATGCCTAGATAGAGAGTCCAAATAGGACAAGAATTGGGGCGCCCAACTCTTAGGCACCTCCTCAGACTCTTTTGGCATAGATTCTAGGTATTTAGTGCATAATTAAATCCTCTTTCTTTCATAAAAGGTTTAGAAAAAAATCTGATTAATTGGCACCATAATGGACAAGAGTTTTGGATTTGTCCAAATTCTATCAAATAGAGTCTAGATCATCACTACCTCTTAGTTTTGATCAAATCCAAAATCCAAAACCATCTAAAAGGGATATGTGGGCAAGGATAGATGTTTAATATTTCTACAAATCAAATTTTCCATGAAAAAAATCCATGGGAAGGGCATAGAGAAAAGGAAGGTGACGCAAGGGAGGAGTCCTAGTCTAACTAGGACTTCATGCTTTGACTAGTCAAACCAAATCTTTAGCCCAATTAAAATAGATCTTGATGTAACCTAATTAATGGTATTCTTAACTTAAGTAAAAATCTAGTTAAATCAGATTAAGTTCAATTTAATTTTGATTTAATTTTTTAATCAAATTAGAAATTAGGTGCACTAAAGTCCTAGTTCAACTAGGAATTATTTTTTCTTATAATTGGCTTATTGAATAAACCAATTGGACTTGATCCAATTAAGTCCAAGCTAAAACTAATTGAATCACATTCAATTAAATCTAATCTTAGCTCAATTTCTCAATCAAATTGAGCCAATTAATAATTTGATTGCTAGTCGATCCTCCTGTAATGCTTGCACTAGATCAAACATCAATCATATTGAATATTTAATGTTAAAATGATTCTTAATCATTGATCAACCATCCAATCAAATCGAGACCTCTAATGTGCATGACCCTATAAGTTTGAACCTAAACCAATAGAATAGGAATAAATTTCTATACCAATTAAAGTGAGCATCTAGCAATGGTACTCGATGAATGGAAAGGTTTAATATATAAAGCAACACCCTTAGAATCCATGTAGATATGGTTTCCGTATAATTCATCTCTTTGACAATAAATGCTCATAGGATGACTCAAGATTTAACTATCAACCCTGAATAAGTTACCTACATTGTATTTCAAAATACCAAATCCATCATATGGATTATCCTAGCCAAGATTTTGCTAAATTAAAATACAGCGATGCATTATCTCCAAACTCTTGGAGTGGACAATCCCATCTTGATCACTTACTGACTTCGCAGTACTTAACTATACCCAAAAACCTTCTATCACTAAATTAAAAATTTAGGTAGTCTGGCAACAAAGCACCGTAAGTTGCTTGTAAGCCATCGTGGTGATTTCAAGTCCAAGAGATACTTATACCCATATCCCATCAAAGCAATTCTTAACAAAAGAATGCTCTGAAGTTGATCACGTTCCACGATGATGTATCCCTATATCTCACCTATATGCCATACCAGTGTCTCTACCCTCCTTGGTTAAGAGGACAACTAATCTATATGGCAAATAATGACCTACACTCGATAAACATTGTCGTTCTGATTTACAATATATCATTTGATCGCAAATAATTTTAAGAACTAATCAATAAATCCTTCTTTTATTGAATCTAAATAGTCCAAAGAACTTCATCATAATATAGGAGTTCATTAGAAGATATATATTTATGGTGATAAATGCTAGAATAAATATTTTATTCATTAATAAATTATTTACATTTACATGATTAGCCAATCATTGACAAGCTGATGATTAACTTTAGGACATGTTTTTCAATAACTTTCACTTATCTTAAAGCTACTCAGTGTAATATCTAATATCCATCTTCGACTTATGATTGTTGAACTCCTTTACCACCAAGGCTTTACTGAGGGGGTCGACCAGGTTCTCATTTCCATTGATCTTCGACGTCACCTAGATCCATGATCTTCCGGATCAGGTGGTAGCAGTGTAGTATATGCTTCGACTGCTAGTATGTCTTCAGTTCCTTTGCCTGAGCAATTGCTCAAGTGCTATTATGATAGAGCAGGACCGAACCATCTAAGGAGGGTGCTACTTCAAGCTCGGTGATGAACTTTCTCAGCCATATAGCTTCCTTCGTAATATCGAATACCATGATGTACTCTACCTTATATATTGAGTCTACCATAGTATGCTTTTTAGAACTCTTTCAGCAAATGGGTCCACCATTTAGGGTAAAGACATAAGCCAACATGCTCTTGCTGTCGTCATGGTTAGATTAAAAGTTAGAGTTTGTAAACCCCACAAGTTTTAAATTTGACTCATCATTGATCAGCCACCGATTCTTAGTATTTGTCAAATACTTAAAGATTGTTTTCACAATCTTTTAGTGGTTTTCCCAGATCTGATTAGTATATACTCACTACTCATAGTGAGTATGCCATATCTAGTCTCGTACATGTCATGGCGTACAAGATAGATCCCACTACCGAAGAATATGGGATTATACACTCTCTTTCTTCTAGAGTTGTTGGACAATCCATTTTAGAGAGAATAATTCCATGGACTATCGAAAGATAGCCTTTCTTGAAATTCTCCATACTAAACCTCTTCAGCATGCTATCTATGTATGTGGACTGGGATAACCCAAGCATTCTCTTAGATCTATCTCTATGGATCTACATCCTTAGGATGTAGGATGGTTCAACCAAGTCCATGGAGAACTGAGATAACAACTATACTTTTATTCCTTGTAGTGGGGGGATGTTATTCCTGATTAAGAGAATATCTTCCATGTATAGGATAAGAAATACAACTGCCAGACTATTTGCCCACTTGTAAATGCAAGACTCTTCTCCATTCTTAATGAAGCCATATGTTTTGATCACCTTATCAAAATGCATGTTTGAACTTTGAGATGCCTACTTCAATCTATAAATAAAACTTTGAAGCTTGCACACCTTGGACTCATCTATGGATGTAAATTCTTTAGGTTGTATCGTATACACCTCTTCATTTAGTTTTTCATTAAAAAAAGTTATCTTCATATCCATCTACCAGATCTCATAGTCTAGATGGATAGCTATCACAAGCATAATCCAAATAGATTTGAGCATTATTATAGGGGTGAATGTTTCATCATAGTCAATACCATAACGTTGACAATATCTTTTGGCAACCTGATGGACTTTATAGGTTTTCACCTTTCCATCTATGCCCCTCTTCCATTTGAAGATCCATTTACACCTAATGGATTTAACCCCTTCAGGTGAGTCAACCAATGTCCACACATCATTGACCTTCATGGACTCCATCTTAGATTTTATGGTGTTGGTGCAGAAATCCATGAGAATGCCGTGAAGGAAAAAACCTATTTTCCGGGTCAAGTTTGATCAAATCTGATTTGACCAAAAAAAATATTTCAAAACTTTTTCTCTTAGATCTAAATTAGATCTAATAATTTTTAGATCTGATTTGATAGATCTAATGAAATAAATTAAATTAAATTAGATTTAGTTTATATCTTGTTCTTAGATAATCTTATTATCCTGTGATGATCCTACTAATTGCCTGAGGTTTTGAATGTAGTCACGCAATCGCTTGACCCTACCGATATCCACTCGAGCAGAATATGGATATCTCCTCCTTCTCAATCTTTTCTCTAAAGATTTGATCTAGATCTGATATTGAATGTCTTCAAAATAACTTTTGAAGATCCGATGTTGTCTCTTGCAGCAATGCTGCCTTCTTCCTTTCTTGTCGCCTTTCACTTGCCTGGATCGCACCAAACTGAAGCCTAAAGCCCCTTGGGCATGGAGAGGAGAGAGATGATCAGAGGTAGGCAAGGAGGAGAGAGGGAGATGGCTATGTGGCATGGGTAAGGGGAGAACCTCTCTAAACCTAGGTGTAGATAGGGTTTATATAGATCCTGCTGTGCCATGCAGTGCCACATCATTCCGACCAATCACGTCTCTTTGTACAATCATATCTAAATCTAATTGATGGAATGACATCACCTGATCCAATCATATCAAAGTCCCTCTCCAACATACTTAGGTGGTGCCAAGACTGGTGAAAGTAGAGTCTTAGGTGCCACCTAAGTTTATTTCATGAAGCAACCTGAAGTCCCATCTGTGTGGGACTCCAGGCGTCATTATCCTTAGGCGCATGCCTCCATAGGCATGTGCCCCCTCCTTTCCTCTTTCTAGCAGGAGGACAAACACCCATCTGCTCTCCTATGGGTGCATGACACATGGGCAAATGTCTAAGTGTCAAAGGTCAACATTTGACCAAAGTCAAAAAATAAGAATAAGCAGGTGATGAAAAATGGTAAGTGTTGTCCCAAATTTATCTCATAAATTAAGATAACCCTTTTATGATCCGAACAAGCTCTAGTCAGACCATGTAAAGGTACCTGAGTGAGCCCAAACACATTTGGCTCAGTCGAGACAATATTTAATGATTGTTGAAGGAGAACTTTATGCTCAATTGTATGCTAGCATGATTTTCTTGAACCTAATTGAATCTAATTCAAATCAATTGAACTGGGTTAGTCCAATTGACGACATCCAGATCCAAACCTTTATTTGTGTGACCTAGTTAGATTCAATTTTGTATGGTAATGAGATATATCACGATCTCTATCATCGATATCATTGAAACACCTTCCAATGGACCAAAACTTTTCTAATTCAGAGAACTAGAATGATCGATTATCCAAATCATTCTAATTGCTTCCAAAATCTACTAGTGATACCTAGCAGTATATGGTGATAGCCCATCAGAACTAAAAATGAACCTCTCAGTGTAGTTACATGTGTGATTAAGTTCTTCTATCTTGAGCCTCGATCAGTTTACGATTAAGGTGAACTCGTCAAACCCTAATTTCCATCATATGAATTAATCATTTGATTCAAGTTCGATGTGAAAACCTTAATAGAAACTTTTTCTATCATTTCACTCTGTCATGGCCATGGGCTTATGGACTTGATTCTCATGATCATCAAAGGGCTGCTCCTCATCTATCGAGGTAGATAGATTCCCTCTTGGTGCAATCCAATTCCTATAATGAACATGCTATAGCCAACATATACCTCAGGGTTTCAAATGGCTAGGAGATCGAGTCATGGTGTAGTCAAACTATAACACCCTCAAGGTGAACTGCCGATGCACCTCAGGTCAAAGAACCAGATACATCATTGCAGCATCGAGCCAGTCATCGATGAGAAGGTAGACTTTCTCATGACTGCTCAAGGTGGTCACACTCAGTGCCCTCGTTCTCTAACGAGTACCAATACTCTCGCTCTCGGTGTCTCTACACCATAGACTCAAGACTTATCTACTATAAAAAAGTGATTGTACACCAATCTTTCGAATCAATCACCATCCTCATGATGATCCTACGATCAGGAGCATTTTATAAGTTAATAATGAAAATCCATGTCTTAAATTTTCAACTCTTAAAAATAAGAATTATCATTGCCATTAATTGAAGGGACATATCATAGACACTAAATACACATTATGATAGAAAATAACCCATTTTATTATTTGTAGTCAAAATTATAATTTTGTCCTTAGAAGTGTATAATAAATGTTAGCCAACTCTGACTTCTAGGGCACACATATCTAACAAACTCTCACTTGACCTAAAGCCAATTGGCTATAATTCTAAGTCCTATCTTCTCAAGGTAGGCTTCGATCTTCTACTGGCCTAATGGCTTTATGAGTGGGTCTACCGCATTGTCTGCAGAGTCGACTCTCTTGACCTCGACGTAACCTTTCTCGAGGTAATCACCGATGAGGTGGTATCGCCGCTCGATGTATTTGAATTTTTGATGAGACCTCAACTACTTAGCAAGGGCTATGGCACCATTGTTGTCACAGTATAGAGGAATGGCATTTGATGGCATTGAAGGGAAATCCTGATTTCCCAGTCCAGGTTCGTCTAGATCTGATCAGATCAAGAGATATATTTCAAAAATTTTCTCTTGATCTTAATCAGATCTTGATAAGTTTCAGATCTGATTATTATTATTTTAATAAATAAAATAAAATAAGATAAATTAAATCAAATTTAATTTACCTGATTTGGGTAATCCTATTACTCTGTAGATGATCCTGATTGCAGCAGAAGGTTCTGGATCTTAGCCATGCAAGCGCCTGGCCTCTACCGGTATCCACTCGGGTTGGATCTGGAGATCCTCTTCTTCTCTATCACACCTCCAAAAATCAGATCTGGATCTGATCTGGAGGATCTTCAAAACTCTTTTGAAGATCTGCAGTCGTCCTTTTGCAGCAGCGCAGCCTTCTTGCTTTTGATCGCCTTTCCTTGATCTGAATCGCACCAACCTAAGTCCAAAACACCTTTTGGACGTGGAGAGCAAGGGGAGAAGAAGCTATGGCGTGGAGAAGGAGGGGAGAGGCAGCCTTGGGGCATGGGGTTTCTCAATTGCATTCGCTTAGGATTAGGGTTGGGCGCAGGGTCTTATTTATAGACCTCTTGTGATCCAACTCCTCTTCCTCTCAACCAATCACAACCCTTTGTGAAATCAGATCTAAATCTGATTGGTTGGAATAGAGACCCCTGGATTCCTCCTTAGAGGGTGCCTAAGACCAGTCAAACTGGATTCTTAGTAGAACTCTAATTGGAATCCAAAAGGGAGGTGGAGTCCTTGTCCAACAAGGACTCCTAGGCGCCTCCTACTTGGGCTCACGCCACCCTTGGCGTGCGCCCTTCTCCTTGCCAGGTTCTGGCAGGGGGACAGGCCCCCACCAGCTCTCCAATAGGTGCATGACATGTGGTCAAAAGTCAAAGGGTCAATGGTCAACGTTTGACCAGTCAAAGGTAGACTTTTGACCAAAGTCAAAGAACAAGAAATGGCAGGTGACCAAAAATGGCAGGTAATGTCTTACAAATAAGACAACCTATTCTGACTTGGACAACCTCCAGTCAGACCATATGAAGGCCTCTGATTGAGCACAAACTCCTTTGGCTCAGTCAGGACAACTTATTTATGATAGTAAAAGAAGAACGTTAGGTTCAATCGAGTGCTAGCACGATTTCCTTGAACCTAATTGAATCTCATTCAGATCAATTGAACTAGATCAGTTCAATTGATGATCACCAGATTCAAACCCTTGTTTGTGTGACCCAGTTAGGTTCAGTTCTGTATGGTAATGGGATATGTCATGATCTCTATCATCGACATCATCGAAACTCCTTTCGATGGATCAGAACTCTTCTGATTCGAACAGCTAGAATGATCGATCATCTAAATCATTCTAATTGCTCCCAAAATCCACCAGTGACACCTAGCAGTATATGGTGGCAACCCATCAGAGCTGAATGCGAACCTCTTGGTGCAGCTACCTGTGTGATTCAGTTCTTCTATCTTGAGCCCCGATCAGATTAGGGTTAAGGTGAACTCGTCAAACCCTAGTCTCTGTCATATGATGTAATCATTCGATTCGAGTCCAATGTGAAAATCTAAATAGAAACTCTTTCTATTATTTCACTCTACCATGGCCATGGGACTTCTGGACTTGATTCTCATGATCATCATAGGGCTGCTCCTCTACCACCGAGGTAGATAGATTCCATCTTGATGCAATCCAGTTCCTACAATGAACATGCTATAGCCAACATACACCTCAGGGTTCCATATGGCTAGGAGACCGAGTAATGGTGTAGTCAAACTATAACACCCTCAAGGTGAACTGCCGATGCATCTCAGGTCAAAGAACCAGACACACTACTGCAGCATCGAGTCAGTCATTGACGAGAAGGTAGACTCCCTAATGACTACTCGAGGTGGTCACGCTCAGTGCCCTCGTTCTCTAACGAGTACCTGTACTCTCGCTCCGGTGTCTCCACACCGTAGACTCAAGACTCATCTACTAAAGAGAAGCGATTCGTACACCAACCTTCCGGATCAATCACCATCCTCGTGATGATCCTATGGTCGGGAGCATGTTTATGAGTTAATAATGATTATTCATGTCTTAAATTTTCAACTCTTGAAAATATGAATTATCATTACCATTAACTCAAAGGATGTATCACAGACACTAAATACACATATGTGATAGAAAATAACCCATTTTATTAATTATAGTCAAAATTATAATTTTGCCCCTAGAAGTGTATTACAAGTGTCAGCCAATTCTGGCTTCTAGGGCACATATATCTAACAATCTCCCACTTGTCCTAAAGCCAATTGGCTACAAGTCTAAGTCCCATCTTCTCAAGGTGGGCTTCGATCTTCTGCTGGCCCAACGGCTTTGTAAGTGGGTCTGCCACATTATCTGTGGAGTTGACTCTCTTGACCTCGACGTAACCTTTCTCAAGGTAATCGCGGATGAGGATGGATATCGCCGCTCAATGTGCTTGGACTTTCTGGTGAGACCTCGGCTCCTTAGCAAGGGCTATGGCGCCATTGTTGTCGCAGTATAGAGGAATGGCATCTGATGGCATTACTCCAATTTCTGCAGCAAACTTCTTGTACCAGAATGCTTCCTTTGCAGCCTCTGATGCAGCGATATATTCTGCTTCCATGGTGGAATCTGCTATCACAGTTTGCTTGGAACTCTTCCAGCTGACAGCACCACCATTGCACACAAACAGACTTCCAGATGTCGACTTTCGATCATCTATATCGGACATGAAAGTCCGAGTCTGTGTATCCCTGGACTTGGAGTTCTCCATTACCAAAGACCAACATCATATCCTTAGTTCTTCTCAAGTACTTAAGGATACATTTCACAGAAGTCCAGTGTTCTTCACCTGGATTTGACTGATATCTGCTTGTGACACTCACAGCATGGGCTATATCAGGTCGTGTACATAGCATGGCATACATGAGGCTCCCTATTGCAGAAGCATAAGGGATCTTGCTCATGCGTTCTATTTCCTCAGGTGTGCTGGGGCACATCTTCTTGGAAAGATGAATACCATGTCTGAAGGGTATTAATCCCCTCTTAGAGTTTTCCATACTAAACCTCTTTAGTACTTCCTCTATGTACATCTTCTGTGAAAGTCCTAGCATCCTATTCGGTCTATCCCTATAGACCTTAATTCCTAGAATAAAGGATGCTTCACCTAGGTCTTTCATGGAGAATTCCTTGGACAACCACATCTTGACTGATGTCAACATGGGAATATCATTCCCAATAAGGAGGATGTCATCCACGTACAATACGAGGAAGACAACAGCGCTCCCACTGACCCTTTTGAAAACACATGGTTCCTCTTCATTTTTGATGAAACCAAACTTTTTGATCACATCATTGAAACGAGTGTTCCAGCTCCGAGATGCTTGCTTAAGTCCATATATGGACCTTTGCAGCTTGCAAACCTTGTGATCAGTATCACTGGATGTGAAACCTAGCGGCTGTTCCATATAGATATCTTCCTCAAGATATCCATTTAGGAATGCCGTTTTCACGTCCATTTGCCATATTTCATAATCGAAATAGGCTGCAACGGCAAGCAATGTGCGGATGGATTTTAGCATAGCCTACTGGGGAAAAGGTATCCTGATAGTCAATGCCTTCGCGTTGACTATAACCTTTTGCCACTAGTCTAGCCTTGAATGTCTCCACATTCCCATCTGCACCAATCTTTCTCTTGAAGATCCATTTACACCCAATAGGTACTATACCTTCTGGTGGATCTACCAAGGTCCAGACTTGGTTTGAGTGCATCGAGTCAATTTCTGACTTCATTGCCTCTAGCCATTTCTCGGAGTCGATATCTGATATCGCCTCGTTGTAGGTTTTGGGATCATCACCATGAGCACCATTACCTATGAGGAACATTTCCTCTACATCCTCTGAAATAATACCTAAGTATCTTTCAGGGGGACGGGAAACTCTTTCCGATCTACGAGGTGGAGGAGGTAGTGTTCTTATTGGCTCAACCTGATTTGGTTCCACTTGGTCCTTAGCTCGTTCTGCTTGTGAGACTTTCTCATCAAGCTTAATCTGCTTTCCAATGCCGCTATCTTGAATAAACTATTTTTCAAGAAAGATGGCATGTCGACTCACAATCACATTGTGGTCTTCTGGAATGTAGAAATAGTATCCTAATGACTCTTTAGGATATCCTATGAATCGAGCTCTAAAGGACCTAAACTCTAACTTGTCCGCTTGTTGTCTTTTGACATGAGCCGGACAACCCCAAATTCTGAGATGACTCAGACTTGGTTTCTTACCGTGCCATATCTCATACGGTGTGGTAGGAACGGTTTTAGAGGGAACCCTATTCAGTAGATAGATTGAAGTTAATAATGAATGTCCCCAAAGAAAATCAGGGAGGTCTGTGAAGCTCATCATGGATCGAACCATATCCAATAGAGTCCGATTTCTCCATTCTGAAACCCCGTTGAGTTGAGGTGTTCCTGGTGGAGTCCATTGAGAGACTATGCCATTTTCCTTAAGATAGTCTAGGAATTCCCGGCTAAGGTATTCACCTCCTCGATCTGATCGAAGAACCTTAATGGGTTTTCCAGTTTGTTTTTCTACTTCATGTCTGAATTCTTTGAACTTTTCAAAAGCTTCAGACTTGTGTCTCATAAGATACACATACCCATACCTAGACAGATCATCGGTAAAGGTAATGAAGTAGACAAAATTGCCTCTAGCCGGCACATCGAATGGGCCGCACACATCAGTATGTACTAGGGCAAGGAGATCTGTGGCCCTCTCCCCATGTCCAACAAAAGGGAGTTTAGTCATTTTGCCTTGAAGACAAGATTCACAAGTTGGATATGACTCAAAAGTCAATGGACTCAATAGCCCATTTTTCTCCAATTTGTTAATCCTATCTTCTGCTATATGACCTAATCTCAGGTGCCATAGATATCTGTCGTTTGGACTATCCCTAGGTCGTTTGGCATTCACGTTTTGCTCGATAGTTAAAATAGGTACATCAATATGCAACTGATAAAGACCATTAATAAGGAAACCATTTGCAATTTTATTTCTTTCATAAAGAATGTTACAATGGTCCTTAAAGAAGGTGATCACATAACCTTCTTGTGCTAAGCATGAAACAGAAATCAAATTCCTGCTAGCTGCAGGCACATAATAACAGTCTTTTAAAACTAAGTCTAAACCAGATGGTAATCGCAGAGGGTATGTTCCCACGGCTACTGCAGCAACTCTTGCTCCATTACCGACGCGTAGGATCATGTCTCCATCCCTCAGCCTCCTGCTATCCTCAAGACCCTGCATAGAAGTGCACAGATGAGCACTAGAACCAGAGTCAAGCACCCAACTGGATGCAGAAGAAATCGTAAGGTTAGACTCAATAACGAGCATACCTCCAGAAGGACCTTCCTTCTTGTTCTTTCAGGGTGGCCAGGTAAGTAGGGCAGTTCCGCTTCCAATGGCCGTCGCTGTTGCAATGGAAACACTTTCCTTTGCCATCGACCTTCTTCTTCGGTTCTGCCTTCTTCTTCTTTGATCCTTCCACCTTTTGCTTTTTCACAGACTTCTTTTTCTTTCCATAAGACTTTCTTTTGGAAGAAGTCCGTTCCATAGCAAGAACTGAGCCTTTAGAACCTTTCATAGAAAGCTCAGCGGTAACCAGCATATTCATTCAACTCGGCCAAGGAATTTTGAAGTTTATGCATGTGGTAATTCATGATGAATTGCCCATATGCATCAGTCAAGGATTGCAGAATAATATCGTTCTGCAAGTCCAAGTCCAACTTCACACCGAGCTTCTCAAGCTCTTCCATGTCCTTGATCATTGTCAGACAGTGATCTTGGACTGACTGCCCATCACGCATCTTAGCCTTAAAAAGTCATTTTCGTGACTTGATATTTGGCTGCGCGACTCTGTTCACCAAACATCTCCTGCAGGTGAGCCAACATTTGGCGAGCAGTCCCGATATCTTCATGTTGGCGCTGGAGCTCATCAGACATCGAGCCCAACATGTAGTATCTGGCCTTATTATCTTCGTCAATCCATTTTTCCAGAGACGCTCTCTGTTCAGTGGATGGACGAGCTGGTAAGGTGGGAGGGTCCTGGTCCAAAACATGTGTTAACTTCTCTGAACCCAAAACAATTTTGTAGTTCCTGAGCCAATCTTTATAATTGGGTCCAGTCAGTCTATGTGTGTCTAGGATACGTGCCAGTGGGTTGGACGCAGACATTTTCCTGTAGAGAGTCAAAGATTCTAGTTAGATACTGTAATTTTGACTTGACCAATTTGTTTAGGGATTTTATTTTTAAACAAATTAGCTCCCACTATTTTCTCGGATCCCTACACTCCCTCTGTAGAGATGCGAAAATCTCCGCGATTGATGATTTCTAGTGGGTGGTGCGGTCTCACCAACTGACTCATCACCTCACCTAACAGTTATTGGTGATGGGTTAGCCAATGAGTGAACAACTCTTGTTCAATGATTCTCTAATCATGGTGCACCCAAACTTGGTCTCTAATTCATGAATCTCACCGTATCCGGAATATTGATCCACTCCTTAGTTAAGTCAGACCCACCATTTGCATAGACTGGGTTCCTAATTGGGTCTCTCACCGTATCCGAAATATTGAGCCCAACTCATCCTCCAGCCCATAGCATCCAATGCCTAATAGACATGGTTGCGTCTTCCCGGTGCAACTGAGCCACTGTATCCAGCCGAGAACAATCAACCCCGGGAAGGGCCCGCACGTCTACAATGGTGGAAGACCTCAGACTTAATCTTTTCTTAGGGAGAATTGATTCAGGTCTCATTAAACTAGACTTGGCTTAGTCATAACAATTATGACTAACCTAGTGGCATGGGTTCAGCTCGGATTATTGACCACCTCAGATCAGAACTGTGTCAACAGATATGGCCAGGTAAGTGAGACCGGTGGAAGGAATATGCCGTTAACTCGCACAAGAACGCATTCAGGTCGAGTAGCTTCCAATTAAAAACCAGTCGGTCGTCTGTGCCAAACTTACCTTAGACACCAAATTGTTGAGTCAGAACCAATTGGGTTAGCCTACAATCCAGACTCTAACCTCTGAGCCTAATTAGGTCTTGCTTGATCGTGACTCGATCTTGACCCAGACTTAATCCTATTAGGCTGGTCAATTTAAGCATTGTTGATCCCATCTAACCAACTCTTGATTCGGTTTGATCAACCGCTTAGACCTAATTGAGCTACCCAAGCCCGAACCCAGTATTATGAATATGTCTTAGATCTGAAATTCTCAATTTTAGACCTAATTAATATTCCATAAACTTAATTCTTAATTAAGTTGGGTTCATAAACAAAATATGCACAATAAATCCTAGGGTTTCAGGATCTAGGGTTTTGCAGAAAGTAAGTTTTGGGTTTCTGATTAAGGACGAACACGCAGCACCCCTACACATCATAAGAACACCCCATCGAATGGGAAGAGAGGGCCTTTAAACCCTTCTTCGTTCTTATGACCGGACGGCCAAGAGGAACGCCTTAATCAGGAACATGTAAATACTACAAAACAGTTATAGATCTATATCATATATCTCATATACAAATTTAGATCTAATCAAGGCATATTTTGCATACATCTCATGTATCAAATCATGCATGTTTTCAGATCTAAATTATCTCATAATAATCTAAAAAATTAGATTTAAATTGATCTAATCAAAATAAATTCTAATCTAGACAATTATGTAGAACTATTCTACAACTAGTCTAGACATGCATCAATCATATCTCATATGATATTTAAAATTAAATAATTTTTATTTGCTGTTTATCAGATGTTATTATAACACTTATAATATCAGAAAATAGTAAATAAGAAGATCTAAAATATGATTTAATCAGATTAAATCAAAGACATGCAAAACTATTCTATAGAACTATTCTATTCTAGAACTAGTCATGCATATCTTCATGTAATCTTAGATCCAAATCATTTAATTTTAATTTTTCTGATTTCAGATCTGATCACATCTCATGTGACATCTGAAATCACTTTATTTTCTAATTAAAATAAAATTAAAATCAGATCTAAACAATTTTAGAACCATGGCTCTGATACCAGTTGAAGGGAAATCCTGATTTCCCGGTCCAGGTTCGTCCAGATCTGATTAGATCAAGAGATATATTTCAAAAATTTTCTCTTGATCTCAATCAGATCTTGATATGTTTCAGATCTGATTCTTATTATTTTAATAAATAAAATAAAATAAGATAAATTAAATCAAATTTAATTTACCTGATTTGGGTAATCCTATTACCCTGTAGATGATCCTGATTGCAGCGGAAGGTTCTGGATCTTAGCCACGCAAGCGCCTGGCCTCTACCGGTATCCACTCGGGTTGGATCTGGAGATCCTCTTCTTCTCTATCACACCTCCAAAAATCAGATCTGGATCTGATCTGGAGGATCTTCAAAACTCTTTTGAAGATCTGCAGTCGTCCTTTTGCAGCAGCGCAGCCTTCTTGCTTTTGATCGCCTTTCCTTGATCTGAATCGCACCAAACTAAGTCCAAAACACTTTTGGACGTGGAGAGCAAGGGGAGAAGAGAGAGTATGGCATGGAGAAGGAGGGGAGAGGCAGCCTTGGACGCATGGGTTTCTTTCAATTAAGCATTTCACTTAGGATTAGGGTTGGGCGCAGGGTCTTATTTATAGACCTCTTGTGATCCAACTCCTCTTCCTCTCAACCAATCACAACCCTTTGTGAAATCAGATCTAAATCTGATTGGTTGGAAAATAGAGACCCCTGGATTCCTCCTTAGAGGGCGCCTAAGACCAGTCAAACTGGATTCTTAGTAGAACTCTGATTGGAATCCAAAAGGGAGGTGGAGTCCTTGTCCAACAAGGACTCCTAGGCGCCTCCTACTTGGGCTCACGCCACCCTTGGCGTGCGCCCTTCTCCTTGCCAGGTTCTGGCAGGGGGACAAGCCCCCACCAGCTCTCCAATAGGTGCATGACATGTGGTCAAAAGTCAAAGGGTCAATGGTCAACGTTTGACCAGTCAAAGGTAGACTTTTGACCAAAGTCAAAGAACAAGAAATGGCAGGTGACCAAAAATGGCAGGTAATGTCTTACAAATAAGACAACCTATTCTGACTTGGACAACCTCCAGTCAGACCATATGAAGGCCTCTGATTGAGCACAAACTCCTTTGGCTCAGTCAGGACAACTTATTTATGATAGTAAAAGAAGAACGTTAGGTTCAATCGAGTGCTAGCACGATTTCCTTGAACCTAATTGAATCTCATTCAGATCAATTGAACTAGATCAGTTCAATTGATGATCACCAGATTCAAACCCTTGTTTGTGTGACCCAGTTAGGTTCAGTTCTGTATGGTAATGGGATATGTCATGATCTCTATCATAGACATCATCGAAACTCCTTTCGATGGATCAGAACTCTTCTGATTCGAACAGCTAGAATGATCGATCATCTAAATCATTCTAATTGCTCCCAAAATCCACCAGTGACACCTAGCAGTATATGGTGGCAACCCATCAGAGCTGAATGCGAACCTCTTGGTGCAGCTACCTGTGTGATTCAGTTCTTCTATCTTGAGCCCCGATCAGATTAGGGTTAAGGTGAACTCGTCAAACCCTAGTCTCTGTCATATGATGTAATCATTCGATTCGAGTCCAATGTGAAAATCTAAATAGAAACTCTTTCTATTATTTCACTCTACCATGGCCATGGATTTCTGGACTTGATTCTCATGATCATCATAGGGCTACTCCTCTACCACCGAGGTAGATAGATTCCATCTTGATGCAATCCAGTTCCTACAATGAACATGCTATAGCCAACATACACCTCAGGGTTCCATATGGCTAGGAGACCGAGTAATGGTGTAGTCAAACTATAACACCCTCAAGGTGAACTGCCGATGCATCTCAGGTCAAAGAACCAGACACACTACTGCAGCATCGAGTCAGTCATTGACGAGAAGGTAGACTCCCTAATGACTACTCGAGGTGGTCACGCTCAGTGCCCTCGTTCTCTAACGAGTACCTGTACTCTCGCTCCGGTGTCTCCACACCGTAGACTCAAGACTCATCTACTAAAGAGAAGCGATCGTACACCAACCTTCCGGATCAATCACCATCCTCGTGATGATCCTATGGTCGGGAGCTGTTTATGAGTTAATAATGATTATTCATGTCTTAAATTTTCAACTCTTGAAAATATGAATTATCATTACCATTAACTCAAAGGATGTATCACAGACACTAAATACACATGTGTGATAGAAAATAACCCATTTCATTAAATTATAGTCAAAATTATAATTTTGCCCCTAGAAGTGTATTACAAGTGTTAGCCAATTCTGGCTTCTAGGGCACATATATCTAACAGGCATCACCCCGATCTCTACGGCAAACTTCTTGTACTAGAATGCCTTCTTCACAGCTTCTGATGTAGCGATGTACTCTGCTTCCATGGTGGAATCTGCTATCACTATTTGCTTGAAACTCTTCCAACTAACAGCACCACCATTACACACAAACAGCCTCCCAGATATCGATTTTCAATCACCTACATCGGTCATAAAATTCGAGTCTGTATACCCCTGTACTTGGAGTTCTGCATTACCAAAAATCAACAACATATCCTTAGTTCTTCTCAAGTACTTAAAGATATATTTCACAAAAGTCCAGTATTCTTCATCTAGATTTGCATAATATCTGCTCATGACATTCACAGCATGGGCTATATCAGGACGTGTACATAACATGACATACATGAGGCTCCCTATTGCTGAAGCGTAACAGATCTTGCTCATGCATTCTATCTCCTCAGCTATGCTAGGGCATATTTTTTTAGAGAGATGAATGCCATATCTGAAGGGTACTAGTTCCCTCTTAGAGTTTTCCATGCTAAACGTCTTTAGCATTTCCTCTATATACATCTTCTATGAAAGTTCTAGCATCCTATTTGGTCCATCTCTATAGACCTTAATTCCTAGAATAAAGGATGCTTGTCTTAGGTCTTTCATGGAGAATTTTTTGGATAACCATATTTTAACTATGGTTAATATGAAAATATCATTCCCAATAAGGAGGATATCATCCACGTACAATATAAGGAAGACAATAGCACTCCCATTGACCTTTTTGGAGACACATGATTTCTTCTCATTCTTGATGAAATTAGATAATTTGGTCACATCATTAAAATGAGTATTCCAACTCTGAGATGCTTGCTTAAATCCGTATGTGGATCTTTGCAGCTTGCATACTTTATGATTAGCATAACTAGATGTGAAACCAAGCGACTGTTCTATATAGATATCTTTCTCAAGGTATCCATTTAAGAATGCCATTTTTACATCCATTTGCCATATTTCATAATCGAAATAGACTGCAATAGCAAGCAATATGTGGATGGATTTTAGCATAGCTACTAGCGAAAAGGTATCTTGATAGTCAATGCCTTCGCATTGACTATACCCTTTTGTCACTAATCTAGCTTTGAATGTCTCTACATTCCTATCTACACCAATCTTTCTCTAGTAGAACCATTTACACCCAATAGGTATTATACCTTCTAGTGGATCTACCAAGGTCCAGATTTGGTTTGAGTGCATCGAGTCAATTTTTGACTTCATTGCCTCTAACCATTTCTCAGAATCGATATCCGATATCGCCTCATCATAGGTTTTGGGATCATCACCATGAACCCCATTACCTATGAGGAATATTTTCTCTACTTTCTCTGAAATAGTACCTAAGTACCTCTTAGGGGGATGGAAAACCCTTTTCGATCTATGAGGTGGAGGAGGTAGTGATTGTATTGGCTCAACCTGATTTGGTTCCATTTGGTCCTTAGCTCGTTGCTCTTATGAGACTTTCTCCTCGAGCTTGATCTGCTTTCCAATGCTGCCTTCTCAAATAAATTATTTTTCAAGAAAGATGGCATGTTGACTCATAATTACATTGTGATCTTTTAGAATATAGAAATGATATCCTAATGACTCTTTAGGATATCCTATAAATTAAGCACTAAAGGACCTATAGTCTAACTTGTCCACTTGTTGTCTTTTGACATGAGCTGGACAGCCCCAAATTTTGAGATGACTTAGACTTGGTTTCTTATTATGCCATATCTCATACAGTGTGGTAGAAATAATTTTAGAAGAAACCCTATTCAGTAAGTATATTATAGTTAACAGACTATGTCCCCAAAGAAAATTAAGAAAGTCTGCGAAGCTCATCATGGATCAGACCATATCTAATAGGGTCTGATTCCTTCATTCTAAAACCTCATTGAGTTAAGGTGTTCTAGATGGAGTCCATTGAGAGACTATGCCATTTTCCTTGAGATAGTCCAAAAATTTCCGACTAAGGTATTCATCTCCTCGATCTGATTGAAGAACCTTAATGGGTTTTTTAGTTTGCTTTTCTACTTCATGTCTGAATTCTTTGAACTTTTCAAATGCTTTAGACTTGTATCTCATAAGATACAGATATTCATATCGAGATAAATAATCGATAAAGATTATGAAGTAGATAAAGTTGCCTCTAGCTGGCACATCAATTTGAGCCGCACACATCAGTATGTACTAGGGCAAGAAGATCCATGGCTCTTTCTCCATGTCCTATAAAAGGAAGCTTAGTCATTTTGCCATCAAGATAAGATTCACAAATTGGATATGACTCAGAAATCAACGGACTCAATAGCCCAATTTTTTTTAATTTGTTAACCCTATCTCCGCTATATAACCTAATCTTAGGTGCCATAGATACTTATCATTTGGACTATCCCTAGGTCATTTTGGTTTTATGATATTCACATTTTGCTCGATATTAAAAATAGATACATCAGTATGTAACTGGTAAAGACTGTTAATAAGAAAACCACTTGCAATTTTATTTCTTTCATAAAGAATGTTATAATGGTCCTTCGAAAACTAATTACATAGCCTTCTTGTGCTAAACATGAAATATAAATCAAATTCCTGCTTGCTGTAGGCACAAAATAACAATCTTTTAATACTAAGTCTAAACCAGATGGTAGTCGAAGAGGGTATGTTCCCACAACCACAGCAGCAACTCTTGCTCCATTTTCGATGTGTAGGATCATCTCACCATCCCTCAGCCTCCTACTATCCTCAAGACTCTAAATGAAAGTGCACAAATGAGCACTAGAACCAGAGTCAAGCACCCAACTGGATACAGAAGAAATCATAAGGTTAGACTCAATAATGAGCATACCTCTAGAAGGACCTACCTCCTTCTTATTATTCAGGATGGCTAGGTAAGTAAGGTAGTTCCACTTTTAGTGGCCATCAGTATTGCAATGAAAATACTTTTCTTTGTCAGCGGCCTTCTTCTTCAGCTCTATCTTTTCTTCTTTCCTCCTTCCACCTTTTGCCTTTTCACAGACTTCTTCTTCTTTTCAAAAGACTTTCTCTTGGAAGAAATCCATTCCATAGCAAGCACTGAACCTTTAAAACCTTTCATAGAAAGCTCAGCAGTAACCAGCATGTTCATAAGCTCGGCTAGAGAATTTTGAAGTTTATGTATATGGTAGTTCATGATGAACTACCCATATGCATCAGTCAAGGATTATAGAATTATATCATTCTATAGATCCAGATCCAACTTTACACCGATCTTCTGAAGCTCTTCTAAATCCTTGATCATCATCAGACAATGATCTTGGACTGACTGCCCATCATGTATTTTAACCTTGAACAATCATTTAGTGACTTGATACTTGGTTGTGCGACTTTGTTCACTAAACATCCTTATAGGTGAGCCAACATTTGGTGAGCAATCTTGTTATCTTCATGTTGATGCTGAAGCTCATCAAACATTGAGCCCAACATGTAATATTTAGCCTTGTTATCTTCGTCTGTCCACTTATCAAGAGATGCTCTCTATTCAGTAGATGGACGAACTGGTAAGGTGTGGGGGTCCTGATCCAATACATGAGTTAACTTCTAGGAACCCAAAATGATTTTGAAGTTTTGAAGCCAATCCTTGTAATTAGGTCCAGTCAATCTATGGGTGTCCAGGATACGTGCTAGTGGGTTGGACACAGACATTTTTCTATAGAAAGTCAAAGTTTCTAGTTAGATATTATAATTAAGACTTGATCAATTTATTTAAAAATTTTATTTTTAAATAAATTAGCTCTCATTATTTTCTCGGATCCCTATACTTCCTCTGTAGACATGCAAAAACCTTCATGATTAATGATTTCTAGTGGGTGGTGCGATCCCACCAACTGACTCATACCTCACCTAATAGTTATTGGTGATGGGTTAGCCAATGAGTGAACAACTCTTGTTCAATGATTCTCTAATCATGGTGCACCCAAACTTGATCTCTAAATCATGAATCTCACCATGCTCAGAATATTGATCTACTCCTTAGTTAAGTCAGATCCACCATTTGCACAGATTAGATTCCTAATTGAGTCTCTCACCATATCTAAAATATTGAGCCCAATCCATCTTCCAACCCATAGCATCCAATGCCTAATAGACATGGTTGCATCTTCTTGATGCAATTGAACCACTGTAACCAACCGAAAACAATCAACCTCAGGAAGGACCCGCATATCTATAATGGTGGAAGACCTTAGAGTTAATCTTCTCTTAGAAAAATTTGATTTAGGTATCATTAAACTAGACTTGACATAGTCATAATAATTATGACTAACCTAGTGGCATGGGTTAGGTCGGATTATTGGCCACCTCAGATTAGGACTGAGCCAACAAATATGGTCTGGTAAGTGAGACCGATGGAAGGGATATGCCATTAACTTGACAAGAATGCATTTGAGTCGAGTAGCTTCCAATTAAAAAGCAGTCGGTCATATCTAGCAAACTTACCTTTAGACACCAAATAGTTGAGCTAGAACTAATTAGGTTAGCCTACAATCTAGACTCTAATAACTGAGCCAAATTAGGTCTTAGCTTGATCGATCACTCATGTGATTCGATCTTGACCCAGACTTAATCCTATTATGCTAGTCAATTTAAGCACTCTTGATCCCATCTAACCAACTCTTGATTCGGTTTGATCAACTGCTTAAACCTAATTGAGCTACCCAATCTGAACCCAATTTTATGAATATGTCTTAAATCTAAAAATTCTCAATTTTTAGACTTAACATATCTCATAATCTTAATTCTCAATTATGTTTTGTCTTTACAAATAAAATATATAAATAAAATTCTACAGTTTTAGGATCTAATATTTTGCAAAAAATAAGTTTTTAAATTTTTGATTAAGGACGAACGCACAGCACTCCTACACATCATAAGAACACCCCATCGAATGAAAGGAGAGGACATTTAAACCCTACTTTGTTCTTATGATCGGACGTCCAAGGGGAACATCTTAATCAGAAATATAAAAACTATAAAACTAGTTAGATCTACATCATATATCTCATATATAAAATTGATCTAACTATAAACATGTTTTGCATACATCTCATGTATCATATCATGTACATATTTTAGATCTAAATTATCTCATAATCATCTAAAAAACTAAATTTAAATTGATCTTATCAAAATAAATTCTATACTAGATAATTATGTGGAACTATTCTACAACTAGTCTAAACATGCATTCATCATATCTCATATGAACAAAAATTAAATAACTTTATTTTCTATTTTTTTAGATCCTATTATAATATTTATAATATTAAAAAATAGTAAATAAATTAATCTAAAAATTATAACTTAATCAAATTAAATTATGATCATGCAAGACTACACATAGAACTATTCTATTCTACAACTAGTCATGCATCTTATAGAACTTAGATCTAAGTTATTTAATTTTTAATTTTTCTAATTTTAGATCTAATCATATCTCATGTGACATCTAAAATTATCTAATTATTAGATCAAAATTAAATTAAAATTAGATCTAAATTATTTATAGGAACTTGGCTCTGATACTAGTTGAAGAAAAAAACCTATTTTCTGGATCAGGTTCATTCAAATCTGATTTGACCAAGAAAAATATTTCAAAAAGTTTTTTTTAGATCTAAATTAGATTAGATACCTTTCAAATCTAATTTGATAGATTTAATAAAATAAAATAAATTAAAATAAATTAGATTTAATTTATATCTTGTTCTTGGGTAATCTTATTATCTTGTGATGATCCTGCTGATTGCCTAAGGTTCTGAATGTAGCCACACAATCTCCTGGCCTCTACCGGTATTCACTCAGGCAAGATTTGAATATCTCTTTCTTCTTAATCTTTCCTCCAAATATCTAATCTAGATCTGATATTGAAGATCCTCAAAATAACTTTTGAAGATCCGATGTTGTCTCTTGCACCAGTGCTGCCTTCTTCCTTTCTTATCGCCTTTCTCTTGCCTGGATTGCACCAAACTGAAGCCCAAAGCCCCTTGGGCATGGAGAGGAGAGAGAGGATCAGAGGTAGGAATGGAGGAGAGAGGGAGATGGATATGTGGCATGGGCAAGGAGAGAACCTCTCTAAACCTAGGCGCAGATAGGGTTTATATAGACCCTGCTGTGCCATGTAGTGCCACATCATCCCGGCCAATCACATCTCTTTGTGCAATCAGATCTAAATCTGATTGATGGGATGACATTACCTAATCCAATCAGATGAGAGCCCCTCTCCAACATCCTTAGGTGGCACCAAGACTGGTCAAAGTAGAGTCTTAGGCGCCACCTAGGTTTATTCCATGAAGTAACCTAGAGTGCCATCTATATGGTACTCCAGGCATCATTATCCTTGGGTGCACGCCTCCCTAGGCATACACCCTCTTTTTTCCTCTTTCTACTAAAGGGATAAACCTCCATCTGCTCTCCTATGGGTGCATGACATATGGGCAGATATCTAAGTGTCAAAGGTCAACGTTTGACCAAAGTCAAAAGACAAGAATTAGTAGGTGATGAAAAATAACAGATCTTATCTCAAATTTATCTCATAAATTAAGATAACCCTTTTTTAACCTGGACAAGCTCTAGTCAAACTAAGTAAAGGTACCTGAGTGAGCCCAAACACATTTGGCTCAATCGAGACAACATTTAATGATTGTTGAAGGACAACTTTGGGCTCAATTATGTGCTAGCACGATTTCCTTGAACCTAATTGAATCTAATTCAAATCAATTAAACTAGGTTAGTCCAATTGATATTATCCAAATCCAAACCCTTGTTTGTGTGATCTAGTTAGGTTCAATTCTATATGATAATGAGATATGTCGTGATCTCTATCATCGATATCATTGAAACATCTTCCAATAGATCAGAACTTTTTTGATTCAAACAACTAAAATGATTGATTATCCAAATCATTCTAATTGCTACCAAAATCCATCAGTGTCACCTAGCAGTAGATGGCAACCCATCGGAACTGAAAATGAACCTCTCGATGTAGTTACATGTATGATTAAGTTTTTCTATCTTGAGCTTCGATCGGTTTAGTGTTAAGGTGAACTCATCAAACCCTAATTTCCATCATATGTATTAATCATTCGATTCAAGTTCGATGTGAAAATCTTAATAGAAACTTTTTCTATCATTTTACTTTGCCATGGCCATGGGCTTATGGACTTGATTCTCATGATCATCATAGGACTGCTCCTCATCTACCGAGGTAGATTGGTTCCCTCTTGGTGCAATCCAATTCCTATAATGAACATGCTATAGTCAACATACACCTCAGGATTTTGGATGGCTAGGAGATTGAGTCATGATGTAATCAAACTATAACACCCTCAAGGTGAACTATCGGTGCACCTCAGGTCGAAGAACCAGACACACCACTGCACTTCGAGCCAGTCATCGACGAGAAGGTAGACTTCCTCATGATTGCTCGAGGTGGTCACACTCAGTGCCCTCATTCTCTAACGAGTACTTATACTCTCGCTCTCAGTGTCTCTACACCGTAAACTAAAGACTCATCTACTATAAAGAAGCAATTATACACCAACCTTTCAGATCAATCACCATCCTCATGGTGATCATACGGTCAGAAGCATTTTATGAGTTAATAATGAAAATCCATGTCTTAAATTTTTAACTCTTGAAAATAAGAATTATCATTGCCATTAACTCAAGGAATGTATCACAGACACTAAATATACATTGTTATAGAAAATAATTTATTTTATTATTTATAGTCAAAATTATAATTTTATCCTTAAAAGTGTATAACAAGTGTCAGCCAATTCTGACTTCTAGGGCATACATATCTAACATGCCGAAGGCAACTAAAGTTGGGAAGATGAGGCTATCGACTAGATCTATAAAATAAAATCCAAACCAGAGGTGGGTGGCTCCAATAGGATCCTCCAATGCTCAAATCAGTTTTTTGGCCAACTGCAATGGGATGTTCAAAAAAATAGAGAAGTAGAGTAATGAGGGAGAGGAGATCTTAGAGAAAAATGTATCTAGAGGATCCCTTTTATAGATAGAGCAGGTAACAAATTAATTATGATAGTTGTAACCATCTGGTAGTGGGCCATTCAGACTATGTAGAGTTTGTTACGGAGGAGTTATCGTTCGCCGCGACTTGTAGATGGTGGAGATCCCTTTATTGAAGTTCGAACGTGGATTGGAGATTTTGGTGTATGTGGTGGATTCATGATTGGCCGAGATCCGTTGGGAGCAATGTTTAGTGGCTTTAAGGGTTTTGAGACCCTTCTAGGTCATTTGAGGGAGGATAGGTTTTATCCGAATTGGGCCATGCGGTCGACCCAATAATTGCGGGAAGGCAACAACCTCGACTAGATGAGGTTCAGCAGGAAGATACATATTTAAGAGAAGGTCGTCCAAAGGAAGACCACTCAGGAAAGTCATCTGAGAGTAGTGCGACTGGAGGAGTTCATCCGGAGGGAGTATGACTGAAGGAGTTCATCCAAAAGGAGTGCAACTGGAGGAGTTCATTCGAGGAAGAAGTACGACTGGAGGAGTTCATCCAAGGAAGAAGTGCGACTGGAGGAATTTGTTCGAAAGAACATAATTGGAGGAGTTTATCCAGAAGAAGTATGACTGGAGGAGTTCATCAAAAAGAAGTGTGATTGGAGGAGTTCGTCTAGAAGGAGTGCGATCGGGCCCCGAGCCTGTCATTCATTTTTAGTCGAAAGGCAAGATTAGTATAATAATAGTTCTCCTTCACTATTTAAGATCGTGTTGTCGGACTTCTATGTGCTTTTGAGAGGTTCTATAGTATGAACTTATTATTGAGAGGATCGATGAATTCCAATAAGAGAGAGGTCGGTGGCTAAGGACATTGGCTAAGGACCTCGATGGTGGTTATTTTATCCCCAACACTTATCTTCCTACTCTCGAGTTTGAATTTTGAATGAAGGAAGTACAAAAAAGTTGCTACAGCCAAAGTTTCTTTCCAGCTTTTCATTCTCAAAGAATGAAATATTTTATCTATTTTCAAATTGGCACTGAAATTTAATGTTGAATGATCTGAAGCGATAAATTTTCTCGAAAAATCATCTGGTGCGGAGCTCTATGTATGGCACAATTATTATTTTGTCAGGCGGTGGGTGCGAGTGGGATGCATGGCAGGTCAAGATTAGCTCAAGAAGTCCTACAATCATAACTTCATCTGATTTTGTTCTTCTATTAAACCTTTTCTTCTTTTGTGGCTTCTCACCTTCAATTGTGCTCCTTCTTTCTTTCCTTTCTTTGTTTTCCATCGCCCCCAAGCATACCATCCTTGTTGCTTTTGTCTTCTCATGACGTCTCTAGCCGTCGGCATTCTTCTTGACTGTCCTTCATCATTTTGGTCCTTACCTCGAGTTTTTTTTTTGATCAACCTAGGTTAGTCCCTCATCCTTGTTCTCTTGACTTTTAGCTTTCTCATATTCATTAGAATCTCTTCAAGTTTTTCTAGGTGGGTTTTGCCATTTTTTCTTTTTTGGTTTTTCACCGCCTCTTTTTTCTATGTTTTTTGGAGATTTTATGGGATTTAATCTAATCAAAATATCATCCGAAGTTTCTTGGTCTAGTGGTTTTAGAGGTCCGATTGATCCAAACCCCCAATACCTCAAGATCGGAATGGAAGCTGAACCTAGGATAGCACCTCAACTAAATTTCATACCGAAAACCATCCCTTATTTTCTAACTGTTGAAGATCTGACATTAATTAGGATCCAGTACGGAGTGCTTGAAGAGTATGAACTAGAACTTTCTGGATCGAGTGGCCAAGCTTGCACCCCTCCTCCAGGTCGGCTCTACATATATTTGGAGACCTTCCATGATTCACTAAGGCTTCCTCTTTCCATCTCTGTTGTAGCTCTTTTTCATTTTCTAAATATCTCCTTAGCTTCTATTGTGCCAAACTCCTTTAGGTTCATAATAATGCTCCTTGCTCTCTGCATATCCATCAAAGTTCAACCCACCATTTCACTTTTCCAAACTTACTTTACTTTCAAGCATCATTCGACTGCAAAGGACTGATGGTATGTCTCATCCCAGACCTTTAGGTTTCTCAAGTGTGTCCCCTCCTCTATCCATAATTAAAAAGAGAAGTTCATTTTTGTTTCTTGCCAGACCTTACACATTGGACTACCTCCTTAGGAAAATCTAAGGGATTCAGTTCGCCGAGGCTGGGGGTTAGAAAGAGAGGACCGGGAGTCGATTAGCAAAATTAAAGATTACTGAACTCCTCTTATGTCCGAGCTAATAGAAAAACAAACTCTATTCAATCTCAACCTCAGCTCTCTGAATCTAGCAGGTATATGGCCGAAGTTTGTAGATTACCCTATTCTTCTTGTTTCTTCTCTCTAACCATACTTTTCTTTTCTTCACTATAGAAATTGATGCCCAGGCAGTCGAAATGCTCATGAGATGGCTAGTGGCCCTTAAGTGAAAAGGAAAGGCATCGAGGATAGTTCAAAAAAGGCAAGAGTTGACGTTTCGAGCTCCGCAGCTCCCATTAGTGTCATGGATGCCCCCAAAGTTGCCCCCAAAGTCAAAGCTCCTCCTGTTGCCAAGTTTGGCACCGCCATCGAGGTCGCTAGACCTTCGATTCCCCCAAGCTCTCCTATTGAGGCTCGAGTCCTAGAGCCTCCTACTAGAGGGGAGAAGGGGGTGGAGAAGAAGAAGACCAAAAGGGCCCTAAGAAAGTTCCCACGGAAGGTCTGCCATAATGGGCCCAATAGCTCCGATGAAAAATTAGGGGAGAACTCCTTCAATAATCATAAAATTATCAGAGGTTTGATCGATGGGTTCACCATACCTGAAGTCATAGATAGAATTATCAACACTGATGTCGATCAACATGCTTAGGATTCACTCGGATTCTTTCTTGAGGTAGTTACCTCATCTTTACCTTTCTCTTTAAATTTCTTAATGTTTCCTGATTGCATAATCCACTTCATCATATATGTATATATTCTATTAATAGATGGGCCACCGACTGCTTGGCTACATCAAATCACTGAACCGCTTAAGGTCGGAGTTGGTGAAGGCCTAAGAGGATCATTGAGCTAAGGTCGGTTGCTTAAGGAGAGAGATGAGGTTGACCATTTTTTGAAGGAAAAATCTATCGAGGTTGAGGGTTTCGAAGAAGCACTCTATAAGGAAAAAAAATATCGACAGAGCTGAAGACCATCTTAAGCTTAAAAGAAGAGTAGAGGAGAAAGGCTAAAGCTGAGACTGTCGAACTGAAGGAGCAGATTTCTAGGCAGATCTCGGAGGCGACGGCCCAAATGAAGAGGAATTCAAGGTCTCCTTCGAAATGAGAGATCTGAACGTTAAATTTAGCCAAGAGACATTCAATAAAGGATTCGAGCTCGGTGAGGATAGGGTGGCTAGCAAGTTTTTCGAGCTTGACCTTGATTTCTTATATGGAGGGGCTCCTAAAGATGAAGTGGAACCATCCACTACCACGGTCGATCTCCCCCATGCCAAGCCTGCCAATGAAGAGCCAGGATAGATTGATGCTGCAACGAGCTCCTCAGCCACTCCCCCAGAGGTCTAAGACCTCTTTTCATTGTATTTTCATTCTCATTTTTTCTTCTTGTACTTGGACATTTGGAATTAATGAAAAGAAATTTTTCTTTATGTTTATGCCATGGTATGCTTATGTTTTAGAATACACATAGCGAAGATAATCACAACACACCTCCTCCTGCTGATGCCACATGGTTACGTCAGGGCCTTCCTCTGAAACCTATCATTAAGGAAAATTTTGAAGAAGGTGGACGACGAGCTTTAGAGTTTGAAGAAGCATTATTCGAAAGCTATAATTAAAGTCACTCATCTTCGACAAGTACATAAAAAGAATGCTATGGACTATATGAATAAGAAGCACCATCTGATAGAGGAGTTGGAATGGGTGAAGGAGCTTGGTAGTGAGAAGGCTTGGATTTTGACAGCCAAGGCGAGCTCTCTTGAAGTCGAGCTCAAAGCCACACAAGAAAGGATTCATATACTTGAAAAAAGTTTGATATGGTCCACCAATTGGATGAAGTACAACTAGGATTGGTTGAAAATGTTCTCCAAACTACAGGACAGTTACAAGTAGCCGAAGACTCATATAATGATTATAGATGAGGTTGGTGTGGTCAAGTTGCTGACCTTCAACATAAACTCCAAAAGATCAATGATGAGATCACTCGAATTTGGCAGCAACTATTAGATAAAGTTTAAGTTGTCTCAAGCAAAGATTCACAGGAAGTTCATTCTTTGGGAGTCACCTTGAAGAGTCTGTCTGCAGCGCATGAAAAAGACAAAGCCGAGCTATGTGACTTGAAGATTTAAATGGTGTACCAAAAGGACATTATGAAAGACATCGAAGCTAAATCTGCAGTTTTGAGAAAATGGCTGAGGAAGAAGGAGGAGTCATGTAGATGGCAGAGGATGCTGGGGGAGAGTTTGGAGGAGGTCGAAGGTCTGAATCTCTCCCTCATGATGGCTAAAGCTGGTAGTCCATAGTCTGACCTCGAATATGATCTTGTCTCTCTTTCCTCTCTCTTTTTTTGTAACTGGTTTCATGGACCTCTCCATGTATTGAACTTTTTATTTTATTGGAAACAATGTTTTATTGCATCGTCCTAGTCATGTGCTCATGTAGTTTTTTTCTTCTCCTTTCTTAGACAACTAGAGGTCTTCATTCATATCATGATGAGGTTCTCCTTCTATTCCTGACATGGTTAGCCTTTATCCTTGTTAGGATGAGGTTCTCCTTCTATTCGTAATAATATGAAAGGACTGTTGAGAGGGCCTCTTCTCTTTGATCCATGTCGAGATGAGGTTCTCCTTCTGTTCTTGACATGGTTGGCTTTTACCTTTGTTAGGGCAAGATTCTCCTTCTATCCCTAACAAGATCATTGGGGCACAAAAGGATCATTGAAAGGACCTCTCCCCTCCTCCTATCGTAAATAATTGGAGCTCTTCATCTATGTCAGGATGAAGTTCTCCTCCTATTCCTGACATGGTTAGCCTTTGCACTTGTTAGGATGAGGTTCTGCTCCTATTCCTAACAAAGTCATCGGAGATGAAAGGGCCATTGAGAGGGTATCTTTTCTTTGACCTGTGTCAGGATGAGGTTCTTCTCCTGTTTCTGACATGGTTGGCTTTTACCTTCGTTAGGGCGAGGTCCTCCTCCTATCCCTAACAAGGTCATTGGAGCATAAAAGGATCATTGACTGGGACTCTCTTCTCCTCCTATCTTAAATAATCAGAGTTCTTCATCCATGACAAAATGAGGTTCTCTTCCTATTTCTGACATGGTTAGCCTTTACACTTATTAGGATGAGGTCTTCCTCCTATTTCTATCAAGGTCATCGAAGCACGAAAGGACGGTTGAGAGGGTCTCTCCCCTTTAATCCATGTCAAGATGAGGTTCTCCTTCTGTTTCTGACAAGATTGGCTTTTACCTTTGTTAGGGTGAGGTCCTCCTCTTATCCCTAATAAGGTCATTGGGGCATAAATGGGCCATTGAAAGGGCCTCTCCCCTCCTACTATCTTAAACAACTGGAGGTCTTCATTCGTGTCAGGACGTGGTTCTTCTCCTATTCCTTACATGGTTAATCTATACACTTAGTAGGATAAGGTTCTTCTCCTATTTCTAACAAGGTCATCGGGGCACGAAAGGACCATTGAGAGGGCCTCTCTCCTTTAATCCATGTCAAGATGAGGTTCTCCTCCTATTCCTGATATGGTTGGCTTTTATCTTTGTGAGGGTAAAGTCCTCCTCCTGTCCATAATAAGATAATTGGGGCACAAAAGAGCTATTGAAAGAGCCTCTCTCCTTCTTCTATCTTAAACAATCGAAGGTCTTCATCCATGTCAGGATGAGGTTCTCCTTCTATTCTTGACATGGTTAGCCTTTACACTTATTAGGACAAGGTTCTCCTTCTGTTCCTAATAAGATCATCGAGGCATGAAAGGATCATTGAGAGAGCCTCTCTTCTTTGACCCATGTCAGGACTAGGTTCTCCTCCTATTTCTGACATGGTTGGCTTTTACCTTTGTTAGGGTGAGATCCTCCTCCTATCCGTAATAAGGTCATTATAACACAAAAGGGCCGTTGAAAGGGCCTCTCCCCTCCTCCTGTCTTAAATAATCGAAGGTCTTCTACTTTGTTTAAGGATGGAGCTTAGTTATGCTATTTTCTACCATCATATACTTTGCATGAAAGAACAACCATATTGAAATAAGAAAATTTTATTAAAATAAGATTATTGAAAATACATTCGCAAGTTTTTTGAGTTCCAAGATCATGGGAGTGCTGATCCTCCGAGCTCCTTTAGGTAATATGTTCCTGTCCATATGACTTCCACGACTTCATAGGGGCCTTTCCAATTTGGATCGAGCTAGTTAGGAAATGTGTCCCAAAGCCAATCGTCAGTCTATTGATGGTTGAGCTACATTATATCTATAATTAATTTATTAATAAATAAAAATATTTTGATATTTTTTATAATAAAGTATTCATCTTCTAATGAACTCCATTATTGTGATAAAGTTCTTAGGACTATTTAGCTTTAATAAAGAGAGGATTTATCGATTAGTCCGTAAAACTATTCACGATCAAATGATAGGTTGTTAATAAGGATGACAGCATCTATCGAGCATAGGTCATTGTATGTCATATAGGTTGGTTGTCCTCTAAACTAAGGAGTGTGGAGATACTAGTATGACATACAGGTAAAATATAGGGGTACATCATCATTGAACATGACCAACTCTAGAGCATTCTGCTATCAAGAGTGTCTCTGATGGGATATAGGTATAAGTATCCCTTAGACCTGAGATCACCTTAGTAACTTGCAAGCAACTCACATTGCTTTGGTACTGGACAACTAAATTTCTAATTCAGTAATGGAAGGCTTCTGGGCATAGTCAAGTACTTGCAAAGTTAGAGTACAATCAAGATGGAATTGATCACTCCAAGAGTTGGAGAAAAATATATCACTGCATTTCAATATAGCAAAACCTAGGCTAGGATATTCCATCAGATTGATTTGATATTTTAAAATATAATGTGGACAATCTTATCAGAGTTGACAGTTGAACTCTAAGGTTTTCTACGAGCATTTTGGTCAAGGGGATGAATTATATAGAAACTATATCTGAATGGGTTCTAAAGATGTTGTTCTGCATATTTGATCTATCCGACTGTCGGGTACCATTGCTAGATGGTCACTTTGATTAGTATAAAAATTTATTCTTATTCTACCAGCTTAGATTCAGGGCTATGAGATCACACATATTAGAGTTCATGGTCTGATCGAATGGTTGATCAACGATTAAGAATTATTTTAGGATTAAACGATCAATACGATTGATGTTTAACATAGTGCAAGTGTTGCAGGAGGATCGATTAGCAATTAGATTTCTAATTAGCTTAATTTGATTAAGTTAGAGGACTAATATTATGTTTAATTAAATATGATTTAATTAAATTTTATTTGGGCTTGATTGAATCAAGTCCAATTGATTTATTGGATAAGCCAAGTTCATGAAAGAACTAGTCCTAATTCAACTAGGACTTGGGTCAACCTAATTTTTTAATTTGATTAAAAGACTAAATCAAAATTAAATTAAATTAAATCTAATTTAATTAAGTTTTTAATTAGTTTATGATCTAATTTAATTAGATTAAATTAATTCTAGTCTGATTTGGTTTGAGTAACAATGTTGGACTAAGTTAAAATTAAAATCCTAGTAAGAATAGGAGCTTCCCTCCTTGCACCACCTTAGTCCCAAAGCCAATCCTTCACGCCCCCTTTAATTTTGCATGAATTCTCTATGCCCAAGAGAAGCCCACCACATCATAAAGTCCTCCTCTTTCTTTCTTACATGGTAAATTAAGTGCGGACCAAGTCAAAATAGGAATTAGTTTTGATTTCAAATTCTATGAGATAGAATTTCAGGAAACCAAAACTCTTCCTATAGTGCACCAATTCCACCTAGATATTTTCTAGGATTTTTATAGCTTTTAGAGGGGTTTTTGTATAACAAAACCTGATGGTCCACAGTAGAAAAGAAGGAGGGGACACCCCAGAGTTGGGCGCCCCTTGTCTTGCCCAATTTGGATATTCATTGTCTAGGTATTTGACCTAGACAAGGACTCCTCTATATCTCTCTATATAAGATGAATTTTATGCTAATTTTTGGAGATATTCTAGATCATTGAGAGTCCTTTGGGATGTGTGAAAATTAGGAAGAAAGTTTTTTGGGGTTTGGGATTTCATAGATACCAATCTAGGTGTCTAGGTGAGAGAACGAAGAAGAAGAAGAAGGGTTCTTCTTCTAGGATTTTTCTTTCGATCTCTTCCTCTATTAAGATTTTTTATAGGTGTCTCAAGCTCAAAATCTATTCTCCTTCTAAAAATTGGGGAGTCCAAGATTTGAAGAAGATGGTTCTAGATCGACCGTCAAAGAATGATCAGCATAGTACTATTATACTGTGCTGATTTTCTGCATCAAACTTCTGATCGTGATTTGTGGGCTTGTGTAGATGACTCCTAGAGATCAGATGCTTGTGCAGCTCACAACATCATCCTTAAGCCTGGATCAGCAAGTTAGAATGTCTAACTTGTATAGGTAATAAATATGATCTATTATTTTTATACCTGCATTAGATGTAGTGTATATACATGTTAATGTGATCAACATGTTTTAGTTTCTTCTTTAGATTTTATTTTTTGATTTAATAACATTCCATGATCATATAATATATCTTATATCTAGGATATTTTCTAGAATTTAAAATAAATTTTGATTAATTCTAGTCTTTCGCTGTCTGATCGTAAAAAAGTTTTAAGATCTAGTTCTGAAATCCTAGATCTGGTTCTTTCAGAGCTTACCTTAAATTTGAGGTTACAAAATATCTACTCGTCGAAGCATCAAATCTCCTACTCTGAATGTCTTGCTTCTGATCCTAGAGTTGTAGTAGCGGGCTACTTTCTGCTTATAGGTTGCCATTTGAATTTGAGCCTTCTCTCGCTTTTCTTCCACCAGATTGAGATTTGCCCTAAGATCCTGAGAGTTGTTCTACTCACTAAAAGCTTCAACTCACACTGAAAAAAGTTCAAGCTTAACTGGGATAACTTCCTCCATCCTAAAAGCCAATGCAAAAGGAGTTTCTCCTATCGGTAATCTTTGAGTGGTTCTATAAGCCTAGAGCACGTGATAAAGTTCATCCACCCAGATTCTTTTCACTCTTTCAAGCCTGGCCTTTATTCCTTGAAACAAAGTTCTGTTAGTTACTTCAGCCTCATCATTTGCTTGTGGATGAGCTACTGATGTGAAGTAGTGAGAAATATTCAAATTTTCATAGAATTCATTGAATTTTGCTCCTATAAACTGGCATCCATTATTAGTGATTAGTGTCCACGGTAGACCAAATCTGTAAACTATTGACTTTCTGATGAAGTCCTGCACTTTGGCTTCGATGATCTTCTCCAGAGGTTCGGCCTCAACCCACTTAGTAAAATAATCTATGACCACCAATAGGAACTTTCGTTGTTCGGGCATCATGGGAAAAGGCCCATGTATGTCCATCCCCCATTGTGCGAACGACCAAAGAGCACCTAAGGGTGTGAGCTATGAAGTCGGTTGTGTTTGAATGTTCGCATTTCTTTGACACTTATCATACTTTATTACATAATCTATTGCATCTTAGTGCATCATTGGCCAATAGTATCCCTACCGAAGTAACTTATATGATAAGGATCTCGCATCCTGATGATTTTTGCATATTCCTTTATGAACTTCTCTTAAGACATAATCAGCATCAAAAGGTCGGAGACATTTGAGAAGTTGTAATGAGTACAACCTCTTGTACATCTTATTCTCATATAGAACATAGCGGGAAACCTAATTTCTTAACTTTCGAGCTTCTTTGTGGTCCCTATGAAGAACTCCATCTTTAAGATAAGAGATCAACAGATCGATCCAACTGGGCTCATGATCGACTTGCATTACTACCTAGGGTTCTTCAAAACTTGGTTCCTACAGAACTTCATAGAGGACTTCTTTCAGCAGTTCATTTAGGGCTAAGGTGGCCAACTTAGAGAGAAGATTGGCTCTGGTATTTTCTATCCTAGGGATCTGCTGGATATCAAAACTAACAAAGGTCAAACTTAAACTTTTCACTCTTTCTAGGTACTTCTTCATACTTTCTACTCGACCTTCAAAGGTGTTATTGACATGTCCCACCACTAGTTGAGAATCACTATAGACCTTCAAATATTTTACTCCCAATTTTTTGATTATTCTTAATCCCGTAATCAGGGCTTCATACTTTACTCTATTGCTGGTAGTGGGAAACTCAATGTGCAAAGCATATTCAGCTGCAACTCCTTCTAGATCGATGAGAATCAAGCCCATGCCTACCCTAGAAGCATTAGATGAACCATCCACATATAGCACCCAGAAGTTTTTAGGGACGTCAGCCTTCTTTTCAGTAGAGATAAGAACTTCTTGGTGCTCTGGTTTGGTTGCATCCAGAATGGTGCATTCCACGATCAAATCGATCAGTATTTGAGCTTTAATAGTTGGCTGAGGTTCAAAATCAATATCAAATTCAGTCAACTCAATTATCCATTTTGCTACTCTTTCGAAGGTATCAGGTTGGTGATGAACTATCTTGATGGGTTGATCAGTAAGGAGGATAAAGGTGTGTCCCTAAAAATAAGGTCAAAGCTTTCGAGCTGTAATCCGTAAGGTATAAGTTAGTTTTTCTAATTTGGTATACCTTATTTCTGTATCCCTCAAGACTCTATTTATGTGGTAGATCGGCTTTTGAACTTTGGCTTCTTCCCTGACCAGTATGGCTCCAATAGTTGTGGGGGACACAGCGAGGTACAAGAGCAGCTATTCTTCAGGTTCAGGTTTGGCCAGAAATGGGGGTGAGCTGAGATAGTTCTTTAATTCTTCAAGGGCCTATTGGCACTTAGATGTTCAGTTGAACTTCTTAGGCTATTTGAGTACTTGGAAGAAGGGCATGTAGCGCTCTACCGACCTTGAAATGAAGTGATTCAGGGATGCTACCTTGCCTGTGAGGCATTGAACTTTTTTTTTTGGGGGGGGGGGGGGTAGTCATCTCTTGGATGGCTTTGATCTTTCTTAGGTTGGCTTCATTGCCACAACTCGACACCATGAATCTTAGAAACTTTTTTGAGGTTACTCTGACAGCATATTTTGTAGGGTTCAGCTTTATTTTATACTTCTAGAGGGTGTTAAAGGTTTTCTCAATATCTGCAATATGATTTAGTGAAGATCGGCTTTTAACCAGCATGTCATCTACATAGACCTCCATATTTGGGCCGATCTGCTTTTTGAAGATTTTATTTATCAGCTGCTGATAAGTTGCTCCTATAGTTTTAAGCCCAAAGGGCATGACCCTATAACAATAAAGATCATGGTCAGTGATAAAAGCAATCTTCTCCTCATCCTTTGGTGCCATCCAAATTTGATTAAATTCGAAGAAGGCATCTATGAAGGTAAGTAGTTCATGGTCTAAAGTTGCATCCACCAATTGGGCAATCCTAGGCAGAGGGTAGCTATCTTTTGGGCAAGTTGTGTTTAAGTCTGTGAAGTCTATGTACATCCTCCACTTGCCATTTACTTTTTTAACAAGAATGACATCTACGATCCAGTCCGGATAGAGCACTTTTCGAATGAATCCTATTTTGATGAGCTTGTCGACCTCATCTACAATGGCTTTCTGCCTCTTAGGTACAAAGTTGTACTTTTTCTACTTCACTAGCCGACATTTTAGATCCACTCCCAGGTGCTGTTCCACAACCTCTGCATCAATCCCAAGCATATCCACTAGCACCTAGGTGAAAATATCCACATTTCTTTGCAAGAAGGTGATAAGCTACTTTCTGACTTCTCCTTTCAGATTGGAGCCAATCTTCATGTTATGTTCTAAAAGGAATATACCCTCAAGCCAATTTATGTTTGGAATGTTCTTTGTCTTTCATACTCATGTAATGACATTTTTAATGAATAAAGGTATTTATTTCATCATATGCAGTGTCTTATTATTTATTTAAGAATATGATGAACTTTAACAATTAGGGCTATGGTTTTAGGATTATGATGAGATCATACAAGTGAGACCTAAAATCTTAAAACCCTAATTTAAATATTCCTAGTCGATGGGACATTGAGTTAGGGATCAATGTTTTTCGGTAAGACTAGCACATTCTTTGTATGCTCGATTAAGAGGGTGATTGATCTCACAATAACTTGTGTATGACACTAATACAAGAATATGGGTGCTCATTAGAGAATGAGTTCACTGAATTGATCCAAATTGAGAATATCTAATGGAGTCTTATCTACATGTCAATAGATGGTTCTCATAGTGGAATTTGTGCATGTAATCCTTTGATCTGAAACTACCATAGAATCTTATATATATAAATCCATATTTTGGTTCATACTCATTCATGACTTAGTTATGTATGGGATGATCTGGATATGGTAGATTATATATATGAAGGTTGTGAGTAGGTTAACATGGAATCGATCTCTCCGGGTAAGAGGAAATTGCATCATACTTGATTCAAACAAATGATAATTCAGGAAGACTTTGATCAAAGCATGATGAAAAATTAGAAATGATTTCTAATATTTCATTAAATGAATCATCATCATAATATTGAAAGAGAAATGAATATGATATTGGGGTTGACATATTTCGATACCCAGAGTCATATTTAGGATGTAGGAAGATCGAAGGATCTAGTTGCATGGTAATTTTCACTAAAGGCTATTTTTGGTATTTTTATCAAAATTTCACATCTTTCGAGTAGTCATGATACCTTGCTAGATGTCAATCATGTCTTGTGGTTTTGATTAAATTAAAATTTTAATTTTATTATTAAATTAGAAAGTATTCTAAATTAAGTCAAATTGGGTTGGCTAGTTTTTTGACCTAAATCATTTTGGTTGAGTTCTAACCAGATTAGGTCAAATCACAGCCAGACTCACTACTAGTTAGATGTGAAATCCAATGGGACACACACAAAGAGAATTGATTAAGGGTCTAATTAGATCAGACCATGATTGCAAGATGAACATGCTAGCACATGTAGCAAACCCTAGCACCTGGTTTCGAATTGGATTCGAATCTGCTTCCAATTTGGGCTAATTTAGATCCGATTTGAGCCAAATAGGATTTAGTCTTGAGTTGGATTAATCTAGTTTGATTGGGCTTCAGATTGGGCACCGTATACCTACATCCCATGCACTAGAGAGTCTCTCTCTTGCGCGTGGGAAGTCTTTCATGTGCAAAGAACTCTTTGGCGCATGGAATTTATTGGCGCCTACCTTCTTTGACTTTTTTCATTTTGTTATGTCATGTAAATTTTTATATTGGCATGGACATCAGATATGGGACACAGAAGAGTCCTTCTATAGATGAAATACTCCTTTTTTCTTTTTAATTTTTTGCCCAAGATGTTTTTGTCGCCCAAGACCCCTTGCCGCCCGAGACTCCATGCCGCCTACTCCTCCTTAACGTCTCTTGGACCAAGTCAAAGTCTCTTGGGACTTTGACTATTCAAAGATTATCTCTATGCC
This sequence comes from Cocos nucifera, assembly GCA_006176705.1. Lineage (NCBI taxonomy): Eukaryota > Viridiplantae > Streptophyta > Magnoliopsida > Arecales > Arecaceae > Cocos > Cocos nucifera. The sequence goes on from QRFJ01001346.1 coordinate 64,175, forward strand.
TTCTTGCTAAATGGGCATCCCTTTTTAGAGCCATTGGATGGCCTTTTTTTCATGATCTAATGGATGAAAAGGGTGGTGCCAAAGATGAAATATTGCGACTCTTTGTAAAAAACTTACGTAAAATTAGTCCAAGAGTCCTTCTCCTTTAAGGCACCTCTTGCACTAAGTCTACATCTCATTTTTACTAGCTAGGCATGAGATTGGCTGATGGAGCATGAGAAATTGATGAGGAAAGGGCGTGAGATTTTTTGTTGGCACCCCTACATACATTATAAATAGGGGTGCACACCAAAAGTCTGGGTGTGTGAAAATTATCTTTCTTTCTTATGGTAGTTCTTTTTTGTCCAATTTTCTTTCTTTCTTTCTCTTTTCTAGACCATATCCTTATAAGGACAAGAAGTCATCTTAAGACTAAGAGATTAGGAAGGAAAATTAAGAAGACAAAAAAAAAGAAAGAGAGATAAGGAGAGGCAAGGAAGATAAGATAAAGGCTAAAGAAGGTCTTACCCTTTTTAATTAAAGTTCTTATTATTAGGACTCTAATTATATAAATTAGTTGTACTGATGTCTTGATCAAGTCTCTATGTGGATCAACGTTGGAGGGTGAACACGTAGGCACCTGGTGGAACCCCTGACGGACTGCTACCGATGATCAGGGTCAATTTAGGATTTAGCGATATGAGGTATGTTCTAATACTTTCTTTTATGTTACATATACATGTTATATGATTTAATTGCTAATGAGGTGGTCCTTCGGTTTGGGTTTGGTTTATATGATTTCATATTTTTGCTTTGAAATTCGTGCTTCCATCCTGTACACCAAACCCATCAATTAGGATATTATTTCTACATTCCGAAAGATCACAATGTGATTATGAGGCGACATGCTATCTTTCTTAAAAAATAGTTTATTCAAATAGCGGCATTGGAAAGCAGATTAAGCTCGAGGAGAAAGTCTCACAATCACTACCTCCTTCACCTTGCAGATCGGAAAGGATTTTCCATCCTCTTGAGAGGTATTTAGGTACTATTTTAGAGAAAATAGAGAAAATGTTCCTCGTAGGTAATAGGATTCATGGTGATGATCCCAAAATCTATAATGAGGTGATCTTAGATATCGACTCCAAGAAATGGTTAGAGGCAATAATGTCAGAAATTGACTCCATGCACTCAAACCAAGTCTGGACCTTGGTAGATCTACCAAAAGATATAGTCCCTATTGGATGTAAATAGATCTACAAGAGAAAGATTGGTGTAGATGGGAGTGTAGAGACATTCAAAGCTAGATTAGTGGCAAAATGTTATAGTCAATGCAAAAGCATTGACTATTAAGATACATTTTCATCAGTAATTATGCTTAAATCCATCCGCACATTGCTTGCTATTGCAGCCTATTTTGATTATGAAATATGGCAAATGGATGTAAAAACGACATTCTTAAATGGATATCTTGAGAAGGATATCTACATGGAACAGCCGCTAGGTTTCACATCCAGTGATGTTGATTACAAGGTATGCAAGCTGCAAAGGTCCATATATGGACTTAAGCAAGTATCTCGAAGCTAGAATACTAATTTTAATGATGTGATCAAATTGTTTGATTTCATCAAGAACGAGGAGGAATTATGTGTCTTCAAAAAAGTCAGTGGAAGCGCTATTATCTTCCTTGTACTTTACGTGGATGATATCCTCCTTATTGGAAATGATATTCTCATGTTGACCATAGTTAAAATGTGGTTATCCAAAGAATTCTCCATGAAAGACCTAGGAGAAGCATCCTATATTCTAGGAATTAAGGTCTATAGAGATAGACCGAATAGGATGCTAAGACTTTCACAGAAGATGTACATAGAGGAAGTGCTAAAGAGGTTTAGTATGAAAAACTCTTAGAGGGATTTGGTATCCTTCAGACATGACATTCATCATTCCAAAAAGATGTGCCCCAGCACACTTGAGGAAATAGAATGCATGAGCAAGATCCCTTATGCTTCACCAATAGGAAGCCTCATGTATGCCATGTTATGTACACGACCTGATATAGCCCATGCTGTGAGTGTCACCAGCAGATATCAATCGAATCCAGGTGAAGAATACTGAAATTCTGTAAAATGTATCCTTAAGTACTTAAGAAGAACTAAGGATATGTTATTGATTTTTAGTAATGGAGAACTCCAAGTCTAGGGGTATACAAACTTGAATTTTATGTTCGATGTAGATGATCGAAAGTCGACATCTGGAAGTCTATTTGTGTGTAATGATGGTGCTGTTAGTTGGAAGAGTTTCAAGCAGTCAATGATAGCAGATTCCACCATGGAAGCAGAATACATCGCTACGTCGGGAGCTGCGAAGGAGGCATTTTGGTATAAAATGTTTGCCGCTGAGATCGGATCGATGCCATCAGATGCCATTCCTTAATACTGCGACAACAATGGTGCCATAGCCCTTGCTAAGGAGCCGAGGCCTCATCAAAAATCCAAGCATATCGAGCGGCAATACCACCTCATCCTCGATTACCTTGAGAAGGGTTATGTCGAGGTCAAGAGAGTCGACTCCGAAGATAATGTGGCGGATCAACTTACAAAGCCATTGGACTAGCAGAAGATCAAAGCCCACCTTGAGAAGATGGGACTTAGATGTATAGCCAATTGACTTTAGGTCAAGTGGGAGTTTGTTAGATATGTGTGCCCTAGAAGCCAGAATTGGCTGACACTTGTTGTACACTTCTAAGGATAAAATTATAATTTTGACTATAAATAATAAAATGGATTATTTTTTCTATCACAATGTGTATTTTGTGTCTGTGATACATCCCTTAAGTTAATGGTAATGATAGTTCATATTTTCAAGAGTTGAAAACTTAAGACATAAATTTTCATTATTAACTCATAAAATGCTTCCGACTATAAGATTATCATGAGGATGATGATTAATCCAAAAGGTTGGATACAATCGCTTCTTTATAGTACATGAGTCTTGAGTCTATGGTGTAGAGACACTGGAGTGAGAGTATGGTACTCATTAGAGAATGAGGGCACTGAGCGTGACCACCTCGAGCAGTTATTAAGAAGTCTATCTTCTCATCAATGACTAGCTCGAAGCTGCAGTAGTGTGTCTGGTTTGTTGATCTGAGGTGCATTGGCAGTTCACCTTGAGGGTGTTATAGTTTAACTACACCATGACTCGGTCTCCTAGCCATTCGAAATCTTGAGGTGTATGTTTGCTATAGCATGTTCATTGTAGGAATTGGATAGCACCAAGAGAGAATCTATCGACCTCAGTAGATGAGGAGTAGTGCTATGATGATCATGAGAATCAAGTCGATGGCCATGGCAGAGTGAAATAATAGAAAGAGTTTCTATTAAGGTTTTCACATCGGACTTAAATCAAATGATTAAATCATAGGATAGAAATTAGGGTTTGACGAGTTCACCTTAACCCTAATCTGATCAGGGCTCAAGATAGAAGAACTTAATCACACAGGTAGCTGCACTGAGAGGTTCATTTTCTATTCTGATGGATTGTCACCATATACTGCTAGGTGTTACTAGTGGATTTTGTGAGCAATTAGAATGATTTGGATGATCGATCATTCTAGTTGTTTGAATCAGAAAAGTTCTGATCTGTTGGAAGGTGTTTTGGTGATGTCGATAATAGAGATCATGACATATCTCATTACCATATGGAACTGAACCTAACTAAGTCACACAAATAAGGGTTCGGATCTGGATATCATCAATTGGACTAATCCAATTCAATTGATTTGAATTAGATTCAATTAGGTTTAAGGAAATCGTGCTAGCATACGATTGAGCCTAATGTTCTCCTTCAATTATCATTTTAAGTTATCTTAAATGAGCTAAATGTGCTTGTGCTCACTCAGGTACCTTTACATGGTTTGATTGGAACTTGTTCAAGTCAGAAAAGGGTTGTCTTAATTTATGAGATAAATTTGAGACAACACCTATCATTTTCCATCACCTGCTAATTCTTGTCTTTTGACTTTGGTCAAACATTGATCTTTGACACTCAGACATCTGCCCATGTGTCATTAACCCATAGGAGATTGATTTTGGACTAGTCAACCTACTATAAAGTAGGTGGACCAAGGGTGAATGCCTAGGGAGGCGTGCACCCATGGATAGAGGTGCCTGAAGTCCCATACAGATGGGACTCCAGTTACTTCGGGGTTTCTACCTAGGTGGCACCAAAGATTAGACTTTGACCTATCTTAGGCACCATCTAAGAATGATTTAGAGGGCTCTTATCTGATTGGATTAGATGATGTCATTCTATCAATTAGATTTAGATCTAATTGCACGAAGTGACGTGATTGACTGGGATGATGTGGCACTGCATGGCACAATAGGATCTATATAAATCCTATCTACGCCTAGTTTTAAAGAGCTTAGACCATTGCCCTTGCCACAAGGCTGCCCCTCTCCCTCCTCCATTCCATCATTAGGTCCTCTCACTCCTCTCTATGCCCAAGGGGATTTGGGCTCTAGTTTGGTGCGATCCAGACAAGAGAAAGGTGATGAGAAAGGAAGAAGGCAGCACTACTGCAAGAGACAATACCCGATCTTCAAAAGGAGTTTTGAAGATCCTCCAAATTAGTTCCAGATTTGATATTTGGAAAAGTGATAAAGAATAAGAAGATCGCTAGATCCAGTCCAAGCGGATATCAGTAGAGGCCAAACACTTGCGTGGCTAGATCTAGAAGCTCAGGCAATCAGCAGAATCATCATAGGATAATCCGATTACCCAACAACAAGGTACAAAATTAAATCTATTTTAATTTATTTTTATTTTTATTAGATCTATAAAATTAGATCTAAAATATCTCAGATCTGATCTAGATTCAAAAGAAAAAATTTTCAAATATCTCTCTTGATCCAATCAGATCAAAACGAACCCGATCTGAGAAATTGGAATTTTTCCTTTAGATACATGGGTTTATATAGGACACTAGGTGTCCTATTTCTTCAAAAATCCTATTCTCTTTACAAGAAAAAAATCAACCTTCCCAACAAAAAAGTAAAACATTATGTATGATTTTCAAATACAATAATATATCATATCTATCTTTTATGGAACCATCGAAAAGAAATCAGCCTTTTAACAAAATAAGTAAGAAATCAAGAACTCTTAAAAAATCCTAGGAAAGAAAAGAAACTCCATGTGGATGCTAGATGCCTAGCACAGCTTGGCATGAGGATCCTTGGGCATGGCACATGCTGGTGTGTATATTTTCTCCTGGGCACGTGGAGGCTGGTGGCTCCAAAGATGACATGGATCAAGCTTGCTTCTTTATGATGGTCTCTTTCCAAATAAGGCTTAATCCAAAATAAACCCAAGTATGGTCCTATGGATCCAAAACTAAATGCATCAAATGAACTAATTGATTAAATCAAAAGAACTAGGATAAAATAACTGAAGTAGAGTTATGCTGATATGGCTTTTTCATTCCAAATTGAATCTAAATTATGTTGTCGACTTCTAATGGCTCTGGTGTCCGCACCACCCGGTCCACTAGAACTCTTGGTCATAAGTCCCAGTCCAGTGGGACTCTCGACCATAGAGTCCCAGGTTATCAAGACTCTCATTCAAAGAGTTCTAAACACGAAGGACTCTTGGTCACAGAGTCTCTGTCCAGTGGGACTCTTGGTCACAGAGTCCCAGTCTAGTGGGACTCTTGACCATGGAGTCTTAGATCATTAAGACTCAATATCAGCCATCAGATCAAGTAGAAACACATATTGTGTGTGACCCCATAGGTTTGAACCCTAAGCAGGTAGTACAGAAACTAATATTCTGTACCAATAGATGTGACCATCTAGCAACGGTATCCGACATTCGGATAGGTCGAATAATTGCAATGCAACATCAACGAACCTATGGCATATGGTTACCGTATAATTCATCCCCTTGATCTCGATGCTCAAAGGATGATCTAGGATTTACTGTCAATCCTAAAATTCATCCACATTGTATTTCAAAATTTAGCATCCATCATATGGACTATCCTGGCTGATGATTTGCTAAATTGAAATACAATAATGCACTTGCTCCAACACTTGGAGGGGCCAATCCCATCTTGACTCACATACCGACAAGCCAAGTACTTGATTGCACCCAGTAGCCTTCCGTCACTGAATTAGAAATTCAGGTAGTTCGATACCTAAGTGCAATCAGTTGCTTGCAGATCACCATGATGATCTCAGGTCTAAGGAACACTTATACCCATATCCTTTGCGAGCAACTCTTGACAGTAGAGAGCTCCACAGTTTGATCACATTTAGTGAAATGTATCCCTACACTTCACCTACATGCCATAACAGTATCTCCATACTTCTTGGTTAAGAGGACAACCAATACTTATGGCATACAATGACATACACTCGATACGTTATTATCCTGGGTAACAATGAATTATTTGTTCGCAAACACATTTTGAGGACTAAATAACAAATCCTCCTTTGTCAAGTCTAAATAGTCCTAAGGACTTCATCACACAAGAGTTCATTATAGAAAAATATATAAAGTGATGAAAAGGCTAAAATAATAATTTTATTTATTAATAATTTAAGTACAATTATATTTAGCTTAACCATATATAACCTAAATGATTAGCTTTAGGATACAATTTTCAACATATACCTGGCTAGCCTGAAGAATAAGGAGGCAGGTCCTTCAAGAGGTATGCTCGTAATTGAATCTAATGTAATGGTTTCTTCTGCAACCAATCGGATGCTTGACTCTAGTTCTAGTGCTCATTTGTGCACTTCTATACAGGATCTTGAGGAGAGTAGGAGATTGAGGGATGGTGAGATGATCTTGCATATTGGGAATGGAGCAAGAGTTGCAACTGTGACCATAGGAACCTACCCTCTTTGACTACCATCAGAATTAGATTTAGTACTTAGGGACAGTTTTTATGTGCCTGCAGCAAGCAGGATTGATTTTTATTTCTTGTTTAGCATAGGAAGGCTATGCAATTAATTTTCTTAAGGACCATTATAATATTCATTTTGAAAGAAATAAAATTATAAGTGATTTTCTTATTAATGGTCTCTACCAGTTACATATTGGTGTTTCTATTTTCAATATCGAGCAAAATTAGAATGCCATAGAAACAAAGTGACCTAGGGATGGTCTAATGATAGGTATCTATGGCATCTTAGGCTAGGTCATATAGTAGAAGACAGGATTAACAAATTGGAGAAATCTAGGCTATTGAGTCCATTGACTTTCAAGACATATCCGATTTGTGGATCATGCCTTCATGAAAAAATGACCAAGCTTCCTTTTATAGGACATGGAAAAAGGGCTACAGACCTACTTATCCTAGTACACACAGATGTGTGCATCCTATTTGATATGCTGGCCAGAGGTAATTATATCTACTTTATCATCTTTATCGATGATTTGTCTTGGTATGGATATGTGTATTTGATGAGACACAAGTCTGAAGCCTTTGAAAAGTTCAAGAAATTCAGACTCGAAGTAAAAAATAAACCAAAAAACTCATTAAGATTTTTTGATCAGATTGAGGAGGTGAATACCTCAGTCGAAAATTTTTAGACTATCTCAAAGATAATGGCATAGTCTCATAATGGACTCCATCTGAAATGTCTCAACTCAATGGGGTTTCAAAATGAAGAAACTGGGCCCTATAATATATGGTCCGATCCATGATAGTTTCATGGACCTCCCTAATTTTCTTTAGAGACATAGTCTAATGATCATAATATATTTACTGAATAGGATTCTCTCTAAAATCATTCCTACCACACCGTATGAAATATGGCATGGTAAGAAACCAAGTCTGAGTCTCCTCAGAATTTGATGTTGTCTGGCCCATATTAAGAAACAATAGGCGGACAAGTTGGAGTCTAGGTCCTTCAGAGCTCAGTTCATAGGATATCCTAAAGAGTCATTAGGATATTATTTCTATCTTTCAGAAGATCATAATGTGATTGTGAGTTGACATGCTATTTTTCTTGAAAAATAGTTTATTTAAGATGATGGCATCAGGAGATAGATCAGGCTCGAGGAGAAGGTCTCTAAACAGCATGAGATAAGGAGCCTATGGAACCCAATTAGATTGAGCCAGTCCAAACACTACCTCTTCCACCTCAAAAATCAGCTAGGGTTTTTCATCCTTCTAAAAGGTACTTGGTATTATTTCGAAGGATGTTGAAAAAATGTTCCTCATAGAAAATGAGGTTCATGATGATGATCCTAAGACCTGTTATGAGGTGATATCAAATATCGACTCTAAAAAATGGTTAAAAGCAATGAGGTCAAAAATTGACTCAACGCGCTCGAATCAAGTCTGGACCTTAGTAGATCCACTTAATGGTATAGTAACTATTAGGTGTAAATGGATCTTCAAGATAAAGATAGGTGCCGATTGGAATGTAGAGACATTCAAAGCAAGACTCATAGAGAAAGGATATAGTCAGTACGAAGGCATTGACTATCAGGATACCTTTTCGCCAATAGCCATGCTTAAATCCATCTGCACATTACTTGCTGTTACAGCCTATTTCGATTATAAAATATAGTAGATAGACATGAAAATGGCATTCTTAAATGAATATCTTGAGGAAGATATCTATATGGAATAGCCATTTGATTTCACATCTAGTAATAATGATCAAAAAGGTCTGCAAGCTACAAAGGTCTATATATATATTATCATCCACAACGTTTCAGGCATCACCTAGCTCTAATACCAAATTGTAGACCCATGATATCACTCGAACGCCAATCATCCTTGACATCACAAGCATCCCGATACCATGTTGTAGAAGCTACTAATCTTTAGCATGGATCTGAAGGAACCTATGATGTTCTCTATGGGCAGCACACCACCGATCCTCCACCTGGATCTATGATGGAATGCCTCCCTCCTTGGGCTTGAGGGGGACGCCCTCCTTCTCTAGGGCTTCTTCAAGAATCCTAGGGTGGCAACTTTAGAGAGAAGAGAAGAAGAGAGTTGAGGGAGAAAGGGTCAGTATTGATTCCAACCATTTAAAATCCTAATACAACCTATGTATTTATACATAACCATTAGGCCCGACCAAAAAGCTCCCCGGCTGACCCAATACATGAAAGCACTCACCAAGCCCATGTACACCCATGTCTCCCATGCTCTCATCTTTTAGACTAGACCCAACCCATACATGAATTAGCCCCCTTAAGACCTCTCAAATCAGGCCTTAAGACCCCTAGGATCATCCCAGACCCTAGCCCAAAACAGACCCTCACGTAACTCTGCCCGCGCACTAAGCTAGCTCAGTCTCAACACTAAGCTAGCTAAGTTCCACTAGGTTGACTCAGTCTGAAACTGAGCCGGCCCAGTTCTATGCCATGCTAGAAGTCCCGAACGCACAGCTCTCTATTTTGCCTATGCTTTGAGACTTAGCCGACCCAATTTTGGACTGAGCTGGCTAACCTACTGAAAATCTTCTTTTTGCAGTCTTGATTCTCCAACTTTGGTTCCTTACTTCATCTTATTTTCTAGATCTTCGAAGCACGAACCAAGCCATTGGAATCTTTGGAGCCAACCCCCTGACTCCTCCCATGGCATCCTAAGGCTTGGGAGTACTACAAATCCTCACAATCTCCACCTTGGTGTCCCAAACCTTGGCAAACCCCTCGGTAATGACCTCCTGCATGTTTCCACTGTCCCTGCACACTCGACAGCACTTTGGCAAGCATCGCCTCTGTCAATCCACTTCAGTTGTTGTGCACCCTTAAGGCCTTTGGGATGACTGCCTCCACCGCTGAAGATCTGTGCTTGCTTCTTGGCTCCATCCTAAAATTATAAGATCCCTTCTGCTTAGCAGCTGCATCACCTTCTCTAAACTTTCCTGAAGAACCTACAGTATTCTTGCACCAACACATGCTGTACCACCTGACACGATCTCCTTAAAGTTACGCCTATCCACCAGCATGCGCCGCTCCACCTAGAATTGTGCATCACTGGTGCTCTGAACTCTTGCCAAATTTTCTCTCCACTTGTGAAGCCACCACTACGGAGCTACACCTATATCCGAAGTCCACCTGATGTCGTAGAAGCCAACTCTATCATCAAGTCCCTCGAGGCCAACCACTCAACGTTGCACTACTGAGCCTGTCGCTGCACCTCGAACACTATCACAGTCTCTTCGAACCCTCCATGCTCCATAGATCCCTTTGAAGCTATCTCAGTTACCTCCGTAATCCATGGACACCTTCGAAACTCAAGAGCTCAACCAACTCTTCTGAAATGAATGACTGAACCCTAAGAAATTCCACCCTAGTCCTTCTCTTCTGCCCCTACACCAGCCATCGATTCAGTTGCACTCGAAGAACCATCCTCCACCTGAATCGTGACTCTTCCTAGTACTCCTATAGAAGAAATCTAATCCATGATAGTCTCGACTGCTAGAGACCTCCTGGCACTCCCTGAAACCCCCTGGCTCTCCCTAAGATCTGCACCCGATCTTCTTAAGATACCACTGACACTCTTTACTGAGATATAATCCTTGGCTGCTGCACCACCAAACCTCTCTCTGTCCCATACCTCCAGGGAAGCACTGTTGCAGCACTCCAACGCTCCCTGACTCATCTCTACGTCACTCTATAGCCATCCAGCCCTAACCTACTAGACCTTCATGGATCATCCATCTCCATCACTCAGGCTTCGCAAATCCATGTTCTGATCGAATCACTAAATACATCTCTAACTACTTTTCCATCTTTCAGACACCAAAAGACATATAGTCGCTTCTTTAGCCTTCCTTCGACCATTATCCCTTGGGAAACCTCTCTTCAACAGTCCTACACTGTCCATCTTTCTAAAGAACCCTAATGCTCTCTACTGAGATACCTTCCTTGGCTGCTACATCACTGAGCCTCTCTCAACCATGCATCTCTAGGAAAGTGCTACTGCAACACTCCAGTGATCCCCGCCTATCACATAACCATCATACACCCCAATCTTTTCACCAAGATCGATCAGCAAATCATACACCAAATTCTTCCATCCTGGAAAAATTTCTTCTTGTTAATCCTCTCAACCTCCATCTTCAACCCGCTACTTCCGGTTGGCCAAACCACAGCAATAACAAGATAGATTTGAGACATACCATGGAATCCTTATGCAGATTTTTGATTTCACCTTATATGACTTCTCCTTTTCTTTCATGCACCATCAGGCTCTGAAACATAGCTCTGATACCATATTGTCATCCATAATATTTCAGGCATCACCTAGCTCTGATACCAAATTATAGACCTATGATATCGCTCGAACACCAATCATCCTTGACATCACAAACACCCTGATACCATGTTGCAAAAGCTCCTGATCTTTAGCATAGACCTGAAGGAACCTATGATGTTCTCTATGGGCAACACACCACCGATCCTCCACCTGGATCTATGATGGGGCACCTCCCTTCTTAGGCTTGAGGGAGATGCTCCCTTCTCTAGGGCTTCTTTAAGAATCCTAGGGTGGCAACTCTAGAGAGAAGAGAAGAAGAGAGTTAAAGAAGAAAAGATCTGTATTGATTCCAATCTTTTAAAATCCTTATACAACCTATATATTTATACATAGCCATTAGGCCCGACCAAAAAACTCTCCAGCTAACCCAATACATGAAAGCACTCATTGAGCCCATGTTCATCCATGTCTCCCATGCTCTCATCCTCTAGATCTAGACCCGACCCATACATGAATTAGCCTCCTTAAGATCTCTCAAATCAGGCCTTAAGACCCCTAGGATCATCCCAGACCCTAGCCCAAAATAGACCCTCGCATAACTCTGCCCGCGCACTATGCCAGCTTAGTCTCAGCACTGAGCTGACTAAGTTCCACTAGGTCGGCTCAGTCTGAAACTGAGCCAGCCTAGTCCTGTGCCATGCCAGCAGTCCTGAACGTGCAGCTCTTTATTTTGCCTGTGCTCTGAGACTTAGCTGATCCAGTTTTGGACTGAGCCACTAACCTATAAAAAATCATCTTTTTGTAGTCTTGATTCTTCAGCTTTGGTTCCTTCACCTTATGTCCCAGATCTCTGAAGCACCAACCAAGCTCTTGAAATCTCTAGAGCCAACCCCCTAACTCCTCCCATGCCCTCCCAAGTCTTGGGAGCACCATAAATCCTCATAATATAGACTTAAGCAAGCATCTCAGAGCTAGAATTCTTATATCAATGATGTGATCAAATTATTTGGTTTCATCAAAAATGAGGAGCTATGTTTATTCAAAAATGCCAGTGGGAGTGCTGTTGTCTTTCTTCTACTGTACGTGGATGATATCCTCCTAATTGAAAATAATATTCTCATGTTGACCACGATCAAAATATGGTTATCAAAGAAGTTCTCTATGAAAGATCTAGGAGAAGCATCCTTTATATTCGGAATAAAGGTCTATAGAGATAGACCAAATAGGATGCTAAGACTTTCACAGAAGATGTATATAAAGAAGGTGCTAAAGTAGTTTAGCATGGAAAACTCCAAAAAAGGTCTAGTACCTTTTAGACATGGCATTCATCTCTCCAAGGTGTGCCCTAGCATACCTAAAGAGATTGAATGCATGAGCAAGATCCCTTATGCTTCAACATTAGAGAGCCTTATGTTTGCCATGCTATGTACACGACCTGATATTGCCTATGCTCTGAGTATCATGAGTAGGTATCAGTCAAATCTAGATGAAGAGCACTGGACTTCTGTGAAGTGTATCCTTAAGTACTTGAGAAGAACTAAAGATATGTTTCTAGTCTTTGGTAATGTAGAACTACAGGTCCAGGGGTATACAGATTCGGACTTTATGTTCAATATAGATGATTGAAAGTTGACATCTGAAAGTCTATTTGTATATAATGGTGGTGCTGTTAGCTGAAAGAGTTTCAAGTAGATGGTGAGAGCAGACTCCACCATGAAAGCAAAATACATCACTGCATCGAAAGCTATGAAGGAGGCATTCTGGTATAAGAAATTTACCGCAGAGCTTGGGGTGATGCCATCAAATGCCATCCCTCTATACTGCGACAATAATGGTTCCATAGCCCTAGCTATGGAGCCAAGGTCTCACCAAAAGTTCAAGCACATCGAGTGATGATTCTACTTTATCTACGTTTATCTTCAGAAGGGATACATCGAGGTTAAGATAGTCGATACCGCAGACAATGCGGCTGACCCACTAATGAAGCCATAGAGCCAGCAGAAGATTGAAGCCCACTTAGAGAAGATGAAACTTAGGTTTGTAGCCAATTGGCTTTAGGTCAAGTGGGAGTTTGTTAAATGTGTACCTTAGAAGCCAGATTGGCTAATACTTATAATACACTTCTAAGGGCAATTTTATAATTTTTACTATAAATTAATAAAAAAATTATTTTCTATCATAGTGTGTATTTAAAGTATTTCTGATACATCCTTTGAGTTAATGGTAATGACAATTCAAACTTTCAGGAGTTGAAAATTTAAGATATGAATTTTCATAATTAACTCATAAATTGCTCCTAACTGTAGGATTATCACAAGGATGATGATCGATCTAGAAGATTGGTGTACGATCACTTTCTTAGGATAGATGAGTCTTGAGTCTATAGTATGGAGACATCGAAGCAAGAGTATAGATACTTGTTAGAGAACAAGAGCACTGTGCGTGACCATCTCGAGTGGTCATAAAGGAGTCTACCTTCTCGTCGATGATTGGCTCGATACTGTAGTAGTATGTCTAATTCTTTGACCTAAGGTGCATCGATAGTTCACCTTGAAGGTGTTATAGTTTGACTATACCATCACTCGATCTCCTAGTCATTCGAAATTTTAAGGTGTATGTTTGCTATAGCATGTTCATTTTATGAATTGGATAGCACCAATAGAGAATCTATCTCCCTCGATAGATGAGGAGTAGCTCTATGATGATCATGAAATTGAGTACATAAGCTCATGGCAATGGTAGTGTGAAGATGATAGAAAAAGTTTCTATTTGGGTTTCACATCAAACTCGAATCGAATGATTAATTCATATGATGGATATTGGGTTTAACAAGTTCACCTTAACCCTAATCCTATCAAGGCTCAAGATAGAAGAATCCAATCACATAAGTAGCTGCACAAAGTGGTTTGTTTTTAGTTCTGATGGATTGCGACCATATACTAGTAGGTGTCATTAGTGCATTTTGCAAGCAATTAGAATGATCTTGACGATCGATCATTCTAATTGTACAAATCGAAAAAGTTTTAATCCATCGAAAGATGTTTCGATGTTGTCGATGATAAAGATTGCGACATATCTCATTATCATATGAAATTGAACCTAACAGGATCACACAAATAAGGATTTGGGTTTGGACATGATCAATCAAGCAAACCTCTTTAATTGATTTAGATTAGATCCAATTAGATTCAAGAAAATCATGCTAGCACATGATTGAGCCTAACTTTCTCCTTCTGTAGTCTTTGTGGTTCATCTTGGCTGAGCCAAATTAGTTTAGACTCTCCAAAGAACCTTGTATGAGTTTGTCCTTATCTGACTGAACCTTGTCTAGGCCAAAAAAGAATTGTCTTAATCCACCAGATGAAAATAAGATAACACCTACTAAATCCTATTGCCACCTGCTATTTCCTATCACTGTTGGAACATGAGACGTTCCAATGCAGAAAAGAAGGGATATGGGCATGCACCCCTTTTGGACATCTCCTTGGGGTGCGTGCCCACTTGGACTTCATGCATAAAAATGTGTGCACACCCCTAGTTGTCATGCGCACATGGGGAAAAGTGAAGGAGTCCCATATAGATGGGACTCTAGGGTTAGTTGATGGTTTCAAACACCCTAGCGCCAATTGATTTGTGCTTATCCAGTGTTAGTGCCACCTATGGAGGATTCTATAGGACTCTAACCTGATTGGATCAGGTGACATCACTCCACCAATCATATTAGGATCTAATTGAATCAAGCAATATGATTGGTCGAAGTGATGTGGCACTACATGGCACAGGAGGGTCTATTTAAACCCTGTTTGCGCTTAGGGTTTTATGATTGCACACATCCACCTTGCCACAAGGCTGCTCCTCCTCTCTTTCATGCCTCCCTCTAGTCTTCTCTCCCCCCTCTCCACACCCAAAAGGTTGGGCGAATCCAGCAAGGAAGATCCAAGCATTGGTGCTATGATCAAGAAGATAGCCAACGTGTTCGTGAGATGAGCACGCTGCCTTCATCACTTGCTTTGAAGGCTCTATGAATCAGATCTAGATATGATTTTGAAAATTAGATCTAGAAGAAGATCACATCCAGATCCTACCCAAGTAGACTCTAGTAGAGGCCAAGTACTTGCGTGGCTAGATCCAGATTCCCAGACTTCAATAGATCATCGATAGTGTAAAAGCAATTTATCCTAAATGTAACAATTGTTATTCCTATTTTATTTTATATTAGTTTTTAATATTAGATCTATAAGATTAGATTTGAGAACTCTCAGATCTAATTAGAATTTATTAAAAAAATATTTGAAATATCCTTACAAATTTGATCGGATCGGAACGATTCTGTGGTAGAAAAATATCAATTTTCCTTCAAGGAGGAGGACCTTGTCCTAACAAAGACGAAAGCCAATCCTATCAAGAACAAGAGGAGGACCTCATCCTGATGGGAGAAAAGAGGAGAGATCCTTTCAATGGCCTTTTTACGCCCTAATAATTTTGTCTGGAATAGGAGGGCCGCATCCTAACAATGGCAAAGGCCAACCCTATCTTGAACAGGAGGAGGACCTCATCCTAACGAGAGGACATAGGAAGAGGCTATTTCAATAACCCTTTTGCACCCCAATAACTTTGTTAGGGGTAGGAGGAGGATCTCATCCTAACAAAGGCAAAGGCCAACCCTATCAGGAACAGGAGGAGGATCTCATCATAATAGGGGGACATGGGGAGAGGCCCTTTCAACAGTTCTTTTGTGCTTCAATAACTTTGTTAGGGATAGAAGGAGGTCCTCATCCTAACAAAGGCAAAGGCCAATCCTATCTGATACAGAACGAGCACCTCATCCTAATAGGGAGACATGGGGAGAGTTCCTTTCAATGATCTTTTTGCATCCCAATAACTTTGTTAGGGATAAGAGTAGGACCTCGCCCTAACAAAGGCAAAAGCCAACTCTATCAGAAATAAGAGGAGGACCTCGTCCTGACGGTGGACATGGGGAGAGGTCCTTTCAATAGCTCTTTTGTATTCCAATAACTTTATTCGGGATAGGAGGAGGACCTCATCCTAATAAAGGTAAAGACTAATCCTGTCAGAAATAGGAGAAGGACCTTGTCTAGATAGAGGGACATGAGGCCCTTTCAATGGCCCTTTTGCATCTCAATAATTTTGTTAGGGATAGGAGGAGGACCTCATCCTAACAAAGGAAAAGGTCAATCGTATCAGGAATAGGAGGACCTCATTCTGATAGGGAAACATGGAGAGAGGCCCTTTTAATGGCTCTTTTGTGCCCCAATAATCTTGTTAGGGATAGTAGGGGAACCTCGGCCTAACAAGGATAAAAGCCAACCCCATCAAAAATAAGTGGAAGATCTCGTCTAGGCACAAAGAATGCATGGACCTAATTATACGAACCTAGAAAAAAACTTACCCAAGGGCCATCATCTACAGTCAAAGGGTACATATGTCACAGCGAACTGCAGCCGTTATTAAAGGATAACCCTACAATCATGAACAAAAAAAAAAAGGGGGAGTGAAAAAACTACATAAGCATGCGACTTAGATAAGGCAATCGAAAAGTAGTATTCCATTGAAATAAAAGTTCGATACATGGAAAGGCCCATAGGACCTATTACACAAAGAAAAAAGGAAGAAGAGAGAAAGAGAAAAAGATGCTGAAGTCCCACTCAGAGTCGGACTTTGGGCTGCCAGCTCGGGCCATTACAAGAAAGAGTTTCAGACCTTCTATTTCTTCTTCGAGCCTTTTCCTCATCGTCAAGCTCTCCCTCAGTATCCTCTCCTAGCTATGTGATTCTTCCTCTATCTTTCTCAATCTCTTCTGAAGAACCATGGATTCAGCCTCTGCATCCTTGAGGACTTCTTTTCAATAAACCATTTGGATCCTCAACTATTGTAGCTCGGCTTTTCTCTTTTCATGTAATGCAGATAGGTCTTCTATGGTCTTTCATAGAGGGAGGAGTTCGCCCGATTCTATGCTCGAATGGACCTCGGTCTTCTCTGTCAGTAGTTTCTAAAGTCGCATTATTTCAGCATTCGATGCTCTGAGCTTCTTTCTATAGTCGTCGATTTGCTCACACCAGCCAATCTGATATGAGTCATATGCTCTCTCAATGTCCGATAGTTGCTGTTGGAGACTGGAAAATCACTTAGACCAATCCCAACCATACTCTTTCTGACTGGTAGACAAAGCTGAGCTCCTCCCCCAACAATCAAATCTTTTCCTTAAGACTTCCTGAGCTTGACTTCTAGAGAGCTGATTTTTGCGATCAAAGCTTATGATTTCTCACTGGCGTGCTTCCTAACTTCCTCGAGTTCCTCATTTAGATGGTTGTTCTTAGCAATATATTCCCTAAAGAACTGCTTGGAAGATTGGTGGAGATGATTAATTTTGGTGGAGGCCTTGGCATAATTCTTCTTTGACTTCTTAAGGTCCCCCTTTATTTTTTTTGCTTTCGTCCTAAGGTGATGAACGTCTTTCTTCAACCTTCTAATGGTAGCCTTTAAAGGTATATGTTGAGGTAAAGAGTCGGCTTCAATTGGGGACTTCACTTAATACATGAAAAAATCAAGACACATGTACTACTAAAGGAAAAGCTTTACTTCTATTAATTTTTCAAGTATAAAGGAAAGAAGAAAAATAAAAAGGGAAAGTACAAAAACAAAAGGCCTTAGACCTCTGATGGAATAATAGAGGAATTTGGTGTAGTCAGTTCCTCAGTAGTAGCAGTAGGAGGCTCAGCTGGTGTGAGATTGGTGGTAGCAGATAGAGGCTCGACTGGTGGGAGATCGACAGCAGCAGTGGAAGGCCTGCCTCATCATTAGAAGCTTCTTTATCCTGGAAGCTAAGGTCGAGCTTAGAAAATTTATCGGCCACATTCTTTTGGCAGAGTTCAAACTCTTTGATGATGGATAGTTGGATGAACTCAACCTTTTTGTCTCTCATTTTGGCAGAAACTTGAACTCCTCTACAGCCTGGACCCTGGCCTCCGCAATCCAGTCTAAAGTTTGCTGCTCCTTTGCTATTTTGACTTCCATTTTTCTCCTCTTCTCAACCTCAGAGGCCAACTCCTTCTCCACCCTTGCAGAAGCTTGTTCAGTGTCCCATATAGTTCATCGAAGCCCTTCAACCTCAGCCAACCTCTCCTTGAGCAGGCAATTGACTTTGACTTTCTCTTTAAGGAGGCATGCGACATCGGCTTGATGATCTTCTTCAACTTTCATGGCCTCCAATTTCATATGGTTCATTGCCTTGATATTGGCGATCAACTAATGTCCAATCTGTGAAAATGACCAAGTTCCTTGTGTTAGTGAAGAAGCAATGGATAAGCTAATGAAGGAATGAAAGGAAAGAGAGATGGGTTGACCTACCTCATGGAAGGACCCCAAAGAATCCCAGGTGCACTACTCGGGGTCGACTTTAACAATCCTGTCTATGACCTCAAGAAGGGTACACACGTCGACCAGCCTCTTGATGTTGTCTTTATTGTTGAAGGGGTTCTTTCCCAGGTCCTCATCAGAACTGTTGGATCCCTTAGCGATGGCCCTATGTCAGACCTTCATGGTGACCAATTTCTTCTCCTTCTTCTTTTCTACTTCCATCACCCTCTTAATGGGGGCTCCAAAGTGGGGACTTCGATCGGAGGGTTCATGGAGGTCAGAGGTGGTGCAACCTTGGTGGTGGCAATAGTAGCAAGGGGATCAACAGCGATAGCAGCAGGCATGATAGAGCTTGTGGCATCGACCTTCACCCTTTTGGAAGGCTCACCAGTCATGGTTCCCTTCCTTTTGTGAGCTCAAAGTCCTTTCAAAAGATGCTAAAGCTCGTACGCATCCATTTCTATAATAAAAAAATTCATAATTAGAAAGAGGGACAAGAAAAAGACTCATGAAATTCAAGAATATACTTGCCAGATCGAGAGGACTTAAACCAAAGTTGAATAAAGTCTGGTCCTTGATTAGCTCGGATAGATCAGGAGCATGGTAATTTCTAATCTTGCTAACCAATTCTTGGTCCTCCCTTTCTAATCCCAGAGTTCGACAGATCGAATCTCTCAGATATCCCTAGGGAGGAAGCCCTAAGTCTAAGGATGGATAGGAGACATAGAAGAACTTTTTCTTCTAGTTATAAATGGAAGAAGGAGCACCCTTGAGTAACTCATTACCAAACTGAGGAGACAGTTACCACCAATCTTTAGCAGTGTGGTGATGTTTGAAAGTGAAGTAATTATGGAACAGAGAAATGGTAGGTCAGACCTCGGCCATGATACATAAAGATAGAAATCCTATAATGAACCTAACAAGTTCGGCACCATGGTGGAAAGAAGATATTCAAGAACCTCAATGAAAGAAGGGATTGGAAGTTGAAGTCTAGCATGTAGAGCCTCGGTATACAAGCAAAAACAATCCGAGGGTAGAGAACAAGCTCAGCTGCTTGGTCTGGAAAGTTCAAGCTCATATTTTGGACGAATCTCATACTGAATTCGTATCAAGGAAAGGACTACAGGATGAAGTGCACAAGAAATGGTGTCAGGAGCGAAAGGGGGATGGGATACTTCTACGACCTTGTCTTCCTTATGAGTTGGATCCATAAGGCTCAGAGGAGTCAGACTTTTCGAACAAGTCGATCAAGATTCCTCAATGGACATATGGATCAAACTAAATTTAAAAAAAAGAACCGAAAAACAAAAAAAAAAGAGAGACAACAAAGTCTCGGAAGGGAAAGGAGCGATGCAGACCAGGAAAACCCAAGGAGGACCCCCAAACAATGATTAAAAAGTAAAGAAGTCAAGAAGAAAGGGTTGAGGAACTAACTTAAATAGGATTGAAGAGCACGGAAAGATGGTCGAAAGGATGAGAAGAGTTCAAGAAAGACAACAATCATAGCAGACTATTTAGAAGGGATGAAGAAGCAGGGAACAAGAAGAAGAAAATATGAGTAGAAGTGAGAAGTCGGAAGAGGAAAGAAGAATTTAAATAATAGAGAGGAGCCTGAGGTAGTTATGATCGTAGATCCGCTCCATCCAATCTTCATTCGATGCATGTTCCACTCATCATGACAGAGGGCAGACAGCTGATAGAACCTTAATTGCGCTGTATATTGGGTGGCTCTTTGGTGGGAGTTTCGAAAATCTATCTTTTCGGATCACCTTATATTAAAGAAGCTTTGGCACCAACTCAAGAACAGCCAAAATATTTCATTTCTTGATAAGCAAAAAAATGGCAGAGGACTTCGGCTATTGTGATTTTTGTACTCCCCTCATCCAAAATCCAAACTCAAGAGTAGGAAAACAACTATTGGAAGTAAAATAATCCTCGCCAAAGTTCTTAACCACTGACCCCCATTCTGAAGGAATTTGCCGACCCTTCCAACAACAAGTTCGTATCACGAAACTTGTCAAAAGCACATTGAAGCTTGGCCAGATGATCTTGAATAGTAAAAGGGAACTATTATTTAATTAACTTTTCTTCTTAACTCAAAATGAATGATAGGACCAAAGTTCAACCCACCCAACCTTAATTGGTGATGAGTTTCGAAGATAGTTAAAGTCCTATATTGTAGACAATACGCTCCTTCCAACCGAACCCCTCAAGTCATACTTCCCCCAGTCACGCTCCTCCTAGTAGTGCTCCACCCGGGCATATTCTATCTGGCCGAGCCCTCTTTCAGTCATGCTCCTTCTAGACAAACTTTTCCTAGTCGCTCTCCTTCTAGCAGTGCTCCATCCTGGTGGATACCATCCAGCCAAACTCCTTTCAGTCATGTTTCCTTTAGTCGAAGTCCTCCCATTCGAATATCCTTCAGGAAGAGCTTCTCCTAGCCAGTCATGAACCTACTTAGCCCAAACCATGCCTGTCAGCTAGAGCCATCCAAAAGAACCTCATCAAACCACTGATTCATGACAACCACTCCACGAAGGATGGAGCATAGTACTTCAGATCTCAATTTAGGAGGCACTTACCCGTATAGGACCCAAGAGGCTTTCAAACTCCTTAAAGCCACTAGACACTGCTCCAATAGAGCTCAACCAATTACAAGTTCACTGCCTATACTGAACTCTTCAACCTTTGTCCGAACTCTAATGAACAAAACTAAGCTGCTTGCAAGTCGCGACAAATGATAATTCATTCTCCATAATAAATTCAACGTGGCTTAAGCGGCCCACTACCAAACGGTTATGGCTATCACTATCAGTTCGTTACATGCTCCATCTATAAAAGAGATTCTTCAAATACATTTTGTTCTAAGCTCTCTTCCCACCTTGTTACTCTGCTTCACTACTTCTTGAGCACTCTATTCTAGTTGGCCAAAGAACTGACTTGAGCATTGGAGGGTCCTGTTGGAGCCACCAACCTCCAGCTTGGACTTTATTTTGCAGATCCCATTGGTGGTCTCGCCTTTCCAACTTCAGCTACCTCCGACATTCGCATAGATTTCTACACCAACAACCCTTAGGTGGATCTACCAAGGTTCAAACTTGATTTGAGCGCATCAAGTCAATTTCTAACCTCATTATCTCTAACCATTTCTCAGAATCAATATATGATATTGCTTCATCATAGGTCTTGGAATCATCACCATGAATCTCATTTTCTAGGAGGAACATTTTCTCTACATCCTCTGAAATTGTACCCAAGTAACTCTCTGGAGGATGAAAAATTTTACCTGATCTACAAGTTGGAGGTGGTTGTGTTTGGACTGGCACTAACTGATTTGATTTCTTAGGTTTCTTAACTCGTTGCTCATCGAAGACCTTCTCCTCGAGCCTAATCTATCTTCCAATGCCACCATCTTGAATAAACTATTTTTCAAGAAAGATGGCATGTCAATGCACAATCACATTGTGGTCTTTCGAAATGTAGAAATAGTATCCTAATGACTCCATAGGATATCTAATGAACCAAGATCTAAAGGACCTAGAGTCTAATTTGTCTGCCTGCTATTTTTTAATGTGGGCCGGGCAATCCTAGATTTTGAGTTGACTCATACTTTATTTTTTACCATGCCATATCTCATACGGTATGGTAGGAACGATTTTAGAGAAAATCTTATTCAGTAAGTATATTACTGTCATTAGACTGTCCCTAAAAAAAATCAGGAAGGTCGGTGAAGCTCATCATGAATCGGACCATATCGAATAGGGTTCAGTTTCTCCATTCTGAAATCCTGTTGAGTTGAGGCATTCTCGGTGGAGTCCATTGAGAGACTATGCCATTATCCTTAAGATAGTCTAGGAATTTTCAACTAAGATATTCACCTTCTCGATCTGATCAAAGAACATTAATGGGCTTTCTAGTTTGCTTTTCTACTTTGAGTCTGAATTTCTTGAACTTTTTAAAGTTTTCAGACTTGTGTCACATCAAATATATATATCCATACCAAGACAGATCATCAGTAAAGATAATGAAGTAGACATAATTGCCTTTAGTTGGCACATCAAATGAGGCACACACATCTATATATACCAGGGCAAGTAGGTCCGCAATGAAGGGAAATCCTGATTTACCGGTCCAGGTTCGTCCAGATCTGATTAGATCAAGAGATATATTTCAAAATTTTTTCTCTTGATCTCAATCAGATCTTGATATGTTTCAGATCTGATTCTTATTATTTTAACAAATAAAATAAAATAAGATAAATTAAATCAAATTTAATTTACCTGATTTGGGTAATCCTATTACCCTGTAGATGATCCTGATTATAGCGGAAGGTTCTGGATCTTAGCCACGCAAGCGCCTGGCCTCTACCGGTATCCACTCGGGTTGGATCTAGAGAACCTCTTCTTCTCTATCACACCTCCAAAAATCAGATCTGGATCTGATCTGGAGGATCTTCAAAACTCTTTTGAAGATCTGCAGTCGTCCTTTTGCAGCAGCGCAGCCTTCTTGCTTTTGATCGCCTTTCCTTGATCTGAATCGCACCAAACTAAGTCCAAAACACTTTTGGACGTGGAGAGCAAGGGGAGAAGAGAGTATGGCATGGAGAAGGAGGGGAGAGGCAGCCTTGGACGTGGGAAATCTCTTTCAATAAGACTTTGACTTCACTTAGGATTAGGGTTGGGCGCAGGGTCTTATTTATAGACCTCTTGTGATCCAACTCCTCTTCCTCTCAACCAATCACAACCCTTTGTGAAATCAGATCTAAATCTGATTGGTTGAAAAAGAGACCCCTGGATTCCTCCTTAGAGGGCGCCTAAGACCAGTCAAACTGGATTCTTAGTAGAACTCTAATTGGAATCCTAAAGGGAGGTGGAGTCCTTGTCCAACAAGGACTCCTAGGCGCCTCCTACTTGGGCTCACGCCACCCTTGGCGTGCGCCCTTCTCCTTGCCAGGTTCTGGCAGGGGGACAAGCCCCCACCAGCTCTCCAATAGGTGCATGACATGTGGTCAAAAGTCAAAGGGTGAATGGTCAACGTTTGACCAGTCAAAGGTAGACTTTTGACCAAAGTCAAAGAACAAGAAATGGCAGGTGACCAAAAATGGCAGGTAATGTCTTACAAATAAGACAACCTATTCTGACTTGGACAACCTCCAGTCAGACCATATGAAGGCCTCTGATTGAGCACAAACTCCTTTGGCTCAGTCAGGACAACTTATTTATGATAGTAAAAGAAGAACGTTAGGTTCAATCGAGTGCTAGCACGATTTCCTTGAACCTAATTGAATCTCATTCAGATCAATTGAACTAGATCAGTTCAATTGATGATCACCAGATTCAAACCCTTGTTTGTGTGATCCAGTTAGGTTCAGTTCTGTATGGTAATGGGATATGTCATGATCTCTATCATAGACATCATCGAAACTCCTTTCGATGGATCAGAACTCTTCTGATTCGAACAGCTAGAATGATCGATCATCTAAATCATTCTAATTGCTCCCAAAATCCACCAGTGACACCTAGCAGTATATGGTGGCAACCCATCAGAGCTGAATGCGAACCTCTTGGTGCAGCTACCTGTGTGATTAAGTTCTTCTATCTTGAGCCCCGATCAGATTAGGGTTAAGGTGAACTCGTCAAACCCTAGTCTCTGTCATATGATGTAATCATTCGATTCGAGTCCAATGTGAAAATCTAAATAGAAACTCTTTCTATTATTTCACTCTACCATGGCCATGGATTTCTGGACTTGATTCTCATGATCATCATAGGGCTACTCCTCTACCACCGAGGTAGATAGATTCCATCTTGATGCAATCCAGTTCCTACAATGAACATGCTATAGCCAACATACACCTCAGGGTTCCATATGGCTAGGAGACCGAGTAATGGTGTAGTCAAACTATAACACCCTCAAGGTGAACTGCCGATGCATCTCAGGTCAAAGAACTAGACACACTACTGCAGCATCGAGTCAGTCATTGACGAGAAGGTAGACTCCCTAATGACTACTCGAGGTGGTCACGCTCAGTGCCCTCGTTCTCTAACGAGTACCTGTACTCTCGCTCCGGTGTCTCCACACCGTAGACTCAAGACTCATCTACTAAAGAGAAGCGATCGTACACCAACCTTCCGGATCAATCACCATCCTTCGTGATGATCCTATGGTCGGGAGCTGTTTATGAGTTAATAATGATTATTCATGTCTTAAATTTTCAACTCTTGAAAATATGAATTATCATTACCATTAACTCAAAGGATGTATCACAGACACTAAATACACATGTGTGATAGAAAATAACCCATTTCATTAATTATAGTCAAAATTACAATTTTGCCCCTAGAAGTGTATTACAAGTGTCAGCCAATTCTGGCTTCTAGGGCACATATATCTAACAATCTCCCACTTGTCCTAAAGCCAATTGGCTACAAGTCTAAGTCCCATCTTCTCAAGGTGGGCTTCGATCTTCTGTTGGCCCAACGGCTTTGTAAGTGGGTCTGCCACATTATCTGTGGAGTTGACTCTCTTGACCTCAACGTAACCTTTCTCAAGGTAATCGCGGATGAGATGGTATCACCGTTTGCTTGGAACTCTTCCAGCACAAACAGTCTGCCAGATGTCGACTTTCGATCATCTATATCGGACATGAAGTCCGAGTCTGTGTATCCCTGAACTTGGAGTTCTCCATTACCAAAGACCAACATCATATCCTTAGTTCTTCTCAAGTACTTAAGGATACATTTCACAGAAGTCCAGTGTTCTTCACCTGGATTTGACTGATATCTGCTTGTGACACTCACAGCATGGGCTATATCAGGTCGTGTACATAGCATGGCATACATGAGGCTCCCTATTGCAGAAGCATAAGGGATCTTGCTCATGCGTTCTATTTCCTCAGGTGTGCTGGGGCACATCTTCTTGGAAAGATGAATACCATGTCTGAAGGGTATTAATCCCCTCTTAGAGTTTTCCATACTAAACCTCTTTAGTACTTCCTCTATGTACATCTTCTGTGAAAGTCCTAGCATCCTATTCGGTCTATCCCTATAGACCTTAATTCCTAGAATAAAGGATGCTTCACCTAGGTCTTTCATGGAGAATTCCTTGGACAACCACATCTTGACTGATGTCAACATGGGAATATCATTCCCAATAAGGAGGATGTCATCCACGTACAATACGAGGAAGACAACAGCGCTCCCACTGACCCTTTTTGAAAACACATGGTTCCTCTTCATTTTTGATGAAACCAAACTTTTTGATCACATCATTGAAACGAGTGTTCCAGCTCCGAGATGCTTGCTTAAGTCCATATATGGACCTTTGCAGCTTGCAAACCTTGTGATCAGTATCACTGGATGTGAAACCTAGCGGCTGTTCCATATAGATATCTTCCTCAAGATATCCATTTAAGGAATGCCGTTTTCACGTCCATTTGCCATATTTCATAATCGAAATAGGCTGCAACAGCAAGCAATGTGCGGATGGATTTTAGCATAGCCTACCTGGGGAAAAGGTATCCTGATAGTCAATGCCTTCACGTTGACTATAACCTTTTGCCACCTAGTCTAGCCTTGAATGTCTCCACATTCCCATCTGCACCAATCTTTCTCTTGAAGATCCATTTACACCCAATAGGTACTATACCTTCTGGTGGATCTACCAAGGTCCAGACTTGGTTTGAGTGCATCGAGTCAATTTCTGACTTGCATTGCCTCTAGCCATTTCTCGGAGTCGATATCTGATATCGCCTCGTTGTAGGTTTTGGGATCATCACCATGAGCACCATTACCTATGAGGAACATTTCCTCTACATCCTCTGAAATAATACCTAAGTATCTTTCAGGGGGACGGGAAACTCTTTCCGATCTACGAGGTGGAGGAGGTAGTGTTCTTATTGGCTCAACCTGATTTGGTTCCAACTTGGTCCTTAGCTCGTTGTACTTGTGAGACTTTCTCATCAAGCTTAATCTGCTTTCCAATG
Source organism: Cocos nucifera (assembly GCA_006176705.1). Lineage (NCBI taxonomy): Eukaryota > Viridiplantae > Streptophyta > Magnoliopsida > Arecales > Arecaceae > Cocos > Cocos nucifera. The sequence goes on from QRFJ01001346.1 coordinate 90,751, forward strand.
CCGCTATCTTGAATAAACTATTTTTCAAGAAAGATGGCATGTCGACTCACAATCACATTGTGGTCTTCTGGAATGTAGAAATAGTATCCTAATGACTCTTTAGGATATCCTATGAATCGAGCTCTAAAGGACCTAAACTCTAACTTGTCCGCTTGTTGTCTTTTGACATGAGCCGGACAACCCCAAATTCTGAGATGACTCAGACTTGGTTTCTTACCGTGCCATATCTCATACGGTGTGGTAGGAACGGTTTTAGAGGGAACCCTATTCAGTAGATAAGATTGAAGTTAACAATGAATGTCCCCAAAGAAAATCAGGGAGGTCTGTGAAGCTCATCATGGATCGAACCATATCCAATAGAGTCCGATTTCTCCGTTCTGAAACCCCGTTGAGTTGAGGTGTTCCTGGTGGAGTCCATTGAGAGACTATGCCATTTTCCTTAAGATAGTCTAGGAATTCCCGGCTAAGGTATTCACCTCCTCGATCTGATCGAAGAACCTTAATGGGTTTTCCAGTTTGTTTTTCTACTTCATGTCTGAATTCTTTGAACTTTTCAAAAGCTTCAGACTTGTGTCTCATAAGATACACATACCCATACCTAGACAGATCATCGGTAAAGGTAATGAAGTAGACAAAATTGCCTCTAGCCGGCACATCAAATGGGCCGCACACATCAGTATGTACTAGGGCAAGGAGATCTGTGGCCCTCTCCCCATGTCCAACAAAAGGGAGTTTAGTCATTTTGCCTTGAAGACAAGATTCACAAGTTGGATATGACTCAAAAGTCAATGGACTCAATAGCCCATTTTTCTCCAATTTGTTGATCCTATCTTCTGCTATATGACCTAATCTCAGGTGCCATAGATATCTGTCGTTTGGACTATCCCTAGGTCGTTTGGCATTCACGTTTTGCTCGATAGTTAAGAACAGGTACATCAATATGTAGCTGATAAAGACCATTAATAAGGAAACCATTTGCAATTTTATTTCTTTCATAAAGAATGTTACAATGGTCCTTAAAGAAGGTAATCACATAAGCCTTCTTGTGCTAAGCATGAAACAGAAATCAAATTCCTGCTAGCTGCAGGCACATAATAACAGTCTTTCAAAACTAAGTCTAAACCAGATGGTAATCGAAGAGGGTATGTTCCCACGGCTACTGCAGCAACTCTTGCTCCATTACCGATGCGTAGGATCATGTCTCCATCCCTCAGCCTCCTGCTATCCTCAAGACCCTGCATAGAAGTGCACAGATGAGCACTAGAACCAGAGTCAAGCACCCAACTGGATGCAGAAGAAACCGTAAGGTTAGACTCAATAACGAGCATACCTCCAGAAGGACCTTCCTTCTTGTTCTTCAGGGTGGCCAGGTAAGTAGGGCAGTTCCGCTTCCAATGGCCGTCGCTGTTGCAATGGAAACACTTTCCTTTGACATCGGCCTTTCTTCTTCGGCTCTGCCTTCTTCTTCTTTGATCCTTCCACCTTTTGCTTTTTCACAGACTTCTTTTTCTTTCCATAAGACTTTCTTTTGGAAGAAGTCCATTCCATAGCAAGAACTGAGCCTTTAGAACCTTTCATAGAAAGCTCAGCGGTAACCAGCATATTCATTAATTCGGCCAAGGAATTTTGAAGTTTATGCATGTGGTAATTCATGATGAATTGCCCATATGCATCAGTCAAGGATTGCAGAATAATATCGTTCTGCAGGTCCAAGTCCAACTTCACACCGAGCTTCTCAAGCTCTTCCATGTCCTTGATCATTGTCAGACAGTGATCTTGGACTGACTGCCCATCACGCATCTTAGCCTTAAAAAGTCATTTCGTGACTTGATATTTGGCTGCGCGACTCTGTTCACCAAACATCTCCTGCAGGTGAGCCAACATTTGGCGAGCAGTCCCGATATCTTCATGTTGGCGCTGGAGCTCATCAGACATCGAGCCCAACATGTAATATCTGGCCTTATTATCTTCGTCTATCCATTTTTTCCAGAGACGCTCTCCTGTTCAATAGATGGACGGGCTGGTAAGGTGGGAGGGTCCTGGTCCAAAACATGGGTTAACTTCTCTGAAATCCAAAATAATTTTGTAGTTCCTGAGCCAATCTTTATAATTGGGTCCAGTCAGTCTATGTGTGTCCAGGATACGTGCCAATGGGTTGGACGCAGACATTTTCCTGTAGAGAGTCAAAGATTCTAGTTAGATACTGTAATTTTGACTTGACCAATTTATTTAGGGATTTTATTTTTAAACAAATTAGCTCCCACTATTTTCTCGGATCCCTACACTCCCTCTGTAGAGATGCGAAAATCTCCATGATTAATGATTTCTAGTGGGTGGTGCGGTCTCACCAACTGACTCATCACCTCACCTAACAGTTATTGGTGATGGGTTAGCCAATGAGTGAACAACTCTTGTTCAATGATTCTCTAATCATGGTGCACCCAAACTTGGTCTCTAATTCATGAATCTCACCGTATCCGGAATATTGATCCACTCCTTAGTTAAGTCAGACCCACCATTTGCATAGACTGGGTTCCTAATTGAGTCTCTCACCGTATCCAAAATATTGAGCCCAACTCATCCTCCAGCCCATAGCATCCAATGCCTAATAGACATGGTTGCATCTTTCCCGGTGCAACTGAGCCACTGTATCCAGCCGAGAACAATCAACCCCGGGAAGGGCCCGCACATCTACAATGGTGGAAGACCTCAGACTTAATCTTTTCTTAGGGAGAATTGATTCAGGTCTCATTAAACTAGACTTGGCTTAGTCATAACAATTATGACTAACCTAGTGGCATGGGTTAGCTCGGATTATTGACCACCTCAGATCAGAACTGTGTCAACAGATATGGCCAGGTAAGTGAGACCGGTGGAAGGAATATGCCATTAACTCGTACAAGAATGCATTCAGGTCGAGTAGCTTCCAATTAAAAACCAGTCGGTCGTATGTGCCAAACTTACCTTAGACACCAAATTGTTGAGTCAGAACCAATTGGGTTAGCCTACAATCCAGACTCTAACCTCTGAGCCTAATTAGGTCTTGCTTGATCGTGACTCGATCTTGACCCAGACTTAATCCTATTAGGCTGGTCAATTTAAGCATTGTTGATCCCATCTAACCAACTCTTGATTCGGTTTGATCAACCGCTTAGACCTAATTGAGCTACCCAAGCCCGAACCCAGTATTATGAATATGTCTTAGATCTAAAATTCTCAATTTTAGACCTAATTAATATTCCATAAACTTAATTCTTAATTAAGTAGGGTTCATAAACAAAATATGCACAATAAATCCTAGGGTTTCAGGATCTAGGGTTTTGCAGAAAGTAAGTTTTGGGTTTCTGATTAAGGACGAACACGCAGCACCCCTACACATCATAAGAACACCCCATCGAATGGAAGGAGAGGGCCTTTAAACCTTTCTTTGTTCTTATGACCGGACGGCCAGAGGAACGCTTAATCAGAACATTCATACTACAAACAGTTATAGATCTATATCATATTCTCATATACAAATTTAGATCTAACCAAGGCATATTTTGCATACATCTCATGTATCATAATCATGCATGTTTTCAGATCTAAATTATCATATAATAATCTGAAAAATTAGATTTAAATTGATCTAATCAAAATAAATTCTAATCTAGACAATTATGTAGAACTATTCTACAACTAGTCTAGTCATGCATCTATCATATCTCATATGATATTTAAAATTAAATAATTTTTATTTACTGTTTATAAGATGTTTTATACACTTATAATATCAGAAAATAGTAAATAGAAGATCTAAAATATGATTTAATCATATTAAATCAAAGACATGCAAAACTATTCTATAAATATCTATTCTAGAACTAGTCATGCATATCTTCATGTTCTTAGATACAAATCATTTAATTTTAATTTTTCTTGATTTCAGATCTGATCACATCTCATGTGACATCTGAAATCACATTATTTTTAATTAAAATAAAATTAAAATCAGATCTAAACAATTTTAGAACCATGGCTCTGATACCAGTTGAAGGGAAATCCTGATTTCCCGGTCCAGGTTCGTCCAGATCTGATTAGATCAAGAGATATATTTCAAAATTTTTCTCTGATCTCAATCAGATCTTAGTATGTTTCAGATCTATTCTTATTATTTAACAAATAAATAAAATAAATAAATTAAATCAAATTAATTACCTGATTTGGTAATCCTATTACCCGTAGATGATCCTGATTGTAGCGGAAGTTTCTGATCTTAGCACGCAAGCGCCTGGCCTCTACCGCTATCCACTCGGGTTGGATCTGAGAACCTCTCTTCTCTATACACTCCAAAATCAGATCTGGATCTGATTGAGGATCTTCAAACTCTTTTGAAGATCAGTCGTCCTTTTGCAGCACGCAGCCTTCTGCTTTTTCGCCTTTCCTTGATCTGAATCGCCACCAAACTAAGTCAAAATACTTTTGGACTGAGGAGAGGGAGAAAGAGAGTTGGCATGGAGAAGGAGGGGAGAGGCAGCCTTGGACGTGGGAAATCTCTTTCAATAAACTTTGACTTCACTTAGATTAGGGTTGGGCGCAGGGTCTTATTATAGACCTCTTGTGATCCAACTCTCTTTCCTCTCAACCAATCACAACCTTTGTGTAATCAGATCTAAATCTGATTGGTTGAAAAAGAGACCCTGGATTCCTCCTTAGAGGGCGCCTAAGACCAGTCAAACTGGATTCTTAGTAGAACTCTAATTGGAATCCTAAAGGGAGGTGGAGTCCTTGTCCAACAAGGACTCCTAGGCGCCTCCTACTTGGGCTCACGCCACCCTTGGCGTGCCCCCTTCTCCTTGCCAGGTTCTGGCAGGGGGACAAGCCCCCACCAGCTCTCCAATAGGTGCATGACATGTGGTCAAAAGTCAAAGGGTGAATGGTCAACGTTTGACCAGTCAAAGGTAGACTTTTGACCAAAGTCAAAGACAAAAATGGGCAGGTGACCAAAAATGCAGGTAAGTCTTACAAATAAGACAACCTATTCTGACTTGGACAACCCTAGTCAACCATATGAAGGCCTCTGATTGAGCACAAACTCCTTTGGCTCAGTCAGGACAACTTATTTATGATAGTAAAAGAAGAACGTTAGGTTCAATCGAGTGCTAGCACGATTTCCTTGAACCTAATTGAATCTCATTCAGATCAATTGAACTAGATCAGTTCAATTGATGATCACCAGACTCAAACCCTTGTTTGTGTGAACCAGTTAGGTTCAGTTCTGTATGGTAATGGGATATGTCATGATCTCTATCATAGACATCATCGAAACTCCTTTCGATGGATCAGAACTCTTCTGATTCGAACAGCTAGAATGATCGATCATCTAAATCATTCTAAATGCTCCCAAAATCCACCAGTGACACCTAGCAGTATATGTGGCAACCCATCAGAGCTGAATGCGAACCTCTTGGTGCAGCTACCTGTTGATTAAGTTCTTCTATCTTGAGCCCGATCAGATTAGGGTTAAGGTGAACTCGTCAAACCCTAGTCTCTGTCATATGATGTAATCATTCGATTCGAGTCCAATGTGAAAATCTAAATAGAAACTCTTTCTATTATTTCACTCTACCATGGCCATGGATTTCTGGACTTGATTCTCATGATCATCATAGGGCTACTCCTCTACCACCGAGGTAGATAGATCCCATCTTGATGCAATCCAGTTCCTACAATGAACATGCTATAGCCAACATACACCTCAGGGTTCCATATGGCTAGGACCGAGTAATGGTGTAGTCAAACTAAACACCTCAAGGTGAACTGCCGATGCATCTCAGGTCAAAGAACCAGACACACTACTGCAGCATCGAGTCAGTCATTGACGAGAAGGTAGACTCCCTAATGACTACTCGAGGTGGTCACCTCAGTTCCCTTTCTCTAACGAGTACCTGTACTCTCGCTCCTGTCTCTCCACACCGTAGACTCAAGACTCATCTACTAAAGAGAAGCGATCATACACCAACCTTCCGGATCAATCACCATCCTTGTGATGATCCTATGGTCGGGAGCTGTTTATGAGTTAATAATGATTATTCATGTCTTAAATTTTCAACTCTTGAAAATATGAATTATCATTACCATTAACTCAAAGGATGTATCACAGACACTAAATACACATGTGTGATAGAAAATAACCCATTACATTAATTATAGTCAAAATTATAATTTTGCCCCTAGAAGTGTATTACAAGTGTCAGCCAATTTTGGCTTCTAGGGCACATATATCTAACACGCAACCCTTTCCCAAAGTCCTATAAAAGGAAGCTTGGTCATTTTGTTCTGAAGGCATGATTTATAAATTGGATATGACTCGAAAGCCAATAGACTCATAAGTGCAGATTTTTCTAATTTGTTAATCCTCTTCGGCTATATGACCAAGCCTAAGATGCCATAGATACTTATCATTTAGACTATCCATAGGTCACTTAAATCCTATGGCATTCATATTTTGGTCAATATTAAAAATAGATACGTCAACATGCAACTGATAGAGACCATTAATTAAGAAACTATTTATAATTTTATTTCTTTCAAAAAGAATAGTATAGTGGTCCTTAAGAAAGCTAATTACATAATCTTTCTGTGCTAAACAAGAAATAGAAATCAAATTTCTACTTGCTACAGGCACAAAATAATAATCTCTAAGAACTAAATCTAAGTCAGGCGGTAGTCGAAGAGGATAGGTTCCTAATGCCACAACAACAACTCTTGCTCCATTTTTGATGCATAGGATCATCTCACCATCTCTCAGCCTCCTGCTCTCCTCAAGATCCTATATAGAAGTGTAAAAGTGAGCACTAGAACTAGAGTAACTGGATGTAGAAAAAATTGTTAGGTTAGATTCAATTAGGAGTATACCTCCAGAAGGACCTACCTCCTTCTTGTTCTTTAGGCTGGCTAGGTATAAGGCGCAATTCCACTTCCAATGGCCGTCGGTGTTGCAATGAAAATACTTTGCTTTGTTAGCGGCCTTCTTCTTCGACTCTCCCTTTTCTTTGTTCCACCTTTAGTTTTCTACTTCTTTACGGACTACTTCTTCTTTCTAAAAGACTTTCTCCTGGAAGAAGTCTACTTCAAAGCAAGTACTGATCCCTTTGATCTTCTCAGAGAAAGCTCAATAGTAACCAGCATATTTATGAGTTCAACCAAGGTACATTGAAGCTTATCCATATGAATGTTCATGATGAACTATCCATATACATCAGTTAAAGACTGTAGGATCACATCAATCTATAGATCCTTGTCAACACATTGAGCTTCTCAAGCTCCTTTAGATCCTTGATCATTATCAAACAATGATCTTGGATCGACTATCCATCATGCATCTAAGCCTTAAAAAGTCTTCAAGAGACTTGATATTGGGCTGCGTAACTCTGCTCACCGAACAACTCCTATAGGTAAGCCAACATTTGGTGAGTAGTCTTGATCTAATCATGTTAGCACTACAATTCATCAGACATTAATTCCAACATATAGTATCTAGCCTTATTGTCATCATCCATCCACCTTTCCAAAGATGCTCTCTAATCTATGGTTGGATGGGTTGGTAAAGTGGGTAGGTCCTGGTCCAATACATAAGATAGTTTCTCCAAATCGAAAATGATTTTGTAGTTTTTGAGCCAATCTTTGTAATTGAGTTTGGTCAATCTATGGGTGCCTAAGATTTGGGCTAGTGGGTTTGATGCAGATATTTTTCTTTAGAGAGTCAAAGCTTTTAGTTAGATTTTATAATTAGACTTAATCAATTTGTTAACAAATTTTATTTTTTAACAAATTAGGCTCTGACTATTTTCTCGGATCCTTACACTTTCTTGGTGGAGATGCGAAAATCTTTGTGATCATAGACTTCTAGTTGGTAGTGCGGTTCCATCGATTGGCCCACCACCTCATCTAATAGTTATTGATGATGGATCAATCGATGAGTGGACAACTCTTGTTCAATGATTCTCTAATTATGGTGCATCTAAATCTAGTTTGTAATTCATGAAGCTCATCATGGCCAGAATATTGCTCTAATCTTTATTTAAGTTAGAACCATCATTTGCATGAATTAGATTTCTGATTGGGTCCTTCACCATATCCAGAATCTTGAGTCCAACCCATCCTTCAACTCATAGCATCCAATGCCTAATAGACATGGTTGTATCTTTTCGATACAACTGAACCATTGTAAGCAGTCAAGAATAATCAACCCCGAAAAGGGATCGCACATCTACAACGGTGGAAGACCCATGACTTAATTTTTTTTTATAGAGATTTGATTCAGCTCTCTTAAACTTAACTTAACTTAGTCATAACAATTATGACTAACCTAGTGGCATGGGTTAGCTCGAATCGTTAGCTACCTTAAATCAAAATTGGGTCGACCCAATCAGCCAGATATGTGAGATCAATGGGAGGAATATACCATTAACTCATTATGAATGCATTTAGGTCGAGTAACTTTCAATTAATGACCACTGGTCGTATCTGCCAAACTTACTTTAGACACCGATTTGTCAAACCAGAACTAATCGAGTTAGCCTACAATCTAGGCTCGAACCATGGAACCAAATTAGGTCTTGACTTGGTTGACAACATATGACTATGAGTCGACCTTGATTCAGACTTAATCCTATTGGGCAGGTCAATTCTAAGCACTCTTGATCCCACCTATCTAACTCTTGATTTGGTTTGATCAACTGCTAGATCTAATTGAGCTATCCATACCCGAACACAATTTTATGAAAATATCTTAGATCTAAAAATTCATAATTTTTAGATCTAATTAATTTCATAATCTTAATTCTTAATTATGTTTGAGTTCAAAAACAAAACATGTACAAAAATTCTAGGATTTCAGGATCCAAGGTTTTGCAGATATTGAGTTTTTAAATTCCTGATTAGGGATAAACACGTGGTACCCATACACACCATAAGAGCACCCCCATTGAATGGAAAGGGAGGGCCTTTAAACCCTTCTTACTCTTATGATCGAATGGCCAAGGGGAATGTTCTAATAAAAAATAATAACTATACAACAAAACTAATAGATCTATAACATATATCATATATAAAATTATAAGTCTAGTTATGCAGGCTTTGTATACATTTTATGTATCATTAAACTAAATAGGCATATTTTCAAATCTGATAAATCTCATATATCATCTAAAAAATAAAATTTTAAATGATCTAATCATATAAAATCCTACTCTAGACAATCATAGAATAATTCTACAAACTTGTCTAGACATGCATCCAGCATATCACATAAGAAAATTAAATTTTTAATTTTTTTTATTTCAGATCTAATCATATTTGATGTGACATTTGAAATTCTCAATATTAGATCATAAAAAAAATTAAAAATTAGATCTAAGGTAGATCTAAAGAACTGCTAATTTGGCTCTGATACTAGTTGAAGAAAAAAACCTATTTTTCCGCCATAGGATCGATCTAATCTGATCTATTCTGTAGAAAATTTTTTTAAAATTTTTCTATGAATACTGATCTGATCCAAGAGTTTTAAGATTTAATCCTTATGATCTAATATTATAAATAAAAATAAATTAAAAATAGGAATAACAATTGTACCTAATTTGGGTAAACTAGTTACCCTGTCGATGATCTGCCATCGCCCGAGGTTCTGGATCTAGCCATGCATGCACTTGGCCTCTACTGGAGTCCACTCAGGCTAGATTTGGATGTGCTCTCCTTCTAGATCTGATCTCCAAAAATTAGATCAGATCTTGATTTGTGAAGCCTTCAAAACAATCTTCTAAGGCAACACCTTGTCTCTTGATGTAGAAACCCTATCTTGATCTTTGCTTCAGTTTTTCTCAACACTTGATCATTGAACCTTCATCAAACCTGGTATGGACATGGAGAAGAGAAAGAAGAGCACTAGAATGGGCATGGAGAAGCAAATGGTGGCAGCACATGGGCGAGGAAATGAATAGAGTTAAAACCCTAGGGCACAGGGTCTTTAAATAGACTCCTGCACAAACTTAGTGTCCCAATGCATCAAGCAACTAGCTTGCTTGATCATTATGCACTCAGGCCTATTCTTCATGCCAAACATTGATCACCATCAGTATTTTTGGCATCCAAAACATTTCCAAAAGTGGCAACATGAAAGGATAAGGAAGAGTCCAAGGTGCCAAGGACTCTTCCTTCTAGAATTTGATCCAAATCATATTCTATTTTAACCAAATGTAGGTGCCACCAAAATTCACCAAATTGGGCACACCCAAAGTAGGACTTGAGCCTAATAACATGACCAAAAATTAGAAGAAAAGAGTCCCTAAAAAATTCTCTAGGAGCCTTAGACCTAATGACCCTCAATTCTCTCAATTGGGTCAACTATTGACCTTAGTCCAGTTACAATTGGAATGGATTTATTTCAAGACTCAATCTGACCTGGACAAGTTCTAACTAAATGAAAATAAACACATTCATGATCCAGGGATGAGCCAAATCCAATTTGACTCAGTCAAGATAAATTAGAAAGACTTCAGAAGGAGAATGTTAGGCTCAATCGTGTGCTAGCATGATTTTCTTGAACCTAATTGGATCCAATCCAAATCAATCAAACTTGGTTTGCTCAATTGATCACATCCAGACCCAAACCCTTGTATGTGTGACTTAGTTAAGTTTAGTTTCATATGATAATAATGTTAGATATATGTGCCCTAGAAGCCAGAATTGGCTGACACTTGTCATACACTTCTAGGGGCAAAATTATAATTTTGACTATAATATCAATAAAATGGGTTATTTTCTACCACATATGTTTATTTAGTGTCTGTGATACATCCTTTGAGTTAATGGTAATGATAATTCATATTTTCAAGAGTTAAAAATTTAAGACATGAATAATCATTGTTAACTCATAAAATGCTCTCGACCATAGGATCATCACGAGGATGGTGATTGATCCGAAAGGTTGGTGTACAATCGCTTCTCTTTAGTAGATGAGTCTTGAGTCTATGGTGTGGAGACACCGAGCGAGAGTACAGGTACTCGTTAGAGAATGAGGGCACTGAGCGTGACCACCTCGAGTAGTCATTAGGGAAGTCTACCTTCTCGTCAATGACTGACTCGATGCTGCAGTAGGTGTGTCTGATTCTTTGACCTGAGGTGCATCGATAGTTCACCTTGAGGGTGTTATAGTTTGACTACACCATTAACTCGGTCTCCTAGCCATATCGGAACCCTGAGGTGTATGTTGGCTATAGCATGTTCATTGTAGGAACTGGATTGCATCAAGATGGAATCTATCTACCTCGGTGGTAGAGGAGCAGCCCTATGATGATCATGAGAATCAAGTCCAGAAGTCCATGGCCATGGCAGAGTGAAATAATAGAAAGAGTTTCTATTTAGATTTTCACATCGGACTTGAATCGAATGATTACATCATATGATAGAAACTAGGGTTTGACGAGTTCACCTTAACCCTAATCTGATCGGGGCTCAAGATAGAAGAACTTAATCACACAGGTAGCTGCACCAAGAGGTTCGCATTCAGCTCTGATGGGTTGCCACCATATACTGCTAGGTGTCACTGGTGGATTTTGGGAGCAATTAGAATGATTTAGATGATCGATCATTCTAGCTGTTCGAATCAGAAGAGTTCTGATCCATCGAAAGGAGTTTCGATGATGTCGATGATAGAGATCATGACATATCCCATTACCATACAGAACTGAACCTAACTGGGTCACACAAACAAGGGTTTGAATCTGGTGATCATCAATTGAACTGATCTAGTTCAATTGATCTGAATGAGATTCAATTAGGTTCAAGAAAATCGTGCTAGCACTCGATTGAACCTAACGTTCTTCTTTTACTATCATAAATAAGTTGTCCTGACTGAGCCAAAGGAGTTTGTGCTCAATCAGAGGCCTTCATATGGTCTGACTGGAGGTTGTCCAAGTCAGAAAAGGTTGTCTTATTTTGTAAGACATTACCTACCATTTTTGGTCACCTGCCATTTCTCGTTCTTTGACTTTGGTCAAAAGTCTACCTTTGACTGGTCAAATGTTGACCATTGACACTTTGACTTTTGACCATATGTCATGCACCTATTGGAGAGCTGGTGGGGGCTTGTCCCCCTGCCAGAACCTGGCAAGGAGGAGGGCGCACGCCACCCTTGGCGTGTGCCCAAGTTGGAGGCGCCTAGGAGTCCCTGTTGGACAGGGACTCCATCTCCTTTTTGGATTCCAATTAGAGTTCTCCTAAGAACCAACTTTGACTGGTCTTAGGCGCCCTCTAAGGAGGAATCCAGGGGACTCTATTCCCACCAATCAGATTTAGATCTGATTTCACAAAGAGTTATGATTGGTTGGGAAGAAGAGAAGTTGGATCACAGACAGTCTATAAATAAGACCCTACGCCCAACCCAGATTGAGATTGGAAGTGATTGAAAGAATCACAATTCCCACGCCCCAAGGCTGCCTCTCCCCTCTTCCTCCATGCCAAACCACCTTCTCCCTCTCCTCTCCACATCCAAAAGGAGTTTTGGATTTTTGGTTGGTGCAATCCAGATCAAAGAAAGGCGACTGAAAGCTAGAAGGCTGCGCTGCTGCAAAGGACGACTGCTGATCTTCAAAAGAAGTTTTGAAGATCCTCCAGATCAGATCCAGATCTGATTTTTGGAGATGTGATAGAGAAGAAGAGGATCTCCAGATCTAGTTCGAGTGGATACCGATAGAGGCCAGGCACTTGCATGGCTAGATCCAGAACCTTCCGCTGCATACAGGATCATCAACGGATAATAGGATTACCCATATCAAGGTAAATTAAATTTGATTTAATTTATCTAGATTTTATTTAATTTCTAAAATAATAATAATTAGATCTGAAACATCTTAGATCTGATCTAGATCAAAGAAAAATTTTTTTTGAAATATATCTCTTGATCTAATCAGATCTGAATGAACCTGGTCTGAGAAATCAGGATTTCCCTTCAAATAAGATATGTCATGATCTCTATTATCGACATCATCGAAACATCTTTCGATGGATCAGAACTCTTCTAATTCATGCAATTAGAATGATCGATCATCAAGATCATTCTAATTGCTCCTAAAATCCATTAGTGATACCTAGCAGTATACGATGGCAATCCATTAAAACTAAATGTGAATCTCTCGGTGCAGCTACCTGTGTGATTGAGTTCTTCTATCATGAGCCTCGATAGGATTAGGATTAAGGTGAACTCATCAAACCCAACATCCTGTCATATGATTGAATCATTCGATTCAAGTCTAATGTGAAATCCTAATAAAAAATTCTTTTCTATTATATCATATTGCCATGGCCATGGGCTTAAGACCTCGATCTCATGATCATCAAAGGACTACTCCTCTATCAAGGTTGATAAATCCCATCTTGGTGCGAACTAGTCCCTATAATGAACATGCTATAGCCAACATACACCTTAGGATTTCATATGGCTAGGAGATCGAGTTATGGTGCAATCAAACTATAACACACTCAAGGTGAACTGCTGATACACCTCAAGTCTAAGAACTAGACATACAACTGCAGCATCGAGCTCAGTCATTGATGAGAAGATAGAATTTCTTATGACTGCTCGAGGTGGTCATGCTCAGTGCCCTCATTCTCTAACGGCTACCTATATTCTCTCTCTGGTATCTCCATATCATAGACTCAAGACTCATCTATCCAAAGAAAGTGATTGTATACCAAACTTCAAGATCGATCACTATCCTCGTGATGATCCTATGATCGAAAGCTATTTATGAGTTAATTATAAAAAAATATGTCTTAAATTTTCAACTCTTGAAAATATGTATTAGCATTCCATTGACTCAAAGGTTGTATCATAGAGACTATGTACACAATATGATAGAATAAAATAATCCTTTATTAAATTTTAAGTCAAAATTATAAAAATGCTCCTAGAATGTGTATTGCAAGTGTCAACCAATCTGGCTTCTTGGACACTCATCTAACAACCCATACTGGAAAAAATCATTGGTAAAGATGATGAAATAGATAAAACCATCTCTAGCCAACACATTGATGAGATGCAAACATCTGTATATACTAAGGCAAGTAACTCTATGGTCCTTTCCCCATATCCTATAAAAGGCAGCTTGGTCATTTTGCCTTGAAAGCATGACTCACAAATCGAATATGATAAGAAAGTCAATGGACCCATTAGTCCAGATTTCTCTAATTTGTTAATCCTGTCTTCTGCTATATGACCTAGCCTAAGGTGCCACAAGTATTTCTCATTAATGCTATCTCAAGATCGTTTAAATCCTATGGCATTCACATTTTGCTCAACATAATGAACAGTTATATTTACATGTAACTAATAGAGATCGTTTATCGAGAAACCACTTTCAATTTTATTTCTTTCATAAAGAATAATATAGTAGTCCTTATTAAAACTAAGTACATAGCCTTCTTATGCTAGATAGAAAATAGAAATTAGATTCCTTCTCATAGTAAGCACATAAAAATAGTCTCTCAAAACTAAGATGCTCGTAGCAACTACGTAAAATTAGATTCTTAAACACAGCATCTGCATCTTGAAGAGTCCCTTCAATATTTCATAGTATACTGCATGACTCTACTCACCATACAACTCTTGTAGGTGAGCCAATATTTGGCTAGCAGTCTTCATGCCTTTGTGTTCATGCTGTAACTTGTTAGACATCGAGGCCAACATGCAGCACCTAATCTTGTTATCATCATCTAACCACTTCTCATGAAATGCTCTCTAATCGACGGTCAGACATGCTAGGAGAGGAGGAAGATCCTAGTCCAAGATATAGGTCAGCTTCTTAGAACTCAAAATAATTTTCAAGTTCTGAAGCCAATCCTTGAAATTTGGTCCACTCAAATAATTGGTGTCTAGAATTCTGGCTAGGGGTTTGGATGCAAACATTTTTCTATAGAGAGTCAAAATTTTTAGTTAGATTTATAATTGACTTAACCAATTTATTTAAAAGTTTTATTTTTAAACAAATTAGGGCTCCCACTATTTTTTTAGATCCCTACACCCTTTTGAAAGAGATGCAAAAATCTTCATGATCAAAGATTTTTAGTGGATGGTGTGGTCCCATCAATTGGCTCACCACCTCACCTAATAGTTATTGATGATGAGTCAGCGGATGAGTGAACAACTCTTGTCCAATATTTTTCTAAACATATTACACTCAACTTGGTCTCTAATTCATGAAGCTCACCATGCTCGAATTATTGCTCCACTTCTTAATTATGTCAGACCCACTATTTGCACAAACTAGATTTGTGATTGGAACCCTCACCATATCCAAAATATTGAGCCTAATCCATCTTCCAATCCATAGCATCCCATGCCTAATAACTATGGTTGCTTCTTTCTAGTACAATTGAGCCATTATATCCAGCCAAGAACAATCAACTTCGGGAAGGGCCAGCACAACTATAATGGTTGAAGACCAAAATGACTTAATATTTTCTTAGAGAGATTTCAATTCAGATCTCTTTAATTTTAATTAGTCATAATGGTTATGACTAACCTAGTGGTATGTGTTAGCTTGAATCATTAGCAACCTTAATATAGAACTAGGTCAACCCAATCAGCTAGGAAAGTGAGATCGATGGGAGGGATATGCCATTAACTCGCCGTAGATGCATGTAGATCGAGTAGCTTCTAATTAATGACCATCGATCATATCTGCTAGATTTACCTTAGACACAAATTAGTCAAATCAGAACCAAGCAGGTTTGCCTAAAATTCAAGCTCGAACTATAGAGCCAGATTAGGACTTGAGGTGATCAATCACATATGGCTGTGAATCAATCTTTACCAAACTTGCAACTATTAGACTAGTCAATTTTAGCACTCTTTATCCCATCTAATCAACTTTTGATTTGGTTTGATCAATCGCTCAAGCTAAACCTAATCAATCTACCCATACCCAAAACCCATGTTTTATGCAGATGCCTTAGATCTAAAAATTATTAATTTTTGATCTAATTAGTTTCATTACTTAATTCATAATTAAGTGTAAAGCAAAGCATAAAATAAAGATCCTGGGACTTTTGGATCTAAAATTTAGCAAAAATTAAGTTTATATTTTTTGATTGAGGATAGACATGCAGCACCCATACATGCCTTAAGAGCATCCAATCGAATGGAAAGTGAGGACCTTTAAATCATTCATACTCTTATGACCTGAGGGCCAAGAGGAATGTCCCAATCAGAAAAAATTTCTACCACTACAAGAACTAGATCTAGCATATATCGCATATATGTTATTAGATCTATTCTATACATATTTTGCATACATCACATGTATCAATTTCAAAAATACATCTCATGTAATACATTTGATTATATCTCATGTAAAATCAAAAAAATATTCGATCTCATCAAATTTAAATTTTAGATCCATTCTAATCTAGAACTAGAACTAGAACCTAACTCTGATACTAGTTGAAGAAACTACAGGATCGGCCTGATCGGATCAGACTAAGCAGCAAAATTTAAAATTTTTCTTCTACTGATCTGATCAGATCTGATTACATAGATCCAAAACTAAAATGTAAAATTTAGTATCAAATACCACCTCATTTGAGTGCACTATTCACTTGCTGTGATGATCTGAATGCTGTCCAAGATTTGACTTGAACTGCGCATATGTCCAGCCTCTACCAGCATCCACTAAGGTCAGATCTAGAGGTCTTCTCCTTTTGGATTTGATTACAAAAAATTAGAACCTAGATCTCCTTGGGTTGCCTTCGATCTGATCTTTGGTAGCAATTTGATTGACACACGATTGGAGATTCCTTGACATGGACTTGCACTATCAGCCCCTCGATACTCAGAATGCTGATTGGCCCAACACTTGGGTATGGACAAGAGGGAGAAGAGGCATGGAGGATAGGAGAGAGTCTGGGCATGGGATTTTGAATGGCCAAACTCTTTGGCCAGGGTTCCTATTTATAGAGAAAATGAGAAACCAAAGAGTCCTAGGGCTTTAAGCAATTGACCGGGTCAATTTGCTTAAAGCAGAAGGACTCTCCCTTAGTCTCCATGCTCCCTTCTAATTTCCCATGGGCTTTTGTCACAAAAAATCCCATAATGAAGTGTGCCATCTTATCTGGATAAAGGAATTGGCACTTGGCAATCTCTCTCCTAAGTTTGAACTATTTCAAAATCATTTGACCTATTCAAACTAATTTGAATGGGCATCCTTCCAAATTCCTAAAGCTTATCCATAAGGGGTGCATGCTAGGATAGGACATGTGCCCTCTCTCTCTTTAAAAATCACCTGGGGTGCACGCCTCAACAGAAACTCCAAGGGGTGCATGCCCGTTATCCCTTATTTCTTGCAAAGACCAAGTCAAAGTTGAGGTTGTCCTAATCCTTTCCATCTAAGATCAGAACAAGGCTAGATCTGATCAGGATAAGATCTAGTTAGACCAAGATAAATTCATACAGAGTTTCTGGATAAGCCAAATCAAATTTGACTGAGTTCAGACCTATCAGAAAATCCATATGAGAAGAAAGTTAGGTCCAATCATGTGCTAGCATAATTTTTTTGAATCTAATTGGATCTAATCCAAATCAATCAGATCATGTGAGCTCAATTAATGACATCCAGATCCAAACCTTTATTTGTGTAATCAAATTTGATTCAATTCTATATGGTAATGTGATATGTCACGATCTGCATCATCTACATCATCGGAAGACCTTTCAATGGATCAGAACTCTTTCTAATTCATCCAATTAGAATCATCGATCATCAAGATAATTTCAATTGATCCCAAAATTTATTAATGATACCTAGCAGTATGTAGTGGCAACTCATCAGAATTGAATATAAACCTCTCGGTGCAGCCAACTATGTGATTGGATTCTTCTATCACGAGCCCCGATAGGATTTAGATCAAGGCGAACTTGTCAAACCCAACACCTATCATATGATTGAATCATTTGACTCGAGTTTGATGTAAAACCCTAATAGAAACTCCTTTCTATTAGCTTCTCCCAAATTCTTAATAGAAAATTGAGATGATAGCCAAACCTTTATTTCTTGTAATGCAGGAATGTCATTCTCAATCAAGAGAATATCATCTACATACAATAAAAAAAATACTACTATAGAACCATTTGCTCATTTATATATGCAGGGTTCTTCTCCATTCTTAATAAAGTTATACATTTTGATCATCTTATCAAAATACATGTTCGAACTCCAAGATATGTGCTTCAATCCATAAATGGATCTCTAAAGCTTAGACACTTTAGACTCATTTGTAGATGTGAACCCTTTAGGTTGTATCATATATACCTCTTCATCTAGCTGTCCATTTAGAAAAGCTATTTTTACATCCATTTGCTAGATCTCATAGTCCAAATGTGCTGCTATTGCAAGCATTATCTGAATGGACTTGAGCATTACCATAGAAGAAAATGTCTCATCATAGTCTACACCATAATATTGATGATATTTCTTAACAGCTAAATAAACTTTATAGATCTCCACCTTTCTATCTGCATCATTTTTTTTTTGAAAAATCATTTGCATCCAATAGATTTTATCCCTTTAGGTGGATCAACTAGTGTCCATACACTATTGATCTTCATGGACTCTGTTGGGGATAAACCCCGCTCCCGCCGAAGTCTAGTTCGATGCTTAGCCTAATGCAACCAGTAGCCACAGAAGAGCTTCAACAGTCGGGCCTCAGCCAAAGTTCTTCAACCGATCGAACTCTCCAGTGGTCGAGCTCCCTGAACCCCAAGCGGTCGGGCTTTAGCCGAACTGCCCAGCGACCGAGCTCCTTCGGACTCCCAATGGTCGGGCCTCAGCCGAAGTCCTTCAACCGATCGAACTCTCTAACGGTCGAGCTCCTTGAACTCTAGGTGGTCGGGCTTTAGTCAAACTACCCAACGATCGAGCTCCTACTGAACTCCCCAGCGGTCGAGCCTTAGCTGCGTACCTCCAGCCAAATGCCTATAGGAGCCAAACTCCTTCCAAGCTTCCTCTTCAGGAACCCAAACTCCTCCAAAATGGGCACATGACGAAGGCCTTCAACCCTTCATTCGGCTAGCTCTGCAGCCATCACCATCAATCCACCGCAAGCTCTGCAACCATCACCATCAGTCCGCCGCAAGCAATAGCGACCTGCTATCAGGCGACGATGGCTGTCACCATCAATCCACCATAGATGGCACCTCCCCGAGAGACTGACTCCATCGAACCTCGAGCAGCCTGCCAGCATGCGGCTGTAGCTGTCACCATCAAGCTTCGCTATAAAAGAGATCCTTCAGATACGCTAATCTTGGAACTCTGATCTCTAAGCTCTCCTCTTCTTCTCCAAGCTTCAGAACTCATTTCGAGCACTCCATTCCTGTTGGCCAGAGCTGACTTGACCATCGGAGGGTCCTGCCAAAGCCACCCCCCCCATCGGCTCCAGATAGGAATTTATTTTGCAGGTCCCCAGCGGCGACCTCATCGACCTCAACTCCAGCAGACTCTGACGATGACCAGTTTCTGCGTCAACAGATTGACGCTAGAAGGAGGGCCGGTGATGATTTCTCTCTTGAAGGAAGCCGAGGTTCCCTTGTTCTTAAAAAAGTGCTCGACGATGATTTCTCTCTACCCACTCCAGAGATCTCTCTTCTTCCTCTTTCAAATTCCTTTCCAAAAAAAGAGATGCCCCTAGGAGAGCCTCGACCTGACGATCGACGGCCTCCATGGCCCGATCCCATTCAGATCCATCCGCTCCCACTCTAGTCCCAATGACCCAGGCTCACTCTATAGCCGCGGTGGACATGGAGCAGTTCAACCTGCTCATCTAGTAGGTTCGTTGTATCATGGAGGTAGTGCAGGCAGTGTAGGCCATGCACCAACAGGCTCCAGTACTAGCTCAAATAGCGTGGGATTCTCCAGAGCCGTGTGGTCCAGTCCAGGGGCGACCGACATGGGCTACCCGACCTCCAACCCTTTGAAGAGGCAGGCAGCGGAGGGAGAACCCCTGCTTGGACCGCGGCTCAACCTAGGGTGAAGCTTTACACCCGTTCGGCAAGAAGATCTTGGAGATCAGAGACCGCAAAGATCTCTTGGATCAAAGGCTCTTAGAAATGAGCCAACGAATCGAAGAACTCCATCGCACTCTCTCCTCATGCGGTAATGACATCTGCACTGACCCTCTTTTTTCGTAGAAAATCATGTAGGAACTAATCCCGTCGAACTTCAGGCTCCCACAGTTTGGGTGCTACGATGGGACCACCGATCCGGTCGACCATCTGGAAGCCTTTCGGACAACGATGCTGCTCCATGGTGCGCCAGATGCTATCCTATGCCGGACTTTTCCCTCTACCCTTAAAGGGGTTGCCAGGAACTGGTACTCGGTGCTCAAGCCGAGCACCATCTTATCGTTTGACCAGATGAGTCAATAGTTCGTGGCCCACTTTGTCAGTAGTCGGTGTTCGCGTCGAGATTTGGATTCTTTAATGACCATCAGGCAGAAGGAGGGAGAACCCATCCGGGCTTACGTCACCTAGTTTAATACTACTGCACTAGAGGTTCGAAACCTGGACCAGTCAATCGCCATGGCCGCTCTTAAGGATGGCCTTCAGAAGAATGACTTATTGTTCTCCCTAGAAAAGAAGTATCCCAGGGACTTTGCCGACATGCTGGCTCGGGTTGAAAGTTATGCCCGGGCAGAGGATACCTTCGAGGCTAAGGATGACGAAGCCAGCGGCAAGCAGTGAATTGGCAGGCCAAGCAGGCCCACCGAAGAAAGAAAGCGGACTGATGCTCAGCCATGTTCCCAGACTCTCCCTGGTCGCGGGCGAGCTCGGACTCCCCCTCAAGCTCGGAGGTGGGGAAGCCCTGACGGAAGGGCATGTCGAGGTTCCCCTCAGCGCCGATGTTCTCCCCGACGATGACGATTTCACAACTACTCCCCCCTTAATGCCCTGAAGACTCAAGTACTGATGGAGATCCGAGAGCAACTTCCAAGATCGGAGAGAATGTGTTCCCATCCTAGCATGCACAATCCCAATAAGTTCTGCCTTTACCATCGCGACCACGGTCATGACACTAAGGAGTGCATCCAACTCCAGGATGAGATCGAAGAGCTCGTCAGGCGAGGCAGACTTAGTCAATTTCTGCGAACACTGAGGAGAAGGAAGATCGGCCAAGGGCGTTACCACCAAGTGAGAAAAACCAGCAAGAAGATCGGCTGCCCCTTGGCGTCATCAATACAATCTTAGGGGGACCTCGCCAGGGGGAGACCAGCAGATCCGGAGGATCGGTGAAGAGGTGGAGGATCGTGGAACCCATGGCCTTCATCGAGGAGGATGGTTAGGGAATCCAATTTTCACACAATGATGCGGTTATAATTTCTTTGAATATTGCTGACTATGATGTATGCCGCATTCTGGTAGATAATGAAAGCTCGATCGATGTGTTGTTCTATGATGCCTTCTCAAAAATGTCCCTATCCGACGACCGCTTGGGGCCGATGAATTCTCCGCTGGTAGGATTTGCTGGCAACATCGTACTAGTCAAAGGCATAATAACATTGGCCCTGGCAGCAAGACAGTGCTCGAAGCTGACCAAAGCTTGGGTCGACTTCCTAGTCGTAAGGACCCCGTCCGCCTATAACGCGATCCTTGGCTGACCTAGTCTAAATGCACTTCGGGCAGTAGTGTCAACCTATTATTTGAAGATGAAGTTTTCGACGAGTCATGGGGTCGGAGAAGTCAGAGGAAACCAGGCTCTAGTGAGGTATTGCTACTCAATTGCCCTACATGAGGGAGATCAGCCTGACCCTTATCTTGTAGATGGACTGAACGTCCGCGACAACCTCACTGAGGAGCGGGGCGAGCCCATGGAGGATCTTGTCTCTGTGCCCTTGAATGATGGAAACCTAGAGCACGTGGTGCAGATCAGCTCCAACTTGGTGGCCGAGGTTTGGGAGCAGCTTGTCGCTTTTCTCAGAAGAAACGTGGATGTCTTCACCTAGACCCTAGTGGATATGTCGAGGATCGACGTCGAGGTTATGGAACATCGATTGGCTGTCGATCCGAGGCACCGATTGATAAGAGAGAAGCTGCACCACCATGCCTCAGAGAGGCAGAAAGCGATCGTCGAAGAAGTAGACAAGCTCCTCAAAGCCGAACTCATTTGGGAGGTTAACTATGCGACCTTGGTTTCAAACGTGGTTCTTGTTAAGAAAGCGAATAACAAGTGGAGGATGTGCGTCGACTTCAAAAAGCTGAACAAGGCTTGCCTGAAGGATAGCTACCCCCTACCCAGGATCGACCAGCTGGTGGATGCAACCTCGGGCCACGAGCTCCTCACCTTCATGGATGCGTTTTCTGGTTACAACCAGATACGCATGGCACCCGGGGATGAAGAGAAGACCGCCTTCATTACTGATCGAGGTCTTTATTGCTACAAGGTCATGCCTTTTGGACTCAAGAATGTAGGGGCAACATACCAGCATTTGGTTAATATGGTCTTCAAGGAGCAGATCGGCCGCAACATGGAGGTGTATGTAGATGATATGCTCATCAAAAGCCAAGCTTCAACAGACCACCTGACCGACCTTGAAGAGACCTTCGGTGCACTCAGGAAGCATAAGATGAAGCTGAACCCAACCAAATGCGCCTTTGATGTAACCTCCAAAAAATTTCTCGGGTTCATGGTGTCGAGATGCGGAATCGAGGCAAACTCCCAAAAAATCTAAGCCATTCAGAAAATGACCATTTCAAAGATGATCAAGGAAGTTCAACGCCTGGCCGGGAAGATGGCATCCCTAAATCACTTCGTCTCAAGATCGGCCGAATGATGCATGCCCTTATTCAAGGTTCTCAGGTGGCCGAAGGACTTCTGCTGGATGGTAGAGTGCCAACAGGCATTCGAGGAGCTCAAAAACTACCTCGGCATGCCCCCGCTGCTGGCAAAGCCCAAACCAAGGGAAGAATTATTCCTGTATCTAGCTATCTCCCCGGTGGCTCTGGCGAAAGTCCTGGTCTGGGAAGAAACAAAGACATAGCGACCGGTCTACTACGTGAGCCGAGTCTTGAGGGACGCGGAGACTAGGTACTCTAGATTGGAAAAACTAATTTACTATCTTCTAATTACTGCCAAGAGGCTCCAACCTTACTTTCATGAGCACACCATAACGGTCCTCATGGACCAACCAATAAAAGCAGTTCTCCACCGAGCAGATGCTTCCGAAAGAATCGCGAAATGGGCAATCGAGCTCACAAAGTTCGACATCAACTATCGACCCAGGCCGTCAATCAAAGCATAGATATTGGTGGATTTTGTGCTAGAATGCACCATTCTAGTTGAAGCCAAGCTTGAATCGGGTGGAACCGGCACCAGAGTGAGGTTGAACTTCGACGAAGTCGAGCTATCATGATCGATCCTCCCCGAAGAGAGCGTCGACCTCTCTGAATGTTCCTGGGCTCTGCACGTGGATGGTTCATCCAACTCCACTGGAGCTGGTGTGGAGCTGGTCTTGGTCATCCTCGAAGGAGTCGTCACCAAGTATATGCTGCGCTTTGAGTTCCCTATGACCAACAATGGGGCCAAATATGAAGTACTGATCGTCAGATTAAAGATCGCAAGGAAATTAAAAGTAGATCAGCTTCAAGCCTACAGTGATTTCCAGCTGGTGGTTGGTCAAGTTGGCGGCGACTACGAGGCATGGGAGGAAAGCATGGTGAGGTACCTCAGGAAAGTGAAGAATTTGATCCCGACCTTCGACAGTTCGGCATTCAGCACATCACGAGGGCGAAAAATGCAAGGGCCGATCTTCTTTCTATGTTGGCTGCTTCAACGTCGGTTGAACTGCCCAAAGGAGTATTTTTGGAAACTTTGAAGTGTCCGACCATGAAGGAATCTCAGGCCATCTTGCAGATGAAATTCAAGCCCAGCTGGATCGACCCATTGATCACCTACCTTCAAGAGGGGGTCCTTCCCCACGATCCGAAGGAAGCTTGGAGGCTTAGGAATCAGGCCTCCCACTACGTCTTATACGAAGGCAGGTTGTATAAAAGGTCGTACTCCCTCCCGTTGCTGAGATGTCTCCGACCTTCAGAGGCTGACCTCGTGCTATGGGATGTGCACGAAGGAATCTACGAAAGTCATGTAGGAGCCAGGTCCTTGTCACAAAAACTACTCCGGCAGGGGTACTACTGGCCTACTTTATTTCGCGATTCCATGGAATATGTAAAGAGATGCAACCCCTGTCAGAAGAACGGCAGCATGTAGAGGCAGCCAGCATCCGAACTCACTCCGCTCAGCTCACCCTGGCCGTTTGCGCAGTGGGGAATGGACATACTCGACCCCTTCCCAATGGCGTCTGGGCAGCGGAAGTTCCTCCTGATTGCGATCGACTACTTCACCAAGTGGATCGAAGCCGAACCACTCATGAAGATTACCGAGGCCAAGGTACAGAACTTCATCTGAAAGTCACTAGTCTACTGGTTCGGCCTGCCCCAAACCCTCATAATCGATAATGGACGATAGTTTGCCGAGGCGAGGTTCGCCGAGTTCTGCAAAGGACTAAACATCTCCCACCGCTTCACATCGGTGGCTCACCCATAGGCCAATGGGGAAGCTGAGATAACCAATCGGATCCTGCTATAAGGAATCAAAGTGAGACTCGATAGGGCAAAAGGGGCCTGGGTGGACGAACTCTACCATATCCTCTGGGCATACCGAACTACTCAGAGGGTGCCAACCGAAGAAACACCCTTCGCCTTGGCCTTCGGTACTGAGGTAGTTATCCCGATCGAGCTTAAGCTCCCATCAGCATGAGTCATGGGCTTCAACGAGCGGCGCAACCCCTAGGACCTCAGGGTCAACCTTGACCTTCTGGAAGAAAAGAGGGAGGAAGCTCGCATCTGGATGGCAGCCTACAAATAGAAGGTGGCCCGGTAATACAACTCCATGGTTAAAAACAAGACATTCAGAGTGGGGGACTTAGTGCTCCGGCGAGCCATTGTCGCTTAGCCTTAGAGTCAAGGGAAGCTCACCCCAAACTGGGAGGGTCCGTATGAGGTGACGGAGGTCATCCGACCCGAAACATATCATCTGAAGAAACTCGGAGGGACAGTGCTTCCCCGACCGTGGAACTTAGAAAATCTGAGGATGTATTATCGGTAGACTTCCTTTAAAAACTTCTTTGCTTTGCATTATTGATTTCTGGCACAAGGATTATGTGATGGCAGGAAAGAAATGAGCAAGAGTAGCCCATTAGGAACTGGAGGAGAACTTCGTCCTAACGTGAGCAAGTCAAAAACCTCTAAACCTTGGCTGCAAAAAGCAAGATCTCCCCCGGGTGAACATCGACCGCAGGAAATAAGATCTTCCCAAAGTCGAAGGCCTCGTCCACCTTAGATGAGATGGGGGAGAGGCTCGGACGATGGTCCGCATGTGCCCCTATAGCCCATTAGGAACAGGAGGACCTCGTCCTAACGTGAGCAAAGTCGAAGGCCTCGTTTACAAAAGGATGAGATGGGGGGAGAGGCATGGACGATGGTCCGTATGTGCCCCCACAACCCGTTAGGAATAGAAGGAGGACCTCATCCTAACACGAGCAAAGTCGAAGGCCTCATTCACCTTAGACGAGATGGAGGGAGACAGACGACGGTCCGAATGTGCCGCACAGCCCGTTAGGAACAAGGGAGGACCTCATCCTAACGCAAGCAAAGTCGAATGGCCTCATTCACAAAGGACGAGATGGGGGGAGAGGCGGACAACGGTCCGTATGTGCCCCCACAGCTTGTTAGGAACAAGAGGAGGACCTCATCCTAATGCGAGCAAAGTCGAAGGCCTCGTTCACCTTAGATGAGATGGGGGAAGACGGACGATGGTCCGAATGTGCCCCCATAGCCCATTAGGAATAGGAGGAGAACCTCGTCCTAATGCGAGCAAAGTCTAAGTTAGGAACAGAAGGAGAACCTCGTCCTAACGTGAGCGCCCGCACCAACCTCGGCCAAAGGAGATAGGATCTCTCCCGAGTGATCCTGCCAACCTCGGCTAGAGAGCTTCAACTTCGACCTCAGCTAGTGATAGAATCTCTCCTGAGCGCCCGTATCGACCTTGGTCGTAGGAGACAATGTCGCCCCCGAGGACCTCAACCTCCGACTTCGATCACAGCGGATAAAGCCTCCCTTAACCTCGGTTGGAGATGGGATCTTTCTCGGGCTTCAACTTCGATATCAACTTTAGCTAGAGATGAGATCTCCCTCGAGCTTTGACCTGGACCAGCATGGGGCTCAGAGGAAGACTTCGGCAGTCGCCTTTTCTGCACTCTCTTCCTTCGAGTTTCAAACTCGGGAGTGGGGGGCTAGTGTTGGGGATAAACCCCGCTCCCACCGAAGTCTAGTTCGATGCTCAGTCTAATACAACCAGTAGCTGTAGAAGAGCTTTAACGGTCGGGCCTCAGCCGAAGTCCTTCAACCAGTCAAACTCTCCAGCGGCTGAGCTCGCTGAACCCCAAGCGGCCGGGCTTTAGCCAAACTACCCAGCGATCGAGCTCCTTCGGACTTTCAATGGCCGAGCCTCAGCTGAAGTCCTTCAACCGACCGAACTCTCCAGCGGTCGAGCTCCTTGAACTCCAGGTGGCCGGGCTTTAGCCGAACTGCCCAGCGACCGAGCTCCTACCGAACTTTCCAGCAGCCGAGCCTTAGCTGCATACCTCTAGCCAGATGCCTATGGGAGCCAAACTCCTTCCAAGCTTCCTCTTCAGGAGCTCGAACTCCTCCTAAATGGGCACACGATGAAGGCCTTCAACCCTTCATTCGGCTGACTTTGCAGCCATCACCATCAGTCCGCCGCAAGCTCTACAACCATCACCATCAGTCCACCGTAAGCGATAATGACCCACTATCAGGCAGCGATGGCTGTTACCATCAATCCATCGCAGACGGCACCTCTCCGAGAGACTAACTCCACCAAATCTCAAGCGGCCCGCTAGCACGTGACTGCAGCTATCACCATCAAGCTCCACTATAAAAGGGACCCTCCAGATATGCTAATCTCGAAACTCTAATCTCTAAGCTCTCCTCTTCTTCTCGAAGCTTCGGAACTCATTCCGAGCACTCCATTCCTATTGGCCAGAGCTGACTTGACCGTCGGAGGGTCCTACCGGAGCCACCCCCCACCGACTTCGGATAGGACTTTGTTTTGCAGGTCCCCGATGGCGACCTCATCGGCCTCAACTCCAGCGGACTCCGACGATGACCAGTTTCTGGATTAACAGACTCCATTTTGGATTTCATGGCTTCGATCCACTTCTTAGAGTCAGACCTCTACATGGCATCCATTTAGGTGATCGAATCCTCATTGTTCTCATCAAGCTCAACAAGATCACCATTTTAGACTAAGAAATCATAGTATCTATCTGTCTGATATAGTACTATCGGGTATTGTATCCTAAAATCAATCATCTAGGTTATAGATGGCTGAGCTGATTGTAAATTATACTTGAATTATAAATGAATTAATTTTTTATTTTGGCATTTCATCACTCTTATGCATCTTTCTATAATGAACTCTTATGTGATGAAGTCCTTAGGACTATTTAGACTTAACAAAAAAGGATTTGTTATTAACTCCTTAAATCTGATCCTGATCAAATGATACGTTATTACCTAGGACGATAATGTTTATCGAGTGTAGGTCATTGCATAACATATGGATTGATTGTCCTTTTAATCAAGGAGTATGGAGATACTGATATGGCATGCAGGTAAAATGTAAGGATACATTTCACTGATCGTGACCCAACTATAGAGCTCTCTACTATCAGAAGTTGCTCGTGAATGATATGCGTATAAGTATTTCCTAGACCTAAGATCACTATGGTGACTTGTATGTAACTCACCATACTTTGGTACTGGACTACCTAAATTTTTAATTCAGTGATGAAAGATTATTGGGTGCAGTCAGGTACTTGTTTAGTTAGTGTATGAGTCAAAATAGGATTGACCCCTCCAAGTGATGGAGCAAGTGCATCACTGTATTTCAATTTAGCAAAACCTCGATCGGGGTAGTCCATATGATGGATATTGAAATTTAAAATACAATGTAGTTGATTTTTCAGTAATGATAGTTAAATCCTAGATCATCTTTTAAGCATTTGAATCAAGGGGATGAATTTTACGGTAACTATATGCCATAGGTTTATGGATGTTGCGATGTGACTATTCGATCTATCCGAACGTCGGGTACCATAACTAGATGGTCACATCAATTGGTACAAAAAATTGATTCTTGTACTATCGGCTTAGGGTTTGGACCTATAGAATCACACATAATAAGAGTTTCTATCTGATCTAAAGGCTGATCAAGATTATCAATGGTCTGGGATTCTATGGTCAAGAGTCCCACTGGACTAGAATTCTATGACCAGAAGTCCCACTAGACTAGAACTCTATCTTCATGGATCCAACTAGACTAGGATTCTAAAATTCTTAAAAAATTAATTAGTAATTCAATTTTATATTACCTCAATTTGATTGAGCGATGAGGATTCAATCAAATCTGCTTTAATTAGATTCGAATGGGTTTGACCTGATTAGGTTATGAGATAACCTAATCGCTAAGAAAGATTCGATCCTGATTTGATCAAATTCTAGACCAAATTAATTTTTAATTTGATTAGGATCTCATTGGATTTGGTTAAACCTAATTCGATTAGATTTATCCTAGTCTAATTGGGTCTGAACAAATTGCTTTGGATGAAACCAATTTGAATAGGTCAAATTAGATTTGAATTTTGAATTCCCTTCTCCATACACCACCTTTGAATTTTCCATGTTTGTGTGAGAGTTTCCCACACCAGATGAGTTTGTGCACCTCCCTTCATTCTACCTCTGACCAAGTCCAAGAGTTAGATTGGTTCAAGAGAAGTTGAATTTTGAATTCAACTTATTTGTTAGAGCTTGGAACTAATCTTGTCTTATCCTTTCTCATGACATCTTTTGGGTTTTTGTCACCCAATTTTAGAGTGTTCTGAGCATGTGCACATAGAAGGAGAGTCCTTATACATGTCAAACACTTGGGAAGGGTGTTGGAAGTGGATAGGAGCCACGCTTGAATTTTGAATTCAAGTAGTTGGTCATAACCTCCTATCCTCTCTCCCTTATCCCTTACACATGCTATTCACACATTTTGGTTGCCCATTTAAATGGATGATTTTTGTGGGCATGCAGGAGTATGAGGGGAGTTTTTGAAGAGAGAAAATCATAGTGGGGTGCTACATTTTGGGTGTGAGAAATTCCAAAGAGAAAGATAGGAAGAGTCTTACGCCATTCAACCTTCACACACGCCACTCTTTTGATTTCTTATATCCTTGTCACTCATTTAAAATAATTTTGAAAGTGGGCACAGGCAGAGAGAAGAGTTCTTCTACTAGTGAAAAATGTTTTCATCAAAAAATTCAAAAGATGGGCATGTGGAGTCTTTTATGCGTCGGGGTGTTCCAAGATTCTATATGCTCATTGCCTTTCTTCCTTAGATTAGATCTAAGTGAGATTGGCATTTGAATTTTTGTTTGAAAAGTGTTTCACATAAAATCACTAAGAATGGAGTGGGGACATCTGGGTTTGGCATTTGAGTGTCAAAAAACCTTGAGAGTGGAACTCTAGGGTTTCAGGTGTTGGTAGCCCTAGGGTTTGGACCGAGGGTTCGGGTGATGAGATTGAGTGTTGTGAGCATCCAATCTCTTCCAAATCTTTCATACTATCTTGTCATCCTCTATACATCATCTTCTGACCTTCTAGAATATCTAAAAGATTGAGAGAAAGCTGGTTGATTGGATCAATCAAGATTGACCGTCGAAGGCTCTAGCGAGGAGCTAGCACTCCAATAGAGAAGGTCGGGACCAAGAGCTCCATGTGGACTGACCATAGAGGCTGGATGACTATGCAACTACATCGCAATGTGAGAAGCTACTTTCTAGTGTATTCGGATTATGGAGTTTGCCTATCCATGCTCAGGTATCATGTTCTTAACACGAGTAGATTAGGAGATGTGATTTACTGGTCTTATACATTTAATTTTTTATTATACATAAGCATGTCTAGATCCTTATCTAGGGTTTTGATATGATCATTGCATGCATAAAATTAATATTAGATTAATTTTAGTTTCTACTACACTTAAAATTTTGAAAAATTTTTGACAAGCATACTTCAAATCCTGCACGATTTCCATCAGGTACTTTATCGAATCTCCTTAAAAATGCTTCTTCAATGGGCTCCAGATATGGTCTAATCAAATTATACTCTATAGGTTCACTAGTATGTATCAGTTCTTCTACCAGTCCAACTTCCTCAAGTTCAACTTTACTGACATTAGTTCCTTTCCTAAGAAACCTTTTTCCAAAAAGAATGCCCCACTGCTGATGAACACCTTTTGTTCTTTAGCATGGTAAAAGTAATAACCCTTAGTTTTTTATGGATATCCTATAAATATATACATATTAGACTGGGGTCCAAGTTTATCTGTGTGCAAATGTTTGACGTAGGCTAGACAACCCCAAATCTGAAGATGGGAGAGTGTCAGTGCCCGATCCATATCTCATATGGAGTCTTTAACATAGATTTACTCAAAACATTATTCAGAATAAAGCAGGCAGTCTCAAGAGCATAATCCTAAAATGAAACAAGCAGACTAGTAAACCCCATCATAGATCGAACCATGTCCAACAAAGTTTGATTTCTTCTTTCTGATACATCATTATGCTGTGGTGTTCCAAAAGAAGTCCACTATAAGAGAATCCCATTCTTTCTTAGATATGTCAAAAACTTGCTGGATAAGTATTCACCTCCTTGATCTAATCGAAGAGTTTTAATATCTTTTTTAGTTTATTTTTCTACTTTATTACGAAATCATTTGAACATTTCAAATGATTCAAACTTATGTTTTATAGCATAGACATATCCATACCTAGATAAGTCATTAGTAAACATAATAAAATAGTGATATCCATCTTTGGTACTAGAGTTCATAGATCCACATACATCACTATGTATGAAACTTAAAACTTCACTGGCTCTTTCATCTTTTTCTGTAAAAGGTGACTTTATCATCTTTTCAAGAAGATAAGACTCACAGATTGGCAATAATTCATAATCATTGACATTAAGGATTCCGTCTTTAGCTAACCTATTTATCATGTTCTTATTAATATGACCAAGCCTATAATGCCAAAGGTAAGCATCTATGGCATTATCTAATTTAGGGCATTTATTAGATGTGTACGTTATGCTAACAAGCTATGATAAAATATATATGCTATTTTTTTATTATCCATGCATTATTGTAACATCATTCATAATGATATCATAATAATATCCTTTTATTCACAAATGATAACCATCTTTGGCCCAAAGGCTAATAAAGATCACATTCATCATAAATAATAGACAATAGTGACAATCACTCAAAATGACTATCTTTGTATTGAAAATAAGCTTGGCAATTCCTAAAGCTAGGATTGGAATAGGACTTCCATCCCCAACATTCAGAAATCTCTCATCATTTTCAAACTTTTTACATACCTAAAGTCCTTGAAATAAATTATAAATATTTATAGAACTATCGATATCTAATACCCAAGTAGTAGAATCATAAATAGAAAAATTATAAGATATTATCATATATCATCCTTGATATGCAACTCCTTGCTTTTTTCTCATATTTAGCCTATTGGGGTCAAGGAAAGCAAGATATTGAGGATAATTTTTCTTCCTATGACCCTTCTTCTTATAGTAAAGACACTCTACCTAATTCTGGTCTATCTTGGATCTTTTGCTTTTACTAGACTTAGAAGCCCCAGCACGAACCTCTTCGTGTTGCTGAATTATATTCAACTTTCAATACTTACTGTTAATGTTCTGTCCCATAAGTATATCACTGTTTAATAGTGAATAGAGCAACTAGGATTTAGTCTTAATCTGAAAAGAAAAGAGTGAAGAAAAAACTTGGATTTATATGCATCTATTTTAAAACTTTTTTGAAAATAATTATAGTAGAAGCATTAGATTAATCATATTAATCTACAAAACATATAAAAGATCTTTAGATCTAGGATCTTATGACATGAATTATACAAGTATTAAATCAAAAAATTAAATACTTTGCAAAAGCAAAGGAATTGATCATATCAATACCTGAACTATTCTATATCTAATCTAGACAACAAAAGAGATCATATCCCTTTAGCTTATCGTGGGCTGAGATCTCTGCTTGTTATTATGAGGCTGAGGTTATCGCTTTGAGCTGTATAGGTATCCAGCCTCTATGGTTTCCACATGAAGCCTTGAACTGATCAGAAGTCCAATAAATAGAAATCAGTATAGTGTGCTAGCACTTCGCAGATCCTTCCTCGATGGTTGATTTCAAAACTTTTTCTTCGAATTGCTTGGACCTTCCAAGGATCAAATAAGGTTGGAAAGACTTAGGAGAAAGCACCCTCTTTTTAAAACTCATAAAAGAAAGTGGAAGAAAAGGAATAGAAACCCTAGAGAAGAACCCCTTCTTCTCTTTTCTTTTACTATCTCAACAGGATACTCAAATTTTGTCCCAACAAAACCCCACACCCAAGACCTTCTTGTGCCTAGAAACCCCATGCCCAAGCCACCTTCTCTTGATGAATTACTTGCCAAAATTTCATGCCCGAATCCCTCTTAAATAGAGAGATATGGGAGAGTCTTTCTCTAGGTCAAACATGTAGAAAGGCATGTCCAAATGAGACAAGTACAAGGGGCACCCAACTCTTGGGTGCCTCCTCTATTTCTTTTCATGGAATACCAGGGCACATAAACCCTTTCTTATTTCCATCAAAAAAATCAGAAGAAATCTGACTTAATTGGTGCCTCAAAAAGATAGAGTTTTGGTTTTGTCAAACTCTATCAAATAGAGTCCTAGGTCAAAACATCTAGTTTATTTTGACTTGGTCCACAACTAATTTCTAAATATAAAGAAAGAGAGTATGGGGGCACGTGAAGCTTTCTCTAGGAGTGAGAGATTTCATGCAAAATAAAGGAGAGGGCATAGGGAGAGTGAGTTGGTGCAAGGAGAGAGAATCCCAATCAAACTGGGTTCTCTAGTTTTCTATAGTCAAACCTAGATTTCAAACCTAATCAAATAGAATTAGTGCAATCTAATTAAGAATGATTCTAGTCTAACTAAGTGCTCATTTAAACTAGATTAAATCACACTTATTTTAGATTCAAATTTTAATTAATTTAAAAATTATGTGCACTCAAGTCCTAATTGAATAGAAAATTATTCTTTCTTGCAATTAGCTTATCCCATAAATTAATTAACTTGACCTAATCAAATTCAAAATAAATTTAATTAAATTTTATTTAATTAAACTCAATTTTATCCCTTATGCTCAATCAAATTGAGCCAATTATCAATCTGAATGCTAATTAATCCTCGTACAATACTTGCACTAGGTCAAACATCAATCGTATTGACTATTTGATCCTAAAATGATTCGCAATCATTGATCAACCATCTAATCAGATTGAAACCTCTAATGTGTGTGACCCCATAGGTTTGAACCTAAGCTGATAGCACAAGAATAGATTCTAATACCAATCAAAGTGGCTATCTAGCAATAGTATCGAACGGTCGGATAGGTTGAATGTATAAAGCAACATTCTAGAATCCATATGGATATTATTTTCATATAATTTATTCCCTTGATCATAAATGCTCATAGGATAACTCAGGATATAACCATCAATCCTAAATAGATCATTTATATTATATTTTAAAATACCAAATCCATCACATGAATTATCCTGGCCAAAATTTTGCTAAATTAAAATACAGTGATGTATTGTCTTCAAACTCTTAGAGTGGTCAATCCCATCTTGATCACTCATCGACTTTACAAGTTATTGATTGTGCTAAAAAATCTTTCATTACTAAATTAAAAATTTAGATAGTCTGGTATCAAAGCACAGTGAATTGCTTATAATCCACTATGGTAATCTCAGGTTGAAGCGACACTTATATCCATATCCCATAGGAGTAATTTTTATAGCAAAATACTCCAAAGTTGATCATATTTGGTGATGATGTACCTTTATATCTCATCTGCATGCCATACCAGTGACTCTACACTCCTTGGTTAAGAGGACATCCAATCTATTCTTGGAAAATATGTTTCAAAGCTAATTATCAGTCTATTGATGGATGAGCTATATTATAATTATAATTAATTTATTAATCAATAAAATATATTTTTGATATTTTCATCATAGGTTTTCATCTTCTAATGAACTTTATTATTATGATGAAGTCCTTAGGATTATTTAGATTCAATATAGAGAGGATTTATCAATTAGTCATTAAAACTATTCATGACCAAATGATGGACTATTAATTAGGACAACAACGTCTATCGAGCATAGGTTGCTGTATGCCATATAAATTGATTGTCCTCTTAACCAATGAGTGTGGAGACACTGGTATAGCATGTAGATGAGATGTAGAGGTACATCATCACTAAATATGATCAACTCCAGAGTATTCTACTATCGAGAATGTCTTTGATTGGATATAGGTATAAGTGCCCTTTAGACCTGAGATTACCTTAATGGCTTGTAAGCAACTCACTATGCTTTGGTACCAGAATAACTAAATTTCTAAATCAATAACAAAAGGCTTCTGAGCATAGTCAAGTACTTTCAAAGTTGGTATGTGATCAAGATGGAATTGATCACTCCAAGAGTTGGAGAAGAATGTATCATTGTATTTTAATATTGCAAAATCTTGGCCAAGATAATCCATTAATTGGATTTGACATTTTAAAATATAATGTGGACAATCTAATCAGAGTAGATAGTTGAACTCTGAGGTATCCTATGAGCATTTAGGTTAAGAGGATTAATTATATGAAAACTATATCCACATGAGTTCCAAGGATGTTTGTTCTATACATTCGACCTATCCGACCATTGGGTATCATTGCTAGATGGTCACTTTAACTAATATAAAAATTTATTCCTATACTACCGACTTAGGTTCGAACCTATGGAGTCACACACATTAGAGTTCATGATCTGATCGGATGGTTGATCAATGATTAAGAAACGTTCTAATGTTAAACGATCAATACGATTGATGTATAACCTAGTGCAAGTATTGTAGGAGGATTAATTAGCAATTTGATTGCTAATTGACTTAATTTGATTAAACCAAAGGATTGAGATTAAGTCTAATTAAAAATAATTTAATTTAATTTAATTTTAACTTGATTGGATCATGTCTATTTAGTTTATTGGATAAGCCAAGTGCAAGAAAGAACTAGTCTAAGTTCAACTCGAACTTGGGTCAACTAAATTTTTTAATTTGATTAAAAAATTAAATCATAATTAAATCTAATTTAACTTAATTTAATTAAGTTTTTATTTTATTTAGAACCTAATTTAATTATATTGAGTTAATTCTGGTTTGATTTGGTTTGAGAAACCATGTTTGACCAAGTCAAACTTAGAATTCTAGTAAGACTAGGATCTATTCATCTTGTGCCACCTATTTCCAATTTCCCCATGCCTATTTTTTAGGATTTTTTCATTGAAAACCCTTTCTCTTAGGCCTTCACATGTGCCCAACTTTCTCCCTTCTTTCTTACATGGCAAGTGATTATGGACCAAGTCAAATTTGGAGAGTTGTTTTGAAATCAAACTCTATTTGATAGAGTTTGTTGCAATCAAAATTCCTCCTCCCTTTTGCCACCTATACTCCTTGTTTTTCTCTGAAATTTTTATGGGAATTAGAGGATTTTGTGTGATAAATATAGGTGCTCCATGCCAAAATGAAAGGAGGGGGCACCCAAGTGTTGGGCGCCCCAACTAGTTGCCTATTTTGGTCTTTCCTAGTCTAATAGTATGACCCAACAAATACTTCTCTATATCTCCCTATATTTGATGAATTTTGGGCTGATTTTTGGATACATTTTAGAGACATTTGGGGTGCATGAAAATCAGAAAGAAAGAGTATTGGGGCATGGGGTTTTCAAATATACCAATCTAGGTATCTAGGCGAGAGAATAGAAAAGAAGAAAAGGATATTCTTCTAGGGTTACTTTGTTCATCTCTTATCCTCCTCTTTTGAGATTATTTTTGGGAGTATCTCAGATCTAAAATTTATTCCCTTTTTTTTATTCTTTAGAGAAGTCCAAATCCAAAAGAAGAAAGCATCGGATCAACTATCGAAGAAGGATCAGTGCAATACTAACATACTGTGCTGATTTCCTGCATAGAACTTCTAATCGAGGTTCATGGGCTCGTGTGGACATCACTTAGAGGCTAGATGTGTATGTGGCTTGGAGCATCATCCTCAAGCCTGTATCAGTAAATTAGAATGTCTATCTTGTACAGGTAATATAGATCTGATATGTTATTACACACCTAAATTAGATGTAATGTAGATGCATGTTGATATGATCAACATAATTTTTCTTTCTTATGTTTTAATTTCATGATTTAATCTCATGCTATAATCATGTAATAAAATCATAGATCTAGGTGTTCTCTATTTTTTAAAAATAAATTTTGATCTATTTTATCTTTCACTGTCTGATCTTAATAAAGTTTAATGATCTAGCCCTGAAATCCTAGATCTATTTTCTTTAATTGGTATCAGAGCCTAAGTTGATTATTATATGATTATGTATGCTTGTTTAGATTATTTCTTATATTAGATCTAATTTATAATCTGATTATTAAATCTAAAATAAAAAATCATGATCACATGAACTGTTATAAGGTTGTCCTACTGTAAGGTTTACCCCATACAATGGAGAGGTTGTCCTAGTTAATGTAGATCTACTTTTTATCAAAAATTTATTAGATAAAATTTAATTTTATTTATGATTTATTAGATTAAAATAGTTTTTTATTTAAAAATAAAAATTTTAGATTGCATGGACTGCTATAAGGTTGTCCTACTATAAAATTTATCCCTTATAGTGGAGAGGTTGTCCTAGTAAGTGCTAATATAAAATATTGATTATAAAATTTTAGATTAGATCTAAAAGATTTTATAATCTAATTAAAAATATTTTAGTCTTATTTTAATCATCATAAATATGTTATATTTGATCTAAGATAGTTTATGATTGATTAGAGTTGAAACTATTTTAATTACATGAACATGTTTAGATTAGATCTAAAGTAGTTTCATGCTTATTTTTCTTGCATATTGATTATGAATCAAACATGCAACTTGGTTGGTAAAATCATGCTGTAAAAATATTTTACAAACATGAAATTCATTTTTGAAAAGACGAACCCCAATCCTCAGTCCAAAATTTAATTAAGAATTAAGAAGTTGTGTGATTAGGATCTAGGATTGTGAATTGAAGATCCTAAGACACAAATAATAACACATTGCGTTAAATGGGTTAGTAGAGATTAGGTCCATTAATTAGGTTAGACCTAGGGTTAGATTAAAGAATGGACTTAATTAGAGAATTGGCTAAATCTAATCAGTTATTGTCTTAGATTAAGTCAAGAATTCTTTAGATCAATTACAATAGTTGTAGTTGGTCAAGTCCACGTCTTTAACAAGACCCAAGATGGACTTGATTCTTGGCTATGTGGTCTAGCATGAAATGTTAGGTTGATCTAATCAAGACTAATTAAACTAGTTGGTGTCTAAGATAAATCAAATCGGTGGTCTTTAATTGGCAGCCCACTTACCTCGCCATTTTTGATGGTGTCTAAGGCAAGCTTTAGCAGACCCTCCTACTGATCGAACTTACCTAGCCTCTTGATAAAATTATATTTTGATTAGATCACTTGACTATTTGAACTGACCCAAGTCAGTTAGGTAAATCAGTGTGACTGATTTAGGTACTCCTTGACCAGCCTATTAATGGTCTCCCTTAAGCTGACTTGGTGAAACTAGTGGAAGGATCATGACAAGCTGGTTTATTTGACCTTCTATCTTTCTTAAATTAAAATTCTCTAAAATTATTAGGTTCTTAAAATAAAATAGTTATGGTGATAACTAAATCATAGCCTTCCATTAAGTGGATGATAATGGATCCATTAGTTAGATAATCATTGGAGGCCCATTGGCCTGGTGCTTATCCGCTAATGGAATTATCATTCATAATATAATTTCTTGACCGCGTCTCTCTAAATGATAATTAGGTTGACTAACCATAGTTGGGCTTATTCATTCATTACTTAGATGGACCAAGTATGATCATGTTTATGATTGGACCTAACTAGGACTTTCAGTGGAGGCCCTAGCCTACTGAAAAGATACCTTGGACAAAATTAAATTACTAGAAACTATTTAGAAAAATAATTGGTTATGAACCTATCCTTAGATGTACATGGATTGACCATCCATAGTTAGGCTTGTGTGCAGTTTATGTGGATTCTAGTACCCACTAAGAAATTAAGGTAATTCCTTGAATTAGAGTTAGAGGCTATCAATTTGAATAAAATAATGGAAGAATCTTTTGACTAAAATCCATATCTTTAAGTTTAATGAATCAATTACTAATTAAGCTTTTGGTTCTCCTTTATGTAGTTAAATCCAAACTGCAGTTGCTCCATTCACTGTTAGATAGTGATAAACTTATAGAACTCAACTTCGATAATAAGTCTCAAAAGTTGAATGTTGTTTAACAGCACGAAGTGGTTCGTGCTGGGGCCTTTATGCCTAGTTTAAACATAAGATCCAAGAATAACTTAAATCAGATAGAATGCTTCCACTGTAAGAAGTAGGGGCATTGAAAGAGGAACTATCCTCAGTATCTTGATTCCCACGACCCCAATAAGCTGAATAAGAGAGATGAACAAGTAATTGCTGATCAAGAATGTTATATGATAACACCTTATAATTTTTCTATTTGTGATACTTCTACTTAGGTATTGGATACTGAAAGTCCAGTCCATATTTGTAATACGTTGCAAAGGCTTCAAATTAGTAGAAGATTTGAAAATAACGAGCGATTCCTTAATGTTTGAGATGGAAGATCTGTTCAAGTTCTAGCTATGAAAATAGTTCAACTTATTCTCAATATTAATATTATTTTTTTAAATGAATATCATTATTGTCCTTCCTTTATAATGAATATAATCTCTGTTAGCCTTTTGACCAAAGATGATTATTATTTATCTATAAAAAAAGATTATTATAATATCATTATGAATAATATTACAAAAATACAAGGATAACAAAGAAAATGGTATTTATATTTTATCACAGTCTGTGAGTGTAATGTACACTTCTAAAAAATATCCTAGATTAGATAATATCTCTGATATCTACCTATGGAACTATAAGCTAGGTCACATTAACAAGAATAGGATAAACAGATTGATCCAAGAGGGAATCCTAGAAGTCAGTAATTGTGAATCACTTTCAATCTGTGAGTTCTATCTGCTTGGAAAAATAATCTAGTCTTCTTTTACTAGAAAAAATGAGAGAGCCACCAAGCTCTTAGGTCTTATACATATGGATGTATGTGGACCAATGAGCATAAGTGCCAGAGGTGGATATTTCTACTTCATTACTTTCACAGATGATCTATCCAAATATGGATATGTTTATCTGATGAAACATAAGTCAGATTCATTTGAAATATTCAAATGATTTTGAAGTGAAATAGAAAAATAAACTAGAAAGAATATTAAAACTCTTCGATCAGATCGAGAAGGTGAATATCTATCCAGTGAGTTCTTAATAAATCTAGGAGAGAATGAGATTCTCTTATAGTAGCCTCCTCCAAGAATACCACAGCATAATGGTGTATCAGAAAGAAGAAATCAAACCTTATTAGAGATGGTTCAATCCATGATGGGGTTTGCTAGTCTGCCTATTTCATTTTGGGGTTATGCTCTTGAGATTGTATGCTATATATTGAATAATGTACCAAGTAAATCTATTGCAAAAACTTCATATGAGATATGGATTGGGCGTAAGCCTACACTATCTCACCTATAGGTTTGGGGATGTCTAACCTATGTCAAACATTTGCATATAGATAAGCTTGGACCCCAAAAGGCAATCTTTTTATAAAAAAAGCTTTTTGGTGAAAGAACTGTTGCCTCTAAAATTGAACTTGATAAAGTTTAACAGGTAGAAAGACCAACACGTATAGCTAAACCTGAGTCAGATTTGATTAAATTAGATCCAAAGCCTAATGTACCTGCACCATTAAGATGATCTGATAGAGTACCATGTCAGTCAAATAAATACTATGATTTTTTGATCTAGGATGGTGATCCCATCAAACTCGATAAGAATAATGAGGATCCGATCACCTATATGGATGCTATGTAGAGACCCGATTCTAAGAAATGGCTTGAGGCCATGAAATTCAAATGGAGCCCATGAAGGTCAATGATGTGTGGACATTGGTTGACCCATCCAAAGAGATTAAACCGATTAGGTGTAAGTGGGTCTTCAAAAGAAAATGGGTGCAGATAGAAAGGTGGAGATCTAAAATGTTCATCTGGTTGCCAAAGGGTATCGTCAATATTATGGTATTGACTATGATGAGACATTTTTTTCTATGGCAATGCTTAAATCCATTTGGATAATGCTTCCGATGGCTATCCATCTAGACTATGAGATCTGGCAGATAGATATGAAGATAGCTTTCCTAAATGGAGAGCTGATCGAAGAGGTATATATGATACAACCTAAGAAGTTCACATCCATAGATGAGTCCAAGCTATGCAAGCTTCAGAGATCTATTTATGAATTGAAGCAAGCATCTCGAAGTTGGAGCATGCATTTTGATAAGGTGATTAAAATGTATGGCTTTGTTAAGAACGAAGAAGAGCCCTACATTTACAAATGGGCAAATGGTCCGACAGTGGTATTTTTTATTCTATACATGGATGACATTCTTTTAATCGAGAATGATATCCCCGCACTGTAGGAAACAAAACTTTGGTTGTCATCATAGTTCTCTATTAAAAAATTGGGTGAAGCATCTTACATTCTGGAAAAAAAAATCTATAGAGATAAATCTAAGAGGATGCTTGGATTATCCTAGTCCATGTACATAAATACTGTGCTAAAAAGATTCAGCATGAAAAATTCTAAAAAGAACCATCTCCCAATAGACCATGAAATTTCTCTCTCTAAGAAGGATTGTCCGACAACTCCTAAAGAAAGATAGTGTATGAGTAGAGTCCCATATGCTTCGATAGTAAGATCTATCATGTATGCCATGATATGTACGAGATCAGATGTGGCATACTCACTAGGAATAGTGAATAGATACCAGTCTGATCCTAGAGAAAATCATTGAAAAATGGTTAAAGCCATCCTTAAGTATTTAAGAAATACTAAGGATCAATGGTTGGTTTATGGTAAGTTAGATTTGAAACCTACAAGATTTATAGACTCAAGCTTTCAATCTGAGCATGATAATAGTAGAAATGTATTGGAATATATCTTTACTCTAAATAATGGAGCCATTTGCTAGAAGAGTTCCAAGCAGCATACTATGGCAGACTCTATTTATGAAGTAGAGTACATCATAGCATCTGATGCCATGAAGAAAGCTATCTAACTGAGGAAGTTTATCACCAAGCTTGGAGTAGCACCCTTCCTAGATGGTGCAGTCTTACTCTACTATGACAGCACTGGTGCCATAGTTTAGGCAAAGAAACCAAAGGCACACCAACGGACGAAGCATATTCTGCAACCGCTTCTACCTGATCTGAAAGATCATGGATCGAGGTGACGTCGACCTTCAGAAGATCGATAGAAAGAAGAACCTCACCGACCCCTTCACTAAAGCCCTAGCGATAAAGAAGTTCGACAACCATAAGTTAAAGATGGGTATTAGATACTGTGCCGAGTGGCTTTAGGATAAGTGGATGTTGTTGGAAAATGTGTTCTAAAGCCAATCATTAGCCTACTGATGGTTGAGCTATATTATAATTATAATCAAATTATTAATCAATAAAATATATTTTTGGCATTTTCATCATAAGTTTTAATCTTCTAACAAACACTATTGTTGTGATGAAGTCCTTAGGATGATTTAAGTTCGATAAAGAGAGGATTTATCGATTAGTCCTTAAAACTATTCACGATCAAATGATAGGCTGTTAATTAAGACGATAGTGTCTATCGAGCATCGATCACTGTATGCCATATAAGTTGGTTGTCCTCTTAACCAAGAAGTATGGAGACACTGGTATGGCATACAGATGAGATATAGGGGTACATCATCACTGAACATGACCAACTCCAGAGCATTCTTCTATTAAAAATATCTCTGATAGAATATAAGTATAAGTATCCCTTAGACCTAAGATCATCTCAATGGCTTGCAAGCAACTCATTATGCTTTGGTATCAGACTAACTAAATTTTTAATTTAGTAATGGAAGGCTTCTAGGCATAGTCAAGTACTTAGAAAGTCGGTGCATGATCAAGATAAAATTGACCACTTCAAGAGTTGGAGAAGAATGCATCATTGTATTTCAATATAGCAAAATCTTGGCTAGGATAATCCATCAGATGGATTTGATATTTTAAAATACAATGTGGACAGTCTGATCAAAGTTGATAGTTGAACTCTAAGGTATCCTATGAGTATTTTGGTCAAGGGGATGAATTATATAAA
Organism: Cocos nucifera; assembly: GCA_006176705.1. Classification (NCBI taxonomy): domain Eukaryota; kingdom Viridiplantae; phylum Streptophyta; class Magnoliopsida; order Arecales; family Arecaceae; genus Cocos; species Cocos nucifera. The sequence continues at coordinate 133,419 of QRFJ01001346.1, forward strand.
AACTATATTCACATGGGTTCTAGGGATGTTTGTTCTACACATTCGACCAATCCGACCGTCGGGTATCATTGCTAGATGGTCATTTTGACTAGCATAAAAATTTATTTCTATGCTACCAGCTTAGGTTCGGGTATATGGAGTCACACACATTAGAGTTCACAATCCAATCAGATGATTGATCAACGATTAAGAATTGTTCTATCGTTAAACGATCAATATGATTGATGTTTAACCTAGTGCAAGAATTGCTGAAAGATTGATTAGCAATTTGATTGCTAATTGATATAATTTGAATAAACCAGAGGACTAAGATTAAGTTTAATTAAATATAATTTAATTAGATTTAGTTTGGACATGATTGGATCAAGTATAATTAGTTTATTGGATAAGCCAAGTGCAAGGAAGAACTAGTCCTAATTCAACTAGGACTTGGGTCAATCCAGTTTTCTAATTTGATTAGAAAATTAAATTAAAATTAAATATAATTTTTTAATTTATTTAGGATCTAATTTCATTGGGTTGAATTAATTCTAGTTTGATTTGGTTTGAGAAACCATGTTTGACCAAGTCAAAATGGAATCCTAGTAAGACTATGATCCATTCATCTTGCGCCACCTATATCCCATGCCCCCATGCCTATTTTTTAGGATTTTTTTTTGAAAAATCCTTTCTCTCAGGCCTTCACGCATGCCCAACTCCCTCTCTTCTTTCTTACATGGCAAGTGGTTATGGACCAAGTCAAATTTGAAGAGTTGTTTTGAAATCAAACTCTATTTGATAGAGTTTGTTGCAATCAAAATTCTTCATCCCTTTTGCCACCTATACTCCTTGTTTCTCTCAAGAATTTTCATGTGAATTAGAGGAGTTTTGCATGATAGATATAGGTGTCCCACGTCAAAAAGAAAGGTGGGGGCACCGAAGTGTTGGGCGCCCCAACTAGTTGCCTATTTTGGTCTTTCCTAGTCTAAGAGTTTGACCCAATAAGAACTCCTCTATATCTCTCTATATAGGATAAATTTTAGGCTGATTTTTGGATACATTCTATACCATTAAAAAGTATTTAGGGCATATAAAAATCAGGGATAAAGAGTATTGGGGCAGGGGGTTTTTATAGATACCAATCTAGGTGTCTGGGTGAGAGAACAGAAAAGAAGAAGAGGATCTTCTTCTAGGGTTACTTTGTTCATTTTTTATCCTCTTCTTTTGAGATTATTTTTGAGAGTGTCTCTGATCTAAAATCTCTCCTCTTCCTTCTATTCTTTGTAAGAGTTTAAATTCAAAAGAAAAAAGCATTAGATCAACTACCAAAGAAAGATCAGCACAGTACTAGCATACTGTGTTGATTTCCTGTATAGGACTTTTGATCGAGGTTCATGGACTCGTGTGGACATCACTTAGACGCTGAACCTGTATGTGGCTTGGAGCATCATCCTCAAGCTCAGATTAGTAGGTTAATGAAGGAAAATCTTAATTTTCTGGACCAAGTTCGTTCAGATCTGATCAGATCAAGAGATATATGTCAAAATTTTTTTTCTTTGATCCAAATCAGATCTAAGATATTTCAGATCTGATTATTATTATTTTAAAAATTAAAATAAAATTAAATAAATTAAATCAGATTTAACTTACCTTGAAGTGGGTAATCCTATTACCCATTGATGATCCTGTAAGCAGTGGAAGGTTCTGGATCAAGCCAAGCAATTGCCTGGCCTCTATCGGTATCCACTCGGGCTGGATCTGGAGATCCTCTTCTTCTCTATCATGTCTCTAGAAATCAGATCTAGATCTGATCTGAAGGATCTTCAAAACTCCTTTTGAAGATCAGCAGTCATCCTTTGCAGCATGCAGCCTTCTAGCTTTCACTCGTCTTTATCTTATCTAGATTGCACCAACCAAGGTCCAAAACCCTTTGAATGTGGAAAGGAGAGGGAGAAGATGCTTTGGCAGGGAGGAGGAGAGGAGAAAAGGCCTTAGGGCATGGAGATCTCAATTAATTCAGATTTAACTTTGAGTTGGGCGCAGGGTCTTATTTATAGACTAACTATGATCCAACTCCTCTTCTTCCCAACCAATCACAACTCTTTGTAAAATCAGATCTAAATCTAATTGGTGGGAATAGAGTCCCCTGGATTCCTCCTTAGAGGGTGCCTAAGACCAGTCAAAGTTGGTTCTTAGGAGAACTCTAATTGGAATCCAAAAAGAAGATGGAGTCCCTGTCCAATAGGGACTACTGGGTGCCTCCAGCTTGGGCACATGCCAAGGGTGGCGTGCGCCCTCTTCCTTGCGAGGTTCCAATAGGAGGACAGGCCCCCACCAGCTCTCCAATAGGTGCGTGACACATGGACAGAAGTCAAAGTGTCAATGGTCAACATTTGACCAGTCAAAGGTAGACTTTTGACCAAAGTCAAAGAACGAGAAATGGCAAGTGACCAGAAATGGTAGGTAATGTCTTACAAAATAAGACAACCTTTTCTAACTTGGACAACCTCCAGTCATACCATATGAAGGCCAATGATTGAGCACAAACTCCTTTGGCGTAGTTAGGATAACTTATTTATGATAGTAAAAGAAGAACGTTAGGTTCAATTGAGTGCTAGCACGATTTCCTTGAACCTAATTGTATATCATTCAGATCAATTGAACTAGATCTGTTCAATTGATGATCACCAGATTCAAACCTTTGTTTGTGTGACCCAGTTAGGTTTAGTTCTATATGGTAATGGGATATATCATGATCTCTATCATCGATATCATTGAAACTCCTTTCGATGGATCAGAAGTCTTCTGATTCGAACAGCTAGAATGATCGATCGTTTGCTTGAAACTCTTCCAACTGATAGCACACATTTGCACACAAACAGACTTCCAGATGTCGACTTTCGATCATCTATATCGAACCATGAAATCTGAGTCTGTGTATCCCTGGATCTTGGGGAGGTTCTCACCTTATCGCCAAAGACGCAACATCATATCCTTAGTTATCTTCTCATAGTACTTAAGGATACATTTCAAGGAAATTCAGTATTCTTCGCCTGAATTTGACTGATATCTACTTGTGACACTCACAGCATGGGCTATATCCAGTCGTGTACATAGCATGGCATACATGAGGCTCCCTATTGCAGAAGCATAAGGGATTCTTGCTCATGATTGTTTATTTCCTCAGGTGTGTGCTAGGGCACGTCTTCTTGGAAAGGTGAATACCATGTATGAAGGGTATTAATTCCCTCTTAGAGTTTTCGCATACTAAACCTCTTTAGTACTTTCTCTATGTACATCTTCTGTGAAAGTCCTAGCATCCTATTCGGTCTATCCTATAGAACCTAATTCCTAGAATAAAGGAATGTTCACCTAGTCTTTCATGGAGAATTCCTGGCAATAATTTGACTTATTGTCATCATGGGAATATCATTGCTCAAATAAGGAGATGTCATCCACGTGACAATACGAAGGAAAGACAACAGCGCTCCACGAAACCTTTTTGAAACACACGGTTTCTCTTTCATTTTTGATAAAACCAACGATTTTGATCACATCTTAAAATGAGTGTTCAGCTCCGAGATGATTGCTTAAGTCCATTATATGGACCTTTGCAGCTTGCAACTTGTGATTAGTATCACTAGATTGAAATCCTACAGCGCTGTTCTATAATAGATATCTTCCTCAGAGAATAATCCCATTCAAGAATGCCATTTTTCAAGTCCATTTGCCAATAATTTCATAATCAAATAGCTGCAATGGTAAGCAATGTGCGGATGGATGTTGGCATAGCCACTGGATAAGGTATTATCTGATACGTCAATGCCTTGCGCTTGAACTATAACCTTTTGCCCACTAGTCCCTAGCCTTGAATGTCTCACATTTTTTCCATGCACGCAATCTTTCCTCTTGAAGATC